>VMDO01000884.1:0-184347 GCA_007922755.1 Pedetes capensis
GACTCAAAATGAGGAGAAACAACTGTAAACATCCATTAATAATCGGAACATGGAATGTACGTAGTATGAATCTAGGCAAATTAGAAATTGTTAAAAGAGAAATGGAGTGCATAAACATTGACATTCTAGGCATCAGTGAGCTAAAATGGACTGGCATAGGCCACTTTGAGTCAGACAATCACATAGTTTACTGTGCTGGGAATGATAGACTAAAGAGAAATGGGGTTGCATTCATCATCAAAAAAGACATTTCAAGATCTGTCATGAAATACAATGTTGTCAGTGATAGAATAATATCCATGTGCCTACAAGGCAGGCCAGTTAATATGACTATTATTCAAATTTATGCACCCACCACTAAGGCCACAAATGAAGAAAGGGAAGACTTCTATCAGCTTCTGCAATCTGAAATAGATCAAACATGCAATCAAGACATACTGATAATCACTGGTGACTGGAACGCAAAGGTTGGAAACAAACAAGATGGCTCAGTAGTTGGAAAATATGGTCTTGGTGACAGAAATGAAGCTGGAGATAGCATGATAGAATTTTATCAGACCAATGACCTTTTCATTGCAAATACATTTTTGCAACATCATAAACGGAGACTATACACATGGACTTCACCAGGCGGAACATCCAGGAATCAAATTGACTACATACGTGGAAAGAGATGATGGAAAAGCTCTGTACAAAATGTCAAAACAAGACCAGGTTCTGACTGTGGATCAGACCATCAACTTCTCCTATGCAAGTTCAAACTGAAGCTGAAGAAAATTAGAACAAGTATACGAGAGCCACAGTATGACCTTGAGTATATCCCACCTGAGTTCAGAGACCACCTCAAAAATAGGTTTAATCCATTAGACACAAATGATAAGAGACCAGAAGAGCTGTGGCATGACATAAAAGGTATCATTCAAGAAGGAAGCTAAAAGTTCTTAAAAAGACAAGAAAAAAAGAAAAGACCAAATTACATGTCAAAAGAGACACTGGACCTTGCCCTCAAACGTCATGGAGCAGCTAAAGCAAAAGGAAGACATGAGGAAGTTAAGGAGCTAAATAGAATATTTCAGAAGGCAGCTCGAGAAGACAAAAACAAATATATAATAACATGTGCAAGGAGCTGGAGGCAGAAAACCAAAAGGGAAGAACACGCTGTGTGTTTCTCAAGCTTAAGGAAGTGAAGAAAAAATTCAAGCCTTGAGTGGCAGTAGTGAAAGATTCTACAGGGAAAATATTAAATGATGGAGGAAACATTAAAAGAATATGGGAAGAATACACAGTCATTATACAAGAAAGAATTGGCAGATGACCAACCATTCCAAGAGGTTGCATATGAAGAGGAACCAATGGTGTTGAAGGACGAAGTGGAAGCCGCCTTGAAAGAACTGGCGAAACACAAGGCTCCAGGAATTGATGGGATACCAATAGAGATGTTTCAACAAACAGATGCAGCACTGGAGGTGTTAACATGTTTGTGCCAACAGATTTGGAAAACAGCTACTTGGCCAACTGACTGGAAGAGATCCATATTTGTGCCTATTCCCAAAAAAGGGGATCCACCTGAATGTGCAAACTATCGGACAATTATCATTAATATCACACACCAGCAAAATTTACTAAAGATCATTCAGAAGTGACTGCAGCAGTATATAGACAGGGAATTACTGGAATTCAGGGAAGTACTGGGATTCAGACGAGGGTGGGGAACCAGGAACATTGCTGATGTCAGGTGGATATTAGCTGAAAGCAGAGAGTATCAGAAAGATGTCTTTCTATGTTTTATTAACTACGCAAAAGCATTTGATTGTGTGGATCATAACAAATTATGGATAACACTTCAGAAAATGGGAATACCAGAACACCTAATTGTGCTCATGAGAAATCTGTACATGAACCAGGAGGCAGTCGTTCAAATAGAACAAGGAAACACTGAGTGGTTTAAAGTTAAGAAGGGTGTGCGTCAGGGCTGTATACTTTCACCCTATCTCTTCAATTTATATGCTGAGCAAATAATCCAAGAAGCTGGACTTTATGAGGAAGAACGTGGCATCAAGATTGGAGGAAGACTCATTAACAGCCTGCGTTATGCAGATGACACCACTCTGCTTGCTGAAAATGAAGAGGATTTAAAACATTTACTGATGAAGATCAAAGATCATAGCCTTCAATATGGGTTAAAACTAAACATCAATAAAACAAAAATCCTTATGACTGGGTCAGCACGCAACTTCACAATAAATGGAGAAAAGATTGAGGTTGTCCAAGATTTTGCTTGGCTTGGCTCTATAATCAACACCCGTGGAAGCAGCAGTCAAGAAATCAAAAGACACATTGCTCTAGGAAAAGCTGTGGGAAAAGATCTCTTTAGAGTATTGAAAAGCAAACATGTCACATTGAAGACGAAGGTGCGTCTGACTCCTGCCATGGTATTTTCAGTGGCATCCTATGATTGTGAAAGCTGGACATTGAACAAGAGAGACAGAAAAAGAATTGATGCTTTTGAATTGTGGTGCTGGAGACCTCTATTGAATATACCATGGACTCCCAAAAGAACCAACAAATCTGTCCTAGAAGAAGTGCAACCAGAGTGCTCCTTGGAAGCAAGAATGGCCAGACTGCGCGTTTTACATATTTTGGACATGTAGTCAGAAGAGATCAATCCCTGGAGAAGGATATCATGTTTGGGAGAGTGGCAGGTCAATGCAAAAGAGGAAAACCCTCCACCAGATGGATTGACAGATTGTCTGCAACAATGGGCTTAAACATAAATAAGATGGTTTGCCTGGCACAGAATCGGCAAGTGTTTCGATCTGTAGTACATAGGGTCGCTATGAGTCGGACTGGACTGACAGCACCTAACAACAACAACAAGGGAGGGGTGGGGGAAAACCAGAAGAGAAACAGGCAGACCCTTGGGTGGGTGGAGGAGAACAGGAAAGGAAGGGAAGAGAATCTAGCCTTTCAAAGGGAGGGTTAAGCAGAAAGTCATATACTCTTGAGGAAGTATTAGGAAAGGACTAAAACATAGTCATTGAATTTAATGATTTAAAGTTCAGTGACAACCATACCAGAAACTATCTGGGGGGATTAGGGACTGGAATCCAGATTTGGGTGTTGTCAGGAGTGGGGAGATGGAAAAGGCAAATTAGATACCTTCTTGAAGAAATTTATCCCCTCTGTGAAAAAAGAGAGGTGAGAACAGAATGGCTAGAGATGAAGGTCAGTTTGATATTTTATAATGAGAAATTGAGAGTTTATATTTGAAGAAAGATCATGTTCAAGAGGGAATGGGAATAATCAGAATTATAAAAGTTAAGAATATTTGAGATACTCTTGGTGAAAGATGTGATTATGAGAAAGAAAGATGGAATGCACACTATTGATATTGATAGCTACTGCTGATTAAGCATCTGCTCTGGGTGTTAAATCTTGAATTTTTATAGTGGTCACTAATTGGAGTATTTGCTTTTTATCCCAATCCCTTTTGTCAGAAGAATGATGAAAATGGAAATTGCTCAGGGGAAGGAATTGAATTCCCTACAACAAATTTATATGAACTGGAAAGCCGTGTTTTGACTGACCATTGGTCCATCCCTTACAAGCGTGAAGAATCACTAGGCAAATGCCTGTTGGCTTCCACCTACCTGGCAAGACTTGGTAAGCTTTCATACCCCAGAATGCATGAGGAAATTTTTGTCATAGGAAGGTGACTTTAATCTTAGTTCTCATCATTTCCTATGTGATCTTGGACAGATCATTTACTCTGAGTCTTTGTTTATCCCTTAAAGAATAAATGTTTTGAGCTAAATCAACTGTATTCTTCTAGCTCTGGTAGAGTATAAGATTATTTAAGGTACACCTGAAAAGCTTTATAGAGAAATTGAAATTAACTTTTCCATAAAAGCTTGGTGCACTTTAAATTTGGGCTCAATTCAGGACTTTTTGTTTGTTTGTATGTTTGTCATAGAAAATAAGAGGCTTCTAGTAGTACACTTGTCCAAATATGTGAGGCCCTGGGTTCAATTCCCAGCATGAGGGGAAGGTGAAGAGAAGAAAGCAATGTTTATTTAACAAATATTTTATGCTTATTAGGTGCCTATACTCTCATATGTGCGTTAGAAAAATAAAGCTAATGATAACGTATCATTATGTTAGAAGAATGGATTTCAGTATAAACATCTATGCTATGAATCTATAAAAGAAAATAATTTTTTCTTATTAAATTCAGTTATAAGAAAATGAATAAGGCCACTGTTTTATGAATTTTTTTCTTATTAAGAATGTGAATGGTTTATTATAATGATTAAATGTGAGATACATCAAAAGGAAATATTTTTGACTAGGTCTAGATTTTATCCTAACAAGCTTTTATGGTCTATTTAGGACTGACTTCACAATACCAGCATTTATTGAGTACCTGTTAGGATCTAACTATGATGTTAGACATTGGTTCTGAAAGAAAGTTTTTTTATTCAGTATTCCCAATGATAAATAGAATTCATTATCAAGTTTAAGAAAGAAATGCATTTCTTCCAAAGTATGATTTTCACAGTGGCCTCATTCATTCATTCTCTTAGTACTTATCACTTATTATATGAATTATACCAGACTGGCTCTATGTGTTTTATTATGTAGAGTTCATCAGTTTTTGTTTTAGGAAAGAAGAATGATTTGGCATTTGTTAAAAATATTTGCATTTTTATAGAGCTGTTTAGGAAGGCAAGAGTGCTGTTTTATCTAATCAGATCATATAAGTTATAATTACATGGAAACATAAGTTCAGCCATTTTGATTTTGTGTTATTTTTCTTGTCACTGTGGCAAAATACCTGACATAAACAAATTAGGGAAAGAAGGATTTATTTTGTGTCACAATTTAGAGCAGGAGTGTCCAACCTTTTGGCTTCCCTGGACCGCATCGAGCAAAGAAGAACAGTCTTAGGCCTCACGTAAATTATTTAATGTATTTAATGCCTATATGTAATAGGGGAGGAGTCACAAAGAAAATAAACACTAAAAAGCACATGATGTTAAGAGATTTTGTGGGGCCACATTACTAGCTTTCCTGGGCCATATGCAGCCATTGGGTTGCACGTGGCTGGTTTAGAACCAGGGTGGCATGGTGCTAGAGCTGGTGACAGGGCCTGTCCAGAAGGGCTTCTTCATATGAAGGCATCAGGAATCATCGTGAGCTTCCCAGGACCAGTGGTCTCGGTGAATACCTCCAAAGACCCACTTCCAGTGATCTACTTCTGCCAGCTAGGTCCCACCTCTTAAAGTTCCACAGTCTGACAAAACACAACCACCACCTGGAGACCTAATGTTCCAATATGAGTCTTGGGGGCCATTTTATACTCAAACTATAACAGGCTTTAACTAATATTTATTTAGTCTAATGCTATGATTATTTCTCAGCCTGTTACTTTAGCAGAATGTCTATATTCTACTTTTAATAATCCCTTAAGGTTAAAGGTTTCTGTAGTAAATAGTTCCACATGTGTGAATTTGGAATGATATTTACGATTTTTACAGTCTACCTAAAGTCTAAATAAGGTGTATCCTTTTTTTATTTTACCAAGGTCTTTCTGAGTCTGATGAGAATTGTAAAAGATTTATGGATAGGTGTATGCCTGAAGCATTTAAAAAGGTAAGAAAACTGTGCTAATTTTATTTTTTTGGTGGAGGTTAGGGTAGATAAACGTTTTGTTTTAGTGTTCAAATTATTTCTGTGTGAGACCAATTTGTAAATCTTGTTCAACTGAGGAAGTCTCTAATCTGAAAAAAGTACTCTGAAATTGGGGCTTATTAATGACTTCTTTTACATTTGTTTGCATTTGCCTTTAGTTGAATATAACTTTTACCTCCTCCTATTTAATTGCTTAAAAATAGATTAAGACTTAATTATACTAGGAGATTTCACATCTTAGTAAACTAAGATTTGTGGCACTTAGAAGTATAGTAGTCATTTACTGAAATACAGTCCACTTATACAGTCATGCTTAATTTAGTGAGACCGAAGCAGATGTTTTAAACTACTGAAAGCTTGACTATTCTTCCTGGCAAATGACATGTGGATAGCAGTATCTCTATCAGAGCCAGAGTGATAGACTTGCTCCCATTCTGTTCACATCTCTTAGAGAGCAATTTCTCTTAACAATAGGAATAGGAGATCACAGGAATCGTGTTTCTAAAAACAGTCTGACTCAGCATGATTCCCTTTTCAGGACATGAGTCTTGAATCCTCACAAGAGGAGGGACTATGTCTGTCATAGACACTCCTGTTTTCCCCAGCGGATAACCAAGTGCCTGTCTCATAGAAAGAGCTCAGTAATCTTGGTTGACTGAATGAGTCTCCTGCTGTCTTATACTACTGGATTTTGACATCCATTTTTGTCCCATATGCAAGTAAGTCATTAGAACTACAGATGGGTAAAGTTTGTATTTATCTTAAAACTCAGTAAAACAAACTGTCCATTTGCAAACAATTATTCCCATCTGAATTTTGGTATGGTAGACAGAATCTCCATTGATTCTAGGCTTAAAAAAGTTATGAAATTAATTTCACAGGCAAAAGTAGTTTAATCTTTGAAAAAAAGGAGAAAAAAATCTAAATTGTCATTTGGGCAGAGATTAATTAACATTTATATTTATTTTAGAAGAATTTATCTACCAATTTATACTTTTAAATAATTTTAAAATTTTAAGAATTCTTTTAATAATCATGTTGTGTTGTTAGGTGCCTTTGAGTCGGTATCCGACTCATAGTGACCCTATGTACAACAGACGAAACACTATTATCAGTGCTTCTCTGTTATTCATAGGGTTTTCAATGGCGGATTGATTTTTGGGAGTGGGTTGTTGGGCCCTTCTCCCATTTAATAATCATAGCTTTCAAAAATAGCCAACTTACATGGTAACATGCTATGACACATATGATAGTAAGGTATATGCATACATTTACTAAGAAGGAAAATAAAAGTTAATTCAAAGTCATCTAAAAGGACTTACTAAAACTAAGGAAAAGACCTTTAGATTGAGGATCTTCAGATCCAGGAAAGTCCTATATCAAGTCAGTTCACCAGCAAGTTATGTGTTTGGAGTATAATATTCTAATTCTGAACAGAGATGCTTCAGAGAACTGTTTTATGTTATGCCCTCTGCCAGTAGTAACAGTATAATAAATGATCAAATGGCTGGTTGGTTGTTTTTCTATAAAAGTATGAGCACAAAGGTACCTTGCATTATGTGAGTCAATTTTGTTAATGTAAAAATGTTAAATTTTCTCAATGTTTAGAGCTGTTAAGAAGGTTCTCTTGCAATTAGGCATGCTTTCTTTTACTAAATCAGAAGAGCTACAGAGTTGTGTATGCATTTAGGGTTGTTGTTGTTGTTAGATGCCATCAAGTCATGGCCGACTCCTAGTGACCCTCATAGGGTTTTCAATGGCTGATTGTTTTGAGATTGCCTAAGGAGTGGATTACCACATTCTGCTCCCATATTTGCGGTGCTGGGAATCGAACTTGGGACCTCAGAGACTGTAGAGTGGTACTATACCAACTGAGTGAACTCCCAGAAAATTCAGTGGGATTTAATATAATTGGAGCAGAGAAGCACTGACATAGTGCTGGGCATGACACAGTTTTGGTCAGTGTTTCATTCTGTTGTACATAGAGTTGGTATGAGTCGGACTCCACTCGACGGCACCTAACAACAGCATCCCTTGGTTGTGCTTGCTGGTGTGTTGGACATTTTTCTCCCCGCTTCCCCAGGCTTTTCTTAGAATCAATCTCAAATTTTTTAGGTGTAAGAGTATATGAGTAATAAGTGATTATGAATAAGATGGACAAAGGAGCTCTGTTGTTATTTCTGTCTTTTTCACCTTTCGCCTTCCAGCTAGCCTGGAGTCCAGGGCTTCAAACCTGAGAAAAATTGAGTTCAGGTTTGGGTGCACATTCAGTATGTTTAAGTTTAGAGGGTTTGGGTTTGGTGTGCATTTGGGTTTAAATCCTATGTGTAGATAGCAGGCCTTCAAACCAAACCTGAACCCCAAACCTCAGATCCATTCTTATGTAAGCATTAAAAAAAATTTTTTTTCTGAACCTGACCCTGAACTTAAACCCAGTGAAAAATTGGGTTCAGGTTTAGCTTTTAATGGTTTGAGGTATTTTTGTTTTTGTTTTGTATCATTAGCTATTTTATTATACATAAATTGAAAAAAATTGATAAAAGTTTTATTCATCTGTCTACATATAGGATTACAATTTTCAACCGGAACCCAAACTAAAGCCAAACCCTCTGCATTTTAACATACTGAATACACACCTGAACCTGAACCCAGTTTTTTGGGGGGTTTGAATCCTGCTGGACTCTTCACTAGTGTATTCAAGTGGAGAAAATAATCTAGATTTGATCATAGTGCCTGGTTATGTTTAAACCTTGTGCACATCTTCCCCACAAGTTGCTGCCTGTCTTTCCCCAACTCTAGAAGGTAGACAGAACTGCGTTTTCAGGGTGAAAAATTAATAAATGAGATGACATCGGAGTGGAGCTTAATCCATGTACATTTTTATTTGGTAGTCACATGAAGCAAGATGAGTGCTTTAATTTCTGAGCTATTGGAGCCAATTGCATGAAGCTTCTTAAATGTTAATCTGTACTTCTTTTTGTCTAATTATTTAACTATAAGAGGAATAGATAATCAAACAATTTTTACAAAAGTTGTAACTCACTGGTTTATGTAAAATCAGCCTTATGATTTTTGCTAGTTTGAGAAAATAGTGCAGCTATTTGGTGTTTAGAAAATTTGGAACTAAGGTTTCACTCTGCAGCTACTGAAGTTTGGCTCTTCCAGGATGCTCTTTTTACGTTCTCAGTGTAGCCAAAACAAGAATTTTATTGCACATTATTTTCCTTCTGAAGGAAAATCTTGCAAAAACATGAAACCAGACTGAGCTTGGTGGAGCATGGCTGTAATCCTAGCACTTGGGAGGCTGAGGCAGGAGGATTTCAAGTTTGAGGGCAGCCTGGACTACACAGCAAGTCTTAGGCCAGCCTGAGCTACATAGTGAGACCCTATCTCGATAAACCGAAACCAAACAACAAAAACCATGAAACTTCTCTACCAACTGAAGTATAAATTTGATTTTTCATTCCCTATTCTGGCAGTTGTTCCTGACCTAGACTTCTCCAAGGACTAGAAGACTGACAGATAAGAGACTATATAGTTTCTCTCCTTTTAATGAACCGAGAGCCTGTCTGATTACAAAATGGTCCATTGTTTTATATTATGTTTAATAAAGGTACTTGTTGTACAGGCCGGGTGCAGTGGCTCACACCTCTGATCTCAGCAACTTGGGAGGCAGAGGCAGAGGCTGGAGGATTGCAAGTTTTAGACCAGAGGAAGCCTGTACAACTTAGTAAGATCTTGACTCAAAATAAAAAGTAAAAAATGGGCTAGGAGTGCAGCTCAGTGGTAGAGCACTTGCAAAGCAAGTGTAAGACGCAGGGTTCAATCCCTCAGTACTGCAAAAAAAAAAAAAAAAAAAAAAAAAAAAAAAAAAAAAAAAAAAGGTAGTTGCACAATAAATAGTGTTACAGTATGTTATCACTTAGAGCTATTTTAGATTTGCTTAATCATTTAAAAAGCTAAATATTATGTTTATATATACCAAAAAGGAAAGTAAAAGCAAAATAAATTAGTAAGATGTACTGTATTTCTAAAATTTGTTCCCATTTATAGTCCTGCTCTTTTCTAGTCAACAGGTAGAGAAGATACAGTCCTATTTCTGATATGTAAAAAAAAGTAAGGAGAATATATGTTAGAATCCATGAAACATACCATCCATTTTTTTTTTTTTTTTTTTTTTTTTTTGGTTCTGGGGGTTGAACGCAGGGCCTCACGCTTGCATGTTTTGCAAGTGCTGTACCACTGAGCTACACCACCAGCCCACTTTTTTACCTAATTTTTTTTAAGACAGGGTCTCGCCAAATTGTGCAGACCGCCTCTGGCCTCGAACTTGTGATCCTCCCGCCTCTACCTCCCGAGCCGCTGGGATTATAGGCGTGCGCCACCATGCCTGGCTGTAGCATCCATTTCTTGGATTCCAGAAATATTAGTATTGACAATCACTTATCAAGATGTATTAATAGTGCCTTACCATTTATAAAGTGCTTTCACATTTTTTATATTTTTTGGTCCTCATACCATCTGTGTGAAATGGACAGGAGGAATTATCACTCATTAGAGATGAGAGAACTGAGACTTGGAGAACTCAGGTAAATTTGTCCAAGGCCATACAGCTACAAAACAGTATTTCTCACAGTTGTCTTTAGGTATTTACTTGCTCTACACTACTTGGTACATTACCCCCTCCCCCAGTAATAATGAAAAATAGAGGAGAAAATAAAAATTTTCTTCTAAACAAATTGCTTTAATGCAAGGGAATTAAAATTCAAAAACAACTTTGCATTGACTTTGAAATAAATGCAGTAGATGGACCACAGCTGTGAGTCTTCAAGTCATTTGCATTAAAATAAAAGTGCTTTGGTCATAATATCTTGCTTATTTGAGATTGACCTGATAAACTATGTGGATTTATTTTCTTTTCTGGAACTAGACTCCAGACTGTCTTTTATGTTTTTGTAGCTCCTGACATCAAGTGCTGTTCACAAATGGGGTACTGAAATTCATGAAGGAATCTACAACATGTTGATGCTATTAATAGAACTGGTTGCAGAGAGAATAAAACAGGATCCAATTCCTATTGGTCTCCTGGGTGTGCTTACAATGGTAAAGTATCTCTAAAATGAAATACTTTCTTTGTGTTTTGATTTTATTTGAAATACTTTCTATTCTTTGGCTTGTAATTTAATAATGAGTGATAATGATTTGATCATTAAAGATTAGCTATTAGAGTCTTTGCTTTTTATTTTAAAAGCAGAGCAATCATTGTGTTTCCTGTTTGAAAGAAACACTCTTCTAACTTCAGTGGATTTTTCAGCTCATACAAGATTGAATAGCTTTCCTTTATTTCTCTTTGATTATTCATATCTTAAATACTTTCATTTAGGGTGTTCATGTTACTTGGCTTCTGCCTTTTCCTAAGTTCATGCCTTTCCCTCCTAATTTGTATATTCACTGCTTCTGTTGCCCAGCTTTTCCTTTGGAAGCCCTTGAAGCTCTGGGGTGCTGGCATCACCTTATCTGCAGTCAGGCCTCTCATCCTATTAGCTCCTCCTCTCCTTCAGAGTGAACCTTAGCAAGGCAAGGGAGCACCACACCAATCCTTTGCTTCTGCACTAGCCGTGGCATAAGCTATGTCAGTGTTCTTGAAGAATTCCATTGGTGAAGGAGTCCAAGGCTATATTTTTTATCTTCTTTTCTAATGCTAATGTGTTACTATAGAAATAGATAATAATGTTTCTCTGTTCTCTTTGACTCTAGGCTTTCAATCCTGACAATGAATACCATTTTAAAAACAGAATGAAAGTGTCTCAAAGGAATTGGGCAGAGGTGTTTGGAGAGGGAAATATGTTTGCTATTTCACCTGTATCTACTTTCCAAAAGGTAAACATACTTCTGGTTCTTTTGTTATAGAGAAATGTATTGAGAAAGATTTATTGTGATGTAAAAATGACAATTTACATAGAAGGATTGAATAATCTATGAAAAAGTGACAAATATTCCATGTGATTCATAGAATTGCTTCAAATTTGTTCAGATATTACATGTTTTTCCACAGCTGTTAAGTAACATAAAAAATTTTATATATTTGAAATTATATTTGGTAAAATAAGAAACAACTTAATTGCTGTACATAAAGGATTATCAGAACCTCAGTTTAATTGGTGTCCCAATTTCTTAGAAATATTTGAGAGACTAGACCATTTGAAATGATTTGAAATAACCTAACAACAATCATACCTAAAAAATTTCTACTAGTTAATCTCATATATAATTTTCTTATAAATTTTTTAAGCATTAAAACTTTTGCTTTTTCAATTCCAGAACCAATATCTTCATTGTATATTGAAAGGTCTGCAGTATGTAGTGACTTTATACTCACAAGAAGTGCATAACCTAAATAATTTTGTAGTTCAATCACTTTGGTTTTTGAGAAACAGTTGAAAGAGGTCAAATTTAGTTGATAGGAAACTTCTCCGTAGCTTTAGCAGAAGCAGAGATTCCATTTAATAACCATTTATTGTACTCTTACTGTGTGTCTTACATTATTCTAAGTTTTGGAGATGTAAATGTAAACCAATATTGTCTTTCATATAAAGAGTAGTATGATATGGTTCCTATGTTACAATATAGGGGAAGAAATAAGAAAACAAATGAATGTAGTGTAATAGGTGCAATTATAATATGTACTACATATAGAATGTCTACACCCATACTACCCTGGCATCCAGTCTTGTCAGATCTTGGAAGCTAAGCAGGGTTGGGCCTGGTTAGTTTTTGGATGGGAAACCTCCTGGGAATACTGGGTGCTGTAGGCTTGGGAGAAGGACCTGGCAGCTCACTCCTGAAATAATCAGCCATTGAAAACCCTATGAATAGCAGAAGAGCACTGAATAGTGCTGGGCATGGCACACTGTTGGGTAGTGTTTTGTCTCTTATACATAGGTCACTCTGAGTTGAACCCAACTCAATGGCACCTAACAACAACATCATGTATAAAATACAGAGGAGAGAGTGGTTATTGCCACCTTGGAGGGTCAGGCAATATTCCAAAGAAGATAAAAGAGCTGAGTGGCAAAGGCAGTGAATGCCTACTTTGGGATTTAATCCCACAATACTATTTTTAACCCCCTTTCATAAGTGAGAAACTGGGACAAAGTTTAAATACTTCCCTAAGCCTAAATACCAGATATAAGAAGAATTCATGCAGTCAGGGTCCAGAGTCTGCTTTCTTTAACCATATACAGTATTGGCCTCCCAAAATTCTAAAATCTTCCCTTCAGCTTTGTTGAGTGTTAAATGGCAAATATGTTTAAAAACACTGAATGTAGTGGTTCACTGTAGTAAGTATTCAGCAGACATTTGTTCTCTTCCCCTCAGTTTCTACAACTGGGACTAGAGAGGTTCAGTATTTGTATTTCCTCTCTTTACCACAAAGGAATTCTCTCTCTGACCAAGGCCCTAGATCCCTCTCCTCTTGCTTTCTCAAGTATTTTGCTCCTTAAGTTTTCTGTTCCTTCTTTGATGTTCTCAATCTTTTTCTCACTATTTGATCATTCTTGTTTTATTTACCACGCTCTGACATTTCTAATCTGAATATTCTTTGGCTTCAGCATTGTTGTTGTTGTTGTTAGGTGCTGTCAAGTCATGTCCGACTCATAGCGACCCTTATTGGGTTTTCAATGGCTGATTGTTTTCGGGATTGCCTTGGGAGTGGGTTGCCACGTCCTTCTCCAGTTTTTGTGGTGCTGGGAATCGAACTCGGGACCTCAGAGACTGCAGAGCGGCGCTCTACCAATTGAGCTAAATCCCAGCCCCTGGCTTCAGCATGGCTCCCCTTTATATCCACACTTCATGAAAGGTTCTAGGTCTTCCCCTCCCATCCTCTCAGTGGCTGTACTAAAATTTTAACTTACTAACTACACAAAACCTAAATTTTAGTATCTTTATCTTCCTCTGAGAAATACATACAGACCTTAGCATGTTTTCTGCGATCACTCCCTCACTGAATGGTTATCTCTTCATCTTTATTGTACATTGACTAATTCTCTTTTTTTTTTCAATCCCATAAAAAAGTTAGTGTAATCTATCTTATCTTTAGTAAATGTTCATTGGTGGTTATCTTTGTTTATAGTGGCCTCAATTTTTCTTTCACCTTATTTATTCATTTATTATTATTATTTTATTTTACAGTACTTGGGAGTCGAACGCAGAGCCTCATGCCTGCTACACAAATGCTCTACCACTGAGCTATACCTCAGCCTCTTTTTAAATTTTTTTATCCTGAGGCAGAGTCTTGCTAAATTGCTCTGGCTACCTCTGGTTTCAAATTCACAATTATGCTGCCTCAGTGTCCCAAGTACCTGGAACTATAGGTGTGCTCCCCAGGACCTGGCTATTTCCCATTTCTTAAAGAATATTTCCATTGGGTTTTAAATTCTGGATTGATAGCTATCTTCTGTCAGAATATTAAAGATATCATTTCCTTATCTTCTGGTTTTGGTTGTTGCTATTAAGAAGTTGGCTGCTGTTCTGGTTCCTTGTAAGAGGTGTGTCTTTCTTTCCTGTCTATGTTTTGAGATCTCGTCTTCCTCTTTGATGCTTGATTAGTTTGACTCTCATATGACTGACCAAGGTATTCTTTTTTATTTATTATGTTTCAGATTCATTGGGATTCTGAATATCTTGCATCATTATCTCATAACCATTACCTTTGTAAACATTGCCCTTCCCTGTTGGTCTTTCTTCTTTTAGAACTTTAATTGGATATATGTATGACCATCTCATCCTGTCCTCCCAATCCTCTTAACCACTTTCTTTTTTCCATCTTCTTGTTGCCTTGTGCTGCATTTGTGATCATTTTTTTCAGATCTGTAGTCCAGTTTCCTGATTTTATTTGCATTTAATTTGCTATTTAACCTTTTCACTTAAGTCTTTAACTTCAATTTCTGTATTTCTTATTTATATGAATTCTTTTTAGTTCTTTTTTTTTTTTTTGCGTTAGTCATTTTCTATTATCTCGTGTACTTGACTCATCTTTCATCGATTAATGCTTAATTTATATTTTATGTCTGCTATCTATAGGCTGAGTCTGCTGGCTGTTTGTATGTGTGTGTATGTGTGTGTTTATAGAAATGTGTATTTTTTTTTCCCGTGAAATCATATGTCTTAGAATTTAATCTAGGGTGGTTATTTGAGGCCTGAGTTGAAAATTCTTTTTCTCCAAAAGAGATGTACTTTTTTACTTCTTCCAAGTGCCTGGAAGCACAGCAGTCTGGAATTTCTTTATAATAAATTTTAGTTTCCATCAAAACACAAACTTACAGACCCTCAAAATTGTGTACAGTGAGGCTTTTCAGACCACAAAGTCA
This sequence comes from Pedetes capensis, assembly GCA_007922755.1. Lineage (NCBI taxonomy): Eukaryota > Metazoa > Chordata > Mammalia > Rodentia > Pedetidae > Pedetes > Pedetes capensis. The sequence goes on from VMDO01000884.1 coordinate 15,060, forward strand.
GTGTAAATTTGAGCAGCAAAGGCACATGAGGGCAAATCTGTGGTTACACAATCTTAGAGAATTTTGCTCTTCCCTCCATCCATTACTAAAGTCAAAGTAGGTAGGTTCCTTTGTTTTCCCTTGTATAAGTGTTTTAGTTCATTATACCGTGGCTGTACCTCTTTATGTTCCAGCTTTATGTGCCAATTTCTTCTGAGTCTCCTTGCCTTCCCCACTTGGCTCTGTGTCCCGGTTCTCATGAAGATGGGAAACTCAGTGAACCAGAGTTCCACAGATGACTGTGCAGTGAAAGCTGGCTTCAGAGTCAGGGTATCTCCCAGGATTTCTGCTTTCTCCTTGTTTTAACTTCTGAAGTTTTTATTGCCAACTCAACTACGTTTGTTTGTTTGTGGTACTAGGGGGCAGACCAAGGGCATCACACATGCTTTTGCAAGCACTCTACCACTGAGCTGCACCCACAGCCCTTTTTTTATTTTTTTAATCTCGAGACAGGGTCTCACTAAGTTTTTCGGGCTGCCACTGGCCTCAAACTTGTAATCCTCCTGCCTTTGCCTCCTGAATTACTGGGATTACAGGCTATGTAACGTGCCTCACTGTGTTTTGTTAAAGATGGTTTCTTTAATGTTTTTATCTAATGGTATCATTTTCAGTTGGAGCTATGTAGAGTAATCAGACACGTCTCCATTAACTCTTCAGGGCATTCTAGCCTGCCATTCCCACCATCCTTTGAAATCAGTCTCATTAAAGTACTAAGGTCTTCATGTTTCCAGATGGGGAGGAAATACCTCCACCTGCCAAACAGCATTGGTCACAATTCCTCCCTCCTTGAGTCTGCTTCTTCCTTGGCTTTCAAGACACTATAGTCTCTTGCTTTTCTACTCCTCTCAAGCCACATTTTTCCTTTGTTGGTTCCTTCTCCTCTACTCAGCTTTGATCCAGACCTTCCTCTATTCACTATACTTTTTCTAAGAAATATCTTCCATTCTGTCCGGTTTAAATGTCATCATTATGCTGGTGACTCTCCAATTTATCTGTGTGGCCCAAACCTCTTCTCTGAGCACACCACACTTGAAGAGGAAACCATTTCTTCTTGGTTGTCACACACAGTTCTCAAGCTTTGTGTGCCTACAGCGGAACTTGATCTTGCTTCCCCAGACTGCCTTCTTCTCTTAATAAATAGCATCATCATCTACCAAGATGCTTAAGCCAAAAACATAGGAGTCAGCCACAGTTTATCCTTTTTCTTTCTCCTCATATCCAACCCATAAACCAGTTGTTTGCTTTCAGTTCAAGTGTATCTCTAGTGACCTTTTCTCTTCTACTATCCTGCTCCATATACCACCTGTCCTTTCCAGTCACTGCACTAGTCTTCTAAATGGTTGTGCCTTGTTACTCCCCCCTTTTTAATTTTTAAAACATAAAACACAACACTCTCTTGCATAAAATACTTCTGTTGCTCTCCCAGTCTCAGCCCACCACATTCCACGTGATCTGGCCCTTGTCTCTGTCTACAGTCTCCTTTATGCTGCTCTCTCCCATGTCAGCATGTCTCAACTGAGAGAGTTTTCTCTTAGTTTTTCAAACACAGAAGATTCTTTCCTGCCTTCTCCAAATAGCCTTTGCCATTTCAACCTGTCTGCCTAGACGGTTGTTTAAATGGAAAAATCTATGTCATCCTTTTTTCCAGTTCGAAGACTGCCTCATAAAGAAGCCTTTCATGACTACCAACCTGAGTAGAGAAGGCTCTCTCTATATTTCTTTTGAGGATGTATTGTTTTCCCTTAATAGGACTTACCACAATCTGCATTACTTATGTATGTGGTGGTTTTCTTGGTTTTGTTAACCCTGCTAGAATATGAGCTCTATGAAAGCAGGTATCAATTCTCTTCTTACCCAGCCTCTAGAACCATTAAGTGCTCAGGAAAGGAAAGAGGACTACAAGGAGGAGAAAAGAAAGAGCTTGCTTAAAGGCGTTAATGATTCAGCTGGGACTAAAACTTTAAGCTTTTAGTTCCTGACTAATTATTCTTTAGGTGAATTATTTTTAATTTCTAAAATGTCAATTTCTTAGAAAATTTAACTCAAGTTATACTGTCCTTGGAGAGCTTAAACAACTGATCCTGCTGCCTGAAAATGCATAAATGCTCCATGTTGTGGCAATTCCATCACAACCCAGATTTACAAACTTGAAAAAATGTATGCAGTCTCAAAGACACATTAGAAAACATTTGGGAAACCCTTTTCAAAGTATTTTTCAAATTTTAATGTATTTTTTAAAATGTCTCTGACTTCTCATTTAGGATACAAGACAGCAATAACAACAATGGGGAAGGTTTTATATTAGCATCTCAGTTTTGATTTTCTTCTCTCACAGGAGCCTCATGGCTGGGTCGTGGACTTGGTAAATAAGGTATTCACTTATATTAATATGGTTTTATAGTGTGTTTCCCACTTTCCAGTTAGATTTCCAAGAGTTGGGTGTTTTTTAAAAAATGACAGAGAATAATCAGAATATTTTCTTGAGGAGATAAACTTTATATAGTTTCTTCTCTTTTTGCATGTGCAATATATACAACTAAACCTCAGCTTTTAGACTTAGCATATCTCCTGCAGTATACTACAGGTGCGTTAGATATTCCCTTCCTAGTAATTTTCTCAAGAACAGTATTATACAGCACAGTGATAAAGTAAAATGTTAGCCTTAGGTCCTTGCTTAAATTATTAATATATAGTGTTTGAAAATTAATTTGTACCTATTTTCTTTTCAGTTTGGAGAATTAGGTGGATTTGCAGCAATCCAAGCCAAACTCCATTCAGAAGATATAGAACTTGGCGTGAGTTAAACCCCTGTCTGTGTTCAGTATGCAGGTTCACTCTCTTTGATTTGGTATACAACACTAAGATACCATCCGGATACATTAAGTTAAATGTTAAATTTGAAGTTAATCTTTACATGAGCAGATTCTATGATTCTGTTAACAAAGAAGTGTTTACCTGTAGCCATAACCAAATTTCCATGTATGGTATTTCTGGGTTTAACTCACTATTCCTTTCCCTATAGTATTTTCTTTTAATTTGTGATGATTACATGAAATTATCTTACTGTTTAAAGACATTTACTGTATGTGGCAAGTATATATGTGCATAATAATTTTGCAACTCAGTTAAATGATTGTATAAATCAGAATTTATTTCATAGGCTCAAGCACAAATATTTTAGCAAGGTTATTCAGTAGGCTTTTTGGTATTAAAGAAACATACAGATGATAAAAGGCCATAACATGGGAGCTTAGCATCATCCCTCATGTGCAGTCAGGACCATTATCTTTTCATATCCATTATATTTTCTTAAGGAATTTTAACATTGTGGTAAGGGGAGTAACTTTAATTTGTCACAGACTACTGGTTTGTAGCTTAGAGTACTTTATTCTGTTCCCTAGCCAATTAATCATGCAGTTTAAAACTATTATATAGTCAGCATGTGTAATACACTGTTTTTATTTTTACATTGTTACAATTTTTTAACTTAGCTCTTGAATTTAGAGTTTTTTGCATATTATGTAAGATAGGGATCCAAGTAGATAAACAATTATTCTAAGATCCTCTATGAAATAATTCTTCTTCTCCTTTGTATTTTCTGGTTTTGTCATATATCAAAATCCCATGTATATATGGATTTGTATCTGGACATCTGTTCTAGTCATTTCATTCATTCATTAAGACCATTTTAATACTAATGCTCCACTATTTTAATTATTCGTAATTCCACTTCTGTTCATTACTGTTACTTACTGACATTTTCTTGATTGTTTTCATGTTTTTACTCTTTTGCATGTAGTCGACATGTAAAGTTCTCCTGCAGGAAATCTCACTGAGGCCATGTTTGGAATTATGTCAAATCTATGGTCAATGCATAGAAAATTGACATTTGTACAATACTGATACTTCCCATTCAAGAATGCAGTATCACCTCCATTAACTTCTTTCATGTATTTTAAGTAAAGTTTTGTAATTTCCTTTAAGTTAGCCTTAAATGCCTATTTTTTCTATTAAAGGCTTATTTCATTCCTCAACTTTTCTCTCCTTTTCAAAAAAATCATTTTAATAATCTACATTATGAATTTTAGAATAATTTCACTCAGTCCTACACAGGAGTTTTGTTGACATACTCTGATTTAAATTATGCTAAATTTCTATAGTTTTTTTGTTTTGTTTTGTTTTGTTTGGCAATACTTGGGGGTTTAACCCCATGCTTCACACATGTTAGGCAAGTTCTCTACCACTGAGCCTCAGCTCCTTTTTTGAGACAGAGTCTCATTAAATTGTATAGGCTGCCTCTTTCCTCAAACTTAGAATCCTCCTGCAATTTGATCCTCCTCATAATTTGATCAAATCACTATTTAAATTTTTCTCAGATGGGTGAAAATGGATGTGCTTAATTTTGAAAGGAAAAAAACCTCTCTTACATTTCTTTCTAATCTTCCCTATCTTTCCAGGCCGTCTCAGCACTGGTGCAACCCTTAGGAGTGTGTGCAGAGTACCTAAATTCCTCAGTGGTGCAGGTAAGGTTAAGCCATTTTACATTATTGCCCAAAGCAATCCAAGGCATACAACAGTAATAATTTTCTTGTTATCAGGTTGTTCAGAATTGTGCTTAATTAAAACCTCTGTTTTTCAAAATAACTGTCCTTTTAATGAAAATGTCATCAGAAGATAACTTAAAAATATCTAAAAATTCAAAGTATAGGAGACTTCTGACATTTGAGATTATTTACCCTTTTAATGAATCATTTTATCAAATATAATTTCTTTTTTTTCCCCCCTTCATTTTCTTATTGATAAAGTAGACAACATATACCCCTATCCTCTTCACAGGATTGTTTCAGGGTTCATTGCCATTACGGGTCACATTAGGTCAGGTAGTCTTGCTTATTAGCCATGTCACTCACTCCTGAATAATGGCTTTACAGTACATCTTGTCTGATTTTCTGCCTCTGCAGAATTGTAAGTCAACAAGGCATAGAATAGTCAGATCTATGAGTGTTTAGTTTTCAAATGCTAAAGGCCTATTATCCTTTTTTTTTTTCTATTTTAGTTAATAACCTTTATAGAACAAAATGTCAAGTTGAAACATGTCTATTCATTATTTCTTTATACATAAGTCTATGTAACCTATAACTGTTACATAGATTTTTGAAAATTACCATAAGTAGTTTTGAGAGCATGATGTCCTTTGGGAACAGTGTTCCTTTCTGCATTGTTGTTTCTTCCAATGCCATACATATGTTTTTCTTGTTATTAGGTGCTGTCAAGTCAGGTCCAAATTATAGCAATCCTGAATAGGGTTTTCAATGGTTGATTTTTTCAGAATTGCTTTGAGAGTGGACTGTCATGTCCTTCTGGCTTAGCCCAGTGGATAGAGTGCTGCTCTGCACTCTCTGAGGCCCTGGGTTCAATTACCAGAACTACAAAAATGGGAGTAGGATGTGGCATTTCACTCCAGAAGCAATCCCAAAACAATCACTCATTGAAAACCCTATGAGGGTCACTCTGAGTTGGACCAGACTCAAAGGCACCTAACAACAACTACATATATTCTTATGGGTATTTTAATCAGGGATGCAGCATTTTTTTAATAAGTAGGTGTTGGAAATGTCTGCCGTTTCTAAATGTTCAATGCTTCTTTCAACGTCTAGGTAGTACTTTAAGATTTTTAAGTGAAATGGGATGGCTGATTACATAGTCTCTTCATTCTTTGTATTAAACTTTGGGAACATCTAATGTTCTTTCATCTTATTAAGCTTATAAATATAGCCATTAGTTTTGTAGCAGAAACACTTAAGACATACAGAGGCAAACTATTTAACTTTAATAATTTAATTATAAATATTAATAATTTAATAATTGACTTTTTAATAATGAAACTCAGGATTTGATTTTAAATGTATTTATTCTATGGAAGGGAGTTCAGCATAAATATTCTAGCTGTTAATTAATTGAGCTCTTTAGAAACTACAGATTTGTGACAGTGTGTATGTGTACAGAGAATACTTTAAAGAGTAAGAAGAATATAAGAGAAGCCATATATCATCTTTATTTTAATTAAACCAAACTATCCAGACTTACGGGGCTGGGATTTAGCTCAGTTGGTAGAGGGCCACTCTGCAGTCTTTGAGATCCTGGGTTTGATTTCCAACACCGCAAAAATGGGAAAAGGACGTGGCAATCCACTCCCAAGGCAATTCTGAAATAATCAGCCATTGAAAACCCTATGGGGGTTGCTGAGTCGGGCACGACTGGACAACACCTAACAACACAAAATCCAGACTTACATTCAGTCACCAATAAATTCATACCATAGTAAATACATATTACTTGACACAAATTAACCATTGTCTCCTCTACTTGCTACTTTTATGAATTTAGAAGACTTATGTGACTTCTGTGCTTCTGTTTCCCCCACAGGTAGAAGGTTGGTAATAACAACACCTGTCTCACAGAGTGGCAGTGAGGATTAAACAGGGCCTAGTATATCCTAATTGGAGAAGGACCTGGCAACCTGCTCTCCAAAAATAATCAGCCATTGAAAACTATGAATAGCAGAGAAACAGTAATAATACTGTTTTGCCTGTTGTATGTAGGGTTGCTATGAGTCGGATACCGACTTGAGGGCACCTAACAACAAGTACATCCTAATAAGAACACTGACTCATTTCTTAACCATCACAACCCTACGTCTTTACTATACAATTGACATAAATGTGAATGAAGACATTCTATCTGGATAATTGTCTGATGTCCTTTTAATTCACTACTGATGTATTCTTAGCTGTAATAGCCAAATATAACCTATTTTCCTCATCAGCTAAGTTTTTAGATGGAACTGGAAATTTCACTCTACTTAACACTTTACTACTTCTCACATTACTATTAGAGATGGGTATCTGGTTAAATTAGCCTGCAGCTGTAGCACTGTGGCATCCGATCCCATCAGATCTTGGAAGCTAAGTAGGGTCGGGCCTGGTTAGCACCTGGATGGGAGACTGTCTGAGAACACCAGATACTGTAGACTTGGGAGAAGGACCTGGCAACCCACTCTCAAAAATCAATCCACCAGAGAAGTACTGACCAAGTGTTTCGTCTGTTGTACATAGGGTTGCCATGGGTCGGATACTGACTTGATGGCACCTAACAACAAAAACATCTGGTTATATTACCGTTCTGGAGCAATGTATCATATGAGTCATACCTATAAGCCTTACTCATTTGAGGAAGAAAAGTAGTTTGTACAATAGCATAGTTTGTATGGTCAGTGCTTGTATTCATTTTTAAGAGTCAAATGCAAAATATTTATTATAAAAAGCATCATCCTTATGCTTAATGTTTTAAAAGTTAGTCTTTTGGTTTTGAGTTGTTCTTCAGATTATTCTTTTTTTTTATTTTTTATTATTTTTTTATTGCAGTACTGGGGGTTGAACCCAGGGCCTTGCACTTGCATGCTCTGCAAGTGCTGAACCGCTGAGCTGCACCCTGAGCCCATTTTTTTACTTTTTGAGACAGGGTCTCGCTATATTATGCAGACTGCCTCTGGTCTTGAACTTGTGATCCTCCTGCCTCTGCCTCTTGAGCCACTGGGATGACAGGCTTGTGCCACCTTGCCCGCTGTAGATTATTCTTATATAATGATGAGAACTGTGCCCAAGGCACAAAGTCAGGAATAAATGGGGCAGTATTAACTAGTTAATGGTGGTGCTGCTACTAGAATCCACATTTTTCATTGGAACATGTCCTTTGTGAATGATAAAAGCAATAGTTTCTGTCCTAGTTTTGGTCAGATTCGGGAATTCTTATTAACTAGCATTTTATTTCTATAGCCCATGCTTGACCCGGTCATCCTTACTACGATCCAGGATGTGCGGAGTGTAGAGGAGAAAGACCTCAAAGACAAGGTAAATGGTGTTGTCAGCCATGTAGGCCCTTGTGCCATTTAGCCCATGAAAACAGAATCAGCATTGGCCAGGTTTTCCATACCATTGCTCCTTGGATTTTGGTCATATACAGTTCACATCAAATTATTTTTACATTTCCTCACCAAAAGAAAAGAAAAGAAAAGAAAATGCTATTTCTGAAACACCAGTGGTTAGTGTTATCTTAGCCAGTGGAATGAATATAGTTTTCTCAGTAAGAGATACCATTCAGAATTTTACTAACGTGATTTTGATGTTATTATAATCAGCATAGAGTAAAATAACCTTTAAAATAGTTAATATTAAAAGCTTATCTGGAGTTGTTTAAAGCAATTTTTAACATGATTTATCTACTTTGAATTTCTCACAGGATCATTCCCTTTCTTTTGCTAATCACCAATGTGCTTACCTTTTGTTTAGGGCCAAAATTGACCATGTAAAATATGAGCTTTCTTAAGACTATTGTTACCTATTGTATTCTTGTGTGTGTTATGTGAATTGAGAACAAAATGTTTTTACAGTTCTTTTTTTATGTTTTTATTAAATAAAAGAGATTGGTTAGCATCCCTGAGCTCTTGTCTGCAATTAAGTTACTTTGCATGCGCTTCCAACCGGATCTGGTGACAATTGTGGATGACCTTCGACTTGACATCCTACTGCGCATGCTGAAATCACCACATTTTAGTGCTAAAATGAATTCCCTCAAAGAAGTAAGTTTTGAATTTGTTTTTAGATGACTTAAGTCACAGACATCTTAAGTTCTTTCAAAACTTGGGGTCATGTTGGTGCCAGGCGCGGTGATGCATACCTGTAATCCCAGCAACTTGGGAGGCAGAGGCAGGAGGATCGCAAGTTTGAGACCAGAGACAGTCTGTGTAATTTAGTGATTCCCTGTCTCAAAAAGTAAAAAAAGAAAATGGGCTGGGGGTGCAGCTCAGTGGTATAGCACTTGCAAAGCATGCAAGTGTGAGGTCCTGGGTTCAATCCCCAGTACCATAAAAAACAAAAACAAACAAACAAACAAAAACCCTTGGGATTATTAATAGAAAGATGTTGGGAAAAAAGAATAACTTCTTTTAATCACATAAAAAAGATAACAATGATTATATAGACAATGGTGTAAAGGTTTGTAATTATCTGCTAGTAAAGTCGTCTTATTTGTGTTATTTTCAGAATTCCCTGAAATATTTGGTATTTTTGTGAAATTGCCTATAGTGCAATACATTAGAATATACAGTTTGAGATTTACTGAAGGACAGTTCCTTTTATTTCAGATATGAGTTTACTTTATCCTATAATTACTGTTAAAACTAAAACAAAGTGACTGTCACAATGTTGGTCTAAGCAAAATAATGAAAATAATTTTCTGTATTTCCTAAACTTAGTATTAGAGCCACACAGTACAGTTGAGTCTAGTGAATGACAAGTGGAATACAGTTCAGTCACAATTCCAGTTATTTTTCCTTCACTTTTGGGTTAGGTAGGATTCTTGACTGCCAGGGAAATGAACTCATCTTGAATCATTTTAGACCAAAAGAAGAATTTATTGGAAGGAGACTGGGCTATTTCACATGAATGCAGGATTGGATAACCAGACCATGAATGGGCAAGGACACATGTGAACAACTAGAAGTTGAAACCTGGCCACTGCCAGAACTTATCTAAGCCTTATCTCCACTTTTTTAAGCACGTCGTCCTTTTTCCCTCTCTACCTGCAGTGTGATGTCTTTCATATGATGGAGCTGATGGTCATGGATAGTTCCCAAGTTTCATACCTTACAGTTCCCATCAGCAGAGAAGGACTGACTCTGGCCCCAATTATAAAATTTGGAGGAGAATTCGTAATTTACATTTGGCTTAGATGCTCATTACTAAGCCAGTCAGCAGTGGTCCAGGGAGTATGAGCTCTAAGAATAGCTCTATGTTCTTTTTAAAGAGACATCACAATTAGTACGTTAACTTCTAATAACTGGCTTCAATAGATTTTGGCTAATCATTAGAATGCCCTGTGAGATTATAAAATTTACAGATAATTCATATACTTGGGTTATATAAAGATTTTGATTATGCATATTGGATTCAGTCACAATATTCCTGTCTTTTTAGGTAACTAAACTAATAGAAGATAGCACTTTATCCAAATCTGTGAAGAATGCTATAGATACAGACAGATTATTAGATTGGCTAGTTGAAAACTCAGTTCTGTCAATTGCATTGGAAGGTAAGTTGCATCTGAAAAAATTTAAATTACTTAACATGTATCTTAATTTTATTTTAAAAAGATGCAAAAGTGTTTCTTTGTGTTGGCCTTTAAATAATCTTATAGCAAGTTACTACTGCCTTGAATTAATAGAGTCGTAAAGAGTCAGTATATCTGTATCTGACTTCCTCTCTGATGTTTCTTCTATTAGGCAACATAGACCAGGCACAATACTGTGATCGTATAAAGGGAATTATTGAACTCTTGGGCAGTAAATTGTCTTTGGATGAGCTCACTAAAATATGGAAGATACAGGTAAGTTGATCAGAACTATTCTTGCCTTTTCTACATTTGCCTTTTTACATATTTAGAGTATAAAAGAAGAGAAAAGGGTGGTAAGTGGTTTGGGAAATGAAACCTCTATCTTGGTTTAACCAGAGCAGCTGTACCTAGTCTGTTTTACAGTGTGGGGTTTTATTAAGATTGCATATGTGAGCCAGGTGCGGTGGCGCACGCCTGTAATCCCAGGGGCTCGGGAGGCAGAGGCAGGAGGATCGCAAGTTCAAGACCAGAGGCAGTCTGTGTAACTTAGTGAGACCCTGTCTCAAAAAGTAAAAAAAAAAAATGGGCTGAGGGTGCAGCTCAGTGGACCAGCACTTGCAGAGCATTGTAAGCGTGATGCCCTGGGTTCAACCCCCAGTACCACACACAAAAAAAAGATTGCATATGTGAAAAGGATTCCATACTCATAAGAAGTTTCAAACTATTGATCTAGTCTAGTCTTCTACTTTCTTAGATTAAAAAATTAAAAGCCTTCCTGAAGGTTATATATCAGTGGCAGAGCTAAGAATAGATGTATGTCTTTTATCAGTCCAGTGTTCTGTTCATTATAATATTTATTAACTTTCAATTAATGATTTCTTCCTGTTCTAGTAATTGAGGATGATAATAATACTGAGTTCTTAGAGCTTGTCTCACCAAGATGTTCAGTAGGGGTGACAGACTCCAATATTCCCATCATTTTCTTCTATTTTCTTCACTTTGGTTGTGGTCTATGGTCTCTCTACTGGTTTTCTGCATTTCTGGCATTTCTTCATTTATTCTTTTTTTTTTTTTTTTTTTTTTTTTTTTTTTTTTTTTTTTTTTTTTTTTTTTTTTTTTTTTTTTTTTTTTTTTTTGAGACATAGTGTTACTATGTAACCCAGGCTACCAGATCTTCCTGCCTGAACCTCCTAAATACTAGGATTACAAGCATGCTCCAGCATTTCCTCTTAAATCTCGTTTATTAACTTATTTTCTTCTACTTTTCCTTTAAATATTTTTTTCAATCTTAGTGCTTAGCCATTTCTCACATAAAAGTTTTTATCAGTCAGTTTTATCCACTCCTCTGGCTGTGATTACATTTGTATGCTGCTGACTCTGTGAGTCATATCTCTAGTTCAGACCTCTTCTTGGAACCCTAGTGCAGCATATCTAAATATATAACAATTGTACCTTCATGTGTATATCTTACTCACATCTCAAATTCATTAAGTCTAAAGTTAGCCATTCTTAAGCCTCTTTCAGTAATGGTATTACTTTCATCTAGTTGCTAAACCAGGGTGAAATCTGGAGATCACCTTGACTGTGTCTACTTAGTCACTGTATCAGTTAGAATCTTGTCAGGAATGGAAACTATTCTAGGTTTTTCAAACACAGGGAACTGATTACAGGGGATTGCTTACAAAGGTGTTCGTAAGGTAGAAGATGGGTGGGGAAGAAGGTAGAGAGGGAAGGGAGAGAGAAAGAGAGAATGAATATGCCCAAAGAGTGAAAAGAAGAGATATTAAGTTCAAAGAGAAGAAGCTGCTTTGGGAAGTACTTTTACTACAAGTGCTGGAACTCTCAGAAGTGTCACTGCTACCAGCACTTCTGGGACCCCTTGCTGCCTCAGCCAGCTCTGTGTCACTCTCTTAGCTTGAACCAAAAACATTCTTTCCTTTCTCCAGCCTTCTCATCTCCCAGCACTAGCACTGACTGGCAGAATGTAACAGAAAGAGCTGGCAGAGGATTATGAGAAGTGTAACTGGCAGGTTCAGCCCTGTGTTGCAGGGCAGACCACAGAAAGTTAGAAGCGGGATTGAAAAAAGCAGTCCTAGGTCCATAGGTTTTACTTCTCATGTCTAGGCCTTGCTTGAATTTGTTTTGTTAGTATACATATTGAATCTATGTAAGGTTGAATATTAAAGACCATGATACCTATCTTATGTATCCCTACTACAATGCAGTGGGCTAGGATTTAGCTTAGTTGGTAGAATGCTGCTCTACACTTTCTGAGGACCACTGCAAAAATGGGAAGAGGATGTGGCAGTGCATTCCCGAAACAATCCTGAATCAGCTATTGAAAACCCTATGAGGGCATCTAACAAAAATCGCTATATATTGTGATACATGCATAGTAGATATTGAGAAAATTAAAGAATTGAAGCTACACATGTCCCCCTGCCTTTCATGCTTTTCACAGGGTAAACAGAGAGACATGATGGTATCATGGCTGTTATAACATGTCAGGCACAGGGTGACAATAGGTTCTACAGGTCTGATGCAGATACTGCCCATAGGATATATAAATACTAGTTGAAGCCACAAGATACTTAAAAGCAAAATTTAAAATGGGGCAGGATAATACTCTCAGTGGAGGCCCTCGCATCATCTATAAAATGTCAATAATATGTGCATTTGTCTTATAATTTAATCAATGTAAATTTCTAACCTTGTTGAAATATTTTATTCTCTTAAACTGAATGTTAAACTGAGAACTTCATTGTCGTGTTTTTTACATTGTCCTTTTAAAGATTTAATGATGCTAGAAATTTAAAGAAGATCAGCTGATAACCGTTAATGGTCGCTTCATGTAGTCTTGCTAATATTATCATGCAAGTGAATACTGATTAGACTGGAGTCAGTTTATCTTTGTTATATCTTTGTTTTTGCTTGTATAAATTGCTAGAGAGAAGACTTAGGTTTTGCCAAGTTCCAAGACTTATCTTTTTTCCAATGTCTCCTATTTTCTAGTCAGGACAATCATCTACCGTAATCGAGAACATTCACACTATTATTGCTGCAGCAGCTGTGAAATTTAATTCAGATCAGCTTAATCATTTGTTTGTTCTCATTCAGAAGGTATGTGTTTAATTGAACTTGATTACTTTTAAATTTTCCTTAAAAATTTTAAGCTCTCTGATCCTCCCTCTGCCATGTTGTTGTTGTTAGGCACTGTCGAGTCATATACCGACTCATAGCGCCCCTCATAGGGTTTTCAATGGCAATTTGTTTTGGGATTGCCTTGGGAGTGGGTTGTCACGTCCTTCTCCCATTTTTGTGGTGCTGGGAATCGAACTCGGGACCTCAGAGACTGTAGAGCGGCGCTCTACCAACTGAGCTAAATCCCAGCCCCCCTCTGCCATAGCCATGTTTAAATTTACTTTACTTGTTAGCTTTTTAAAGCTAACGTTTAAAGATTTTGCTAATGTTGCAGTTTGTGCAACTATCCCTGTGTCTTATCTTTTCCATTGTACAGAGCTGGGAGACGGAGAGTGATAGAGTAAGACAGAAGCTATTGAGCCTGATTGGACGAATAGGCCGGGAAGCTCGCTTTGAGACCACTTCTGGAAAGGCAGGAGAATCAAATGGATTTTTCTAGTTACAAATGTTTAAAGCAGTTTTATGTGTTTATTGGCTGTCTCAACCTAATGGTGTTATTGTAGGTGTTAGACGTACTCTGGGAACTGGCTCATCTTCCAACCCTGCCCAGTAGCCTTATTCAGCAAGCCTTGGAGGAGCACCTGACAATCCTTAGTGATGCATATGCAGTGAAGGAAGCAATCAAAAGGAGCTACATCATTAAGTGCATAGAAGATATTAAAAGGGTTGGTTTTGTCTTTGGTCTAATTTTGTTGTCAGAACAACAGTATTGCCTGAGTAATTAGAGTCATATAGTTGTCCTCCCCTATTATATAAATTAAACTAAACATCCAGTGTGGAAGCTCTTACCTTAGAGTCCAAATTTGGGAACTAAAGATATTGCTTTTACTGAGTTACTTATATTTCTCTTAAAATGAATTTTCAGCCTGGAGAATGGTCAGGTTTGGAAAAAAACAAGAAGGATGGATTCAAGGTAAGAATTTGCAGATGGAACCAACCAAGAGGTATACTAATTCAATAATTACCTTTAATAAACTGCATCACAATTTTAAACTAATTCATTTTAGTGTTTTTTATTTTTTATTTTTTTTTTTTTTTGGTGTGTGTCAACAAATCCAGCTCAAATCCAGAGCCTTGTGCATGCGAGGCAAAGACTCCACAACTGAGCTACATTTCTAGCCCATGTTTTAATTCATATACGATGTGATATTTATGAGCTATGCTTTATTATTTCCCCTTAAGGCAAAAAAAATTAGGGTCACTTGAACAAATATTTTCTTCCTTTCTATCTTTTTCTTTTTTTGTGGTGCTGGGGATTGATCCCTGGGCTTCAAGTTCTTGCTAAGCAAGCACTCTACTGAGCTAAACCCTCAGTTCCTAAAATTATAAGATTTTAGTTTCCCTCCTTAAATTAGCTCTAAAGAATTGTAAAGAATTATAATGTAGTTTTATGTAATTTTTGTAAAATTGTAAAATTGTAAGATTTTCAACTTAGTTTCCATCTCTAGTTCTAAAGTATACATAATTGTAATGTAGTTTTATAAAATAATGAGTTTCAACAGTTTCCCCTGTATACACAATTTTAATAAGTATAATGGATTCCAAGTAAATATTATGCTCATTTTTCTCCCATAATGGAATAATGGAGGAATATTTGTAGATAAGAGAAAGAAGAGAAGAAGGAGATTCATTCAGTGCTGGCACATATTAGTTTTTCAGGTGGTTTGTTCATATGTGTTCCTAAAGTAATTCCTTAGACACACTGTCATTGAATGAAGGCTTGGTGCTAGTATTCAATTTTAGAAGGTAGGATTAGATGGTGATTACAAGAGGGAATGGGGCTGTAGAAGCCCTACCCTTCAAGACTCTGGCCTCAAGGTTACTGTGAACTTATGGAATGTCCTTGGAAATGATGGTTAACAGATGTAGCAGTAACGATGACAGTGCTCCCATTGTGTCAGTCCTCAAACCTTAAGATTTTCTTGTGAGAGAGAAGGTCACAGGGACCAGCTCAATGGAACATTCTTATAGGAGCCCAGATCAGAGCAGTGGTTTTCCCACTGAGCCCCTCAGGTAACCCAGACCAAATTTAAAACCTAGTAATGGTAGTGATTTCATTTTCTGAGTTTTGTGTTATTAACATAAGACAAGGTTTTGGTAAAATAGTTAGCTGGTGGCTTAGTATTTCATTGAATAAAAGTAGTCCTTGGCTTTTCCTGATTTTTCTTTAAAGGAGCTAGAATATGCTAATTTTCATTGGTATATTCAGAGACTCATAGCTCTTGTTAACAAGCTTTGGTGAATTAATGGACTTTTCTCTTGAATTGTATTTGGTCATAAAGTTTAGTTGGGAGTATTTAAGAATTTTTTGTTTCATATTTCTGACACTGAAGTTGGATTAAGTGAATTTTCTGCATATGATCTAGCTTTAGAGATTTTAAAAGGCATTCACAAACTGGAGCTAGTAATGCTGGAGTTACAAGGAATTATTCTTTTAATTCAACAACCTTGCTCTCTTTCTAGTCAGATTCAATTTGAATTTTTCTAATTTTCTCAGCTCAGTGATTCAGATAATTTAGTAACCTCTCCTTGTGATTAAAGGGTTTTCATCAAGTTATTGAAGAAGTTTAGATCCTTCAATAGTAATAGTAGGAGGAAAAGAGTCTCTAAAAAATGGTCTTTTCTTCTCAACAACAGACACATTTCTTTACAGATGTGAAGGTCAAAGCTGAGGGGACTTTTCCCTCCCTCCAGGGAAATGGCATTTGAAACCAGAAAATCCTTCTGGACTTTTGTTCCTCCCTTGTCACAGCTAAGCATTACCTAGTTCTTCTAGTTAGTTGCATCGTTGCATCTTTATTGCTTCTCTTTGCAGTCACTCCATTCATGTCTGTTGTTTTATAACAAAACCCAAAAAGTATTAGAAAAATTTCCAGAGATATTTTGTGAGACTTGAGAGGAATATTTTCCCTTTCTTATTTCCCCACTGCTCCCAGTAAATGGTGTACCATTATTCTCTTCCAAATAATAATATCTTACATTTTTATATAGCACTTGTCAGTTTACTAAGTGCTTTCATGGATACTTTCTTAAAATACACATTGCTAAAGGGGGGCAGTGGGAAGATCAAAGCCCCCTGGATATGGCTCCAGGCAGGGGAGTGAAGTATTTACTGCCACTAAAGGTGTTTTTCTATGCTATGCCCTTTCCTGCCAGGCAGCAAGGTGGGCTGACTGGGGATTATGTCTCCCTGCCAGGCTACACAGAAACTAAGCAAAGGGTAAGACAAGATCACCCACCTCTTATTCCCTTCCCACCCTCGGCTACCTCTTTCCCCACAGCTGATTCCCCTTCCCTTTGCTTTTGACACTCTTAAAATTCCCAAGTTCCACTGTTGTGTTCAGAAATTCTGATCTTTATTTCTTAACTTTATTTCTGTAGATTCTGCCAGGGTACCCCTCAGCTCCCTTGGTCCTTTTCTTTCCTTTGCTTCTTTTATACCTTCCACTGTCCATCCCAACCCTTTTCCTCTTACTTCAATTCTTTTTTCTTTCAATTAAAAATTTTAAATGTACTCATCTAAAAAAATTACTAAACCCAAAATATCATTTTTACTCAATTAGTGGTATTTGCATAATCCTTAAGTTGTTACCTTTAGGCCTCCTAGCACAGTGCCTGGCAGGCTTTCAGTAAATATTCATTCCCTTTCTTTTACTTCCTCCCCTGCACCCTATGAGGATGCTCAAAGCCTCACTTATACAGGTCAAATGTCCCTTATCTGAAATGCTTGGAACTAGAAGTATTTCAGATTTCAGAGTTTGTTGGATATTAGAATATTTGCATGGACTTCACTGATTGAGCATAACTAATCCAAAACTCTGAAAACCTAAATGCTCCAAAATAGGAAACTTCTTGAACGTGGTACAGAGCTCCAAAAGTTTTCCATTTTGGAACATTTCAGAATTCAGGTTTTTGGATTAGGGATGCATAACCTGTACCTAGTTGAGCTGCCTCTGTTTGCCCAAACATATAAAACAAAGTGAAAATAGCAGAATGTCCTCAGTACAAATAATCTCTCAGTGATGTGGTTAATAGAGGAGGAAACACTTTAAAAAAATTTCCTCCCATGCAAAAATTTTTACTTTGGTTCTAGATAAAAGGCTAAGCCTGGAAAACAAGACAGATGAGGAAGTAGGGGCTATTCAGCTTTGAGAAGAGAGAACTCAAGAATGTGAAAGCTTTCTTTAGATACTTAGAGGATTGTTATAGAGAAGTTTGATTCAACTTACTTTTTATGTCTCCTTACAAAGGAGCTACATGAAGGCATGTTTCAATGTGGTGTATAAGTGAATTTTCTTGTGAGAACTGCCTGAAAACAATGTATTTCCTTTTGAGGTTGTGAATGCTTCATCACTGGAAATACTAAGAGACTAGTAAATTGTTTAATAAAAAATGAAGAAAGAGAATTTAGACGTAGATTTCCAGACTAAACCCTTTACCTCTTAACGCTTAATCCAATGTTAAGAATGTGAACATCTCATTAACTCATATTTATGAAGCCTCAATACTGTGACATTAGCAGACACATTCATTTTAATTGTTTACCATAGTCTTCAGCAATTAGAGAAGAGTAATTTGAATTTTTCTTATAACTTGGCAACATAATGTGATAGATAAGATGGAATAAGTAACATCTTTTCTGATTGCTAAGCTTTGGAAAGACTATATCAGAAATGGGCTGGGATTTAGCTCAGTGGGTAGAGCGCTGCACTGCAGTCTCTGAGGACCCGAGTTCAATTCCCAGCACCACAAAAATGGGAGAAGGGCCTGGCAATCCACTCCCAAGGCAATCCTGAAGCACTCAGCCATTGAAAACCCTATGAGGGTCGCTATGAGTCGGATACCGACTCGACGGCACCTAACAACAACAATAATAGCAGAAATAATTCTTAAGCTGGGCATGGTGGCACATGGCTGTAATCCCAGCACTCAGGAAGATAAGGCAGAAGGATCATGAGTTTGAGGCCATCTTGGTCTATATAGCAAGCGCTAAGCCTGCCTGGGCTACATAGTGAGACCCTGTCTTAAAACATATTCAGATAAATACAAAAAAATATTTTTAACTCCAATTATATATTATTTTTCTTTGAATTTTATTGTATATTGAATGAGTTACCTTCAAAGGACAACTGACTTGCCTGGTCATGATATTTTTAATATATCTGCTTATTGCTAAATTGTTCATTTTTTTTTTTTAAATCGTGGTACTGGATGTTGAACCCAAGGTCTCACACTTGCATGCTTGCATGCTCCCTCAGCCCATTTTTTAGTTTTTTGAGACAAGGTCTCGCTAAATTACACAAATTGCCTCTGGTCTTGAACTTGTGATCCTCCTGCCTCCACCTCCCGAGTCTCTGGGATTACAGGTGTGTGCCACTGTGTCCAGCAAGAGTTCATATTTATATCCTAATTTTTAAAATCTTTTTGGAAGATGTCAGGATATAAGCTTCACAGTGTTTGTCATTGTTGTTATGCAACTTATTTTAGAAAAAATATTGTAGCTAGTCTTGCAAATAGTTGGCTTTTAATATATACCTTGATTTCTGTGATTCTAAGATGCCATTGATTCCAGCCTACATCACAGATTTAATAAGTTTCCAGAGAAGAAAAAAAAGAAACAATACATTTTCTTTTTATCAACTGTTGCTTAGATTCACAGTCAGAGGTTAAATGTAAGCCTCTTTTTCATCAGTTATGTACAACTTCACTGGGGCACACTGATTGTCATTATCTATAGTAGTCCTTTGGACTACTCTGAAATCTTTCAGATTGGCTATATAATTTTAAGGCATGTTGAAGAACATAGAGTTTTATGTGCTCATCCTCTTTCATAAATCTAAAGTTGCTTTTTCCCTTAATTAATTGAATGGTACAAATTAAACAGCTTCTCTTGAATTAAGATGCAATTTAAGACAGAAAGACATTTAGTACTGAGTGATACAGCCCTTTATAGGGGTATGAGTGTGTCACACTAACTTCTGGCAGCATCAAGGTAGTCAGGGCTTCATCATAGTGTAATCTTTCTGATAACAGTTAAGCAATTAATTAGTAATCCAAATTTAAGTTTAAAAGCCATCCTTGTTTGGTGCTACCTATACCAAGAAACAACTTGATTCCAGTGACAAGTACATGAACAAAATAGCATTTGTATATAGCTACACGTTTGCACATGCTCAGGTAAAGACAGCTGTTAAAACTTACATGCATGCCTAGTGGCTAGTTTCTTTTGATGTAATTAAGAGAAGAGTTGACTTCAGAAATGTTAAAATTTATAAAATTTATAGAACCTGTACCTTAGAATCCAGGAAATATGGTATTTGTTAATTGATTACCTAAGTTCTGCAAGGCAAAAGAAACAGTATTGTTTTGGCAATAGTTTGCTCACATTTACATATTCAGTAGTATGATGCTATTTTATGAAAGACTTCAAAAGTATTTTTTTTCCCCACCAGGATCTTCATTTTGCAGAATGACTTGATAAAACAAAGAATGCCTTAAAAAATATTCAGCCTTTATATGCTAAGGACTTAAGCTTTAATCAGGTTTTTTGGTTAATAATCAGTTGATTAATAGAGTTTAATTTGACTTTCTTACCAAATTTTAAAATGGAATTTCATAGTTCAAAAGCTGCTATTTATTAAAAGCCAATTCTCTTTTTAAAGACAATTAGGTAAACATCAGATTGTTTAGATCTGTACTACAAAGATCTGGATTATTATGTATCAGTTTCAGAAGTAATACATTTGAAAATGTTTTGAAAAGTATACTCTAGGTAGAACATTCATAATAATTAATGAAAATAGTAATAGGTTTTGGGGGGAGAGGTGAGATGCTGAGGATTGAACAGTACCTTACATATGTTAAGTTCAACCTTTGAGCTCTACCTCAGCCCCTTATTAATAAAAAGAGTTGCCTCTTATGAAATTGTTTTAACTAGGAAATACATTGTATTTTCTTTTAATATTTAGACTGTTGTCAGTATCTTGGTCAGATCATTTGTACCTTAATCATGTAATTAACGAAAGCCATTACTTGATAGTTAGTTCAGTATTAAGCTTTTACCATAAACTTATTTTATTGTGTCATGACGTCTTAGAAGCCCTGTGCTACTTAATCTATCCTCTGAAATTGCTAATTCTTTGTCGTCTGTTTTTTGCTGATGTACCCCTGTACATTTACTGTCACTTCACATCCACTCCTGTTTGCAGTTCTTGGCCTTAGGAAATTGCATGCAGAAAAAGAAGTTGAAGATTGTATTATGAATGCATGGAGATAAGCTATAAGAGAACAAAATGAAGAGAAAAATAATAGAATGTGTAACAATAAAACCTAAATTGTAAATTTTTTATAGCTAATAAATGAGTCTGCCATTTATTTCTAAATCTAATTAATGTAACTTCTTTTTAACTCTAGTCATCTCAACTTAACAATCCCCAATTTGTATGGGTGGTACCAGCTTTGCGGCAACTCCATGAAATCACCCGCTCATTCATAAAACAAACCTATCAAAAGCAAGACAAGGTAAGAGTGTAGGCTATTTTTGATTATTACACTTACTTGCATAGCCTTTTATAATAACATAACATAGCTAAAATTATTGTATTTATAGTCACTGTCTTATACTATCTTATATCTTTGTTTATTAATTTAATTGATTTTTATCATTTGATATTTTTTCATTGAAACATTCTGCTTTCATGACTAGAGTTTTTCTTTTAAAAACTCTGATTATTTGCTTACTTTGTTGAAATAATCCAGGTTTTAAAAATTATAATGATATTTTCAACATTTGAAGATTCAAAAGCTTGTTTTGTATTGCAAAAAGATTACTTTGCCCAGGAAGCTAATGCTTTCCCAATGTAATAGACATGGGAAGAAAGATCTGGAAAGGTTTCAAGGAAGTGAAATAGTTCTTCTCAAAGATTTTTTCTTGTTTAAAAAAATCATTTAAAAGTTCATTTAAAAAGTCTTTTTCTTATTGGAAATATTTCATGTACCAACTTAATGAGTCTCATGACATTTCCATGTATGCATTTCATTGTACATTGCTTATGTTCAAAAGATAATATCTTTTATATGCAAAAAGTTAATAGGCAAATTTCATAGTTCACTAGAAAATGTACCTACCAAATTGATTTTATTTACTATTTTATAGGAAATGTGAGGATATCCTTATGTTTTCTCTCTCACCTAGGACTACATCCTAAAATAGAAGCTATATTAAATCAACAAAATAACTTCATATTCTCATATCACTTTTCTTCTTGTTTTTGTCAAGAGTATTATTCAAGACTTGAAGAAAAATTTTGAAATAGTGAAATTAGTAACGGGAAGTTTGATAGCTTGCCATCGACTTGCTGCAGCTATAGCTGGGCCTGGAGGCTTAACTGGTTTGACACTAGTGGATGGCCGATATACTTACCGGGAGGTATCAGGCACTGTGTTTTTGTTTCATGATTTTTGGCATTTGTTTGACCTTTTTCTGTTTGAACTGTGAAAGTCATATTTATTGGGTGTAACTATAAAGAGATAACATGAGATACCTTTGTAATGATGAAACAGTTTTGACTATAATCATTTCAAATTGAAGTTTGAAAAAGTTATTTCTATGAGCTAATTTTTCAGCAGATCTCCTAAGAATTGCATATGATAAAGTAAAAAAAAAAAAAACCCTATTTCTTTGTCTTTGATGTAATTGTTAATTCTATGGATAATGGGTTTTGTTTCTCAAATCAGTTGATTAGTAATGTTTAAAAAAATCTTAACTCACCACTGTGAGTTTGTGGTGTTTTACTTTGAGATTGTTGTTGTTAGGTGCCAACAAGTTGGGTCTGACTCATAGTGACCCCATGTACAACAAAACGAAATACTCCCCAGCACTGTGCCATGCCTGGCATTATGTCAGTGCTTCTCTGCCATTCATAGGGTTTTCAATGGCTGCTTATTTTGGAATTACTTTGGGAGTGGATTACCATGTCCTTCTCTCATTTTTGCAGTGCTGGGGGTGGAGCGCAGGGCCTCAGAGAGTACAGAGCAGCACTCTACGAACTGAGCTAAACCCAAGTAGTATACTTTGAGATTACTGAAATTAAATTTTATTGACATCTAAAATCAATTGAATATGTAATAGACTTGAAGTAGCTCCTGATGCATTGTATTGTTAGGTGGTAAATAGATTTCTCATATTTACTTTTACCCTAATTTACATGAAAAAGTATTGAGTGGACCTATCTTTTAATATTATAAAATTTTGTTTTGTGTTAATGTTTCTTTTTTTCTTTTTCTTTCTTTTTTGGGTGGATGGGGTAATACTTGGAGGTTGAACTTTGGGTCTTCCACCACTAATCTGCACCCCCAACTCTTTTTTATTTTTTAACTTGAGATAGGGTCTTGCTAAGTTGTACAAGCTGCTTCTGGCCTTGAACACTCAATCCACTTGCCTCAGCTTCCCAAGTTGCTGGGAATATGAGCATGTACCATGGTGCCCAGCTTTGTTTTAATGTATTTCTTTTAGGTATGACTGCATGGAGTTAACCAATTTGCCTTTTTTTTTTTTTTCAGTATTTAGAGGCACATCTGAAATTTTTGGCATTTTTCTTGCAAGAAGCTACACTGTATCTCGGGTGGAACCGAGCCAAGGAAATCTGGGAGTGCCTTGTAACTGGCCAGGATGTTTGTGAATTAGATCGAGAGGTAAGAAGATGGGATTTGGAGTAAGTAAGGCAGGAATATTTAAATGCTGCACTCTTTTGTGTGTCCCACATTTTTTTGTGTCTCACAACTTCAATTTCTAAACAGTTTTCTGTTTAAATGAGCATAAATAGTATAGGGTAGAAACTGTAAGTGCTGAAAAAATGTTTTATAAAATGTATGTCCATGATATATTAAATGCATGGGTTCTTTGAAACTTTTGATACCAGTCTGGATACAATGCTAAATTCAACAAAGTGAGTACAGATAAAGAATTCAAGGTGTATTTTAGTTTTTTCCCTTCCTGTAAAAGTAGTATTAAATTACCACAAGAAAATTTTGAGTTACTTAAAATGTTGCACCCTAGAAACACTAAATAAGAATCAATTAAATTGTCAAAAACAAGTTAAACCAAGAACAGAAATACTTGTCTTTGACATATGCTAACAGTGAGTCTCAGTTTTTTCATCTTATTTTAAAGAATATATTGCTTCATAGGCTTATTGAAACGACTAAATATGTGACAGTTCCTAGACAGCTCCTTGTTGTGCCTGGCACACAACATGGCTTAAATAAATATTGATGAGAAAACCCTAATGTAAAACCCAGTGAAAAATATGAGTGCAGATTTTAATTATCTAGGATGATTACTAGTAACTGTTTGATTTTGCTTCAGCGTTCTAAGCATATCAGTTTTGAGTGGCATTTTGGTAATTACATAAATTTTAGAAGTAGTAAAAATAATGTCTCTTTACTTTCCCAATGTGTGATGTGGTTTTGCTTGAAATGGATTTTGGTTGGTTATAGGGCAATAACTGTCTTCATCCACAGATGTGCTTTGAGTGGTTTACAAAAGGGCAGCATGATCTCGAGAGTGATGTTCAGCAGCAGCTCTTCAAGGAGAAAATTCTGAAATTAGAGTCTTATGAAATTACCATGAATGGTAGGAAAAGCTTAAAATTATTTGTTTCAGTTTTTAGAGTAAGAAATTTTATTCTGTCCTTTCCCTCTTTACTTTTTTTAAGGCAGGGTCTCTCTAAGTTATGCAGACTGCCTCTGGTCTCGAGCTTGCGATCCTCCTACCTCTGCCTCCTGAGCCGCTAGGATTACAGGTGTGCACACCATGCCCAGCTACCCATTCCCTCTTAATCTACCTCTCAGAAGCAACTGAACAGTTTGATATATCTTTCTAGAATTATTTTATACATATAAAAATTTGTGTCTATGTATTTTTATACATATAAATTTTTGTCTATGTATTTACATAGACACAAATTCTTTTCACATAAAAGGTGTCTCATAATTAGTTTTTAAACTATATGGCCTGACACATGAAATTGCCAGACTGTGTTTTTGAAATGCTTTAGTACAGAAGGATTCACTCATATAAAAATTTATGAAAGTATAGAACTCCATTCAGTTGTTTCTTACACTGAATTTTTAAAATTGAGATAAAATTCACATACCACAAAACTCCCTTTTTAAAAGTATACAGTCAGCAGCTTTTAGTATATTCACAAAGTTTTGTGACCTTCACTACTTTCCAATCCCCATTTTCCTCACCCCAAAAAGAAGCCCTCTAACTATTGGCAGTCACTTTCCTTTTCTTCTTGCCTGCTCTCTGATGTTTTCTTTCTTTATGGATTAGCCTACTCTGGCCATTTGATATAAGTGCAATCATACTATTAGTGACCTTTTGTATCTAGCCTCTTTCATTATGATTAAAGCTTAATCTTTTCAAGGCTAACTCAGGTTATCATGGATCAGTGCTTTTTTACATTTTATGACTATAGTAATCCATTGTAGATATGTCATATTTTGTTTATCCATTCATCAGTTGATGGACATTTGTTACCATTTTTGGCTGTTATCATTAATGCTACTATGAACATTCATGTACAAGTTTTTGTGTTTTCATTTCTCTTGGGTGTATATCTCAGAATCATTGGCATGACATTTAATTAACTTTTGAGAAACTGCTAAACTATTTTGCAAAGTGACTACACCATTTTGTCATTCATGAGCAATGTGTGAGGGTTCTAATTTCTCCACATCCTTATCAATATTTGTTACTGTCTACCACCTACCTTTTTTTTTTTTCAAGATATCCTAGTGAGTGCAAAGTGGTATCTGGTAGTTTTGATTTGCTTTTCCCAGGTGACTAATACTCTGTTCAGATGAGTTTCTTCACAATTTTTGATATTCTTTGGAGAAGAATATCAAATATTTTACCCATTCTTTTTGTCTTTTGTTGAGTTACAAATTCTTTATATATTCTGGATACTAGCTTCTTATCAAATACATAATTTGCAAGTAATCTGTCTATTGCGTCATTTCCTTAATAGTATCCATTGAAGCTCAAAAGTTTTAAATTTTGATTAAGTGCAATTTACCTATTTTCTTTCGCTGCTTGTGCTCCCCCGCTATCCCTCTTGCCCCTAGATGGTGTCTGGGTATGGTGTCTAGGCTGGTCTTGAATACCTGGGTTCAGGCAGCCCTTTATGCTCAGCCTCTTGAGTAGCTGGAACTTCAGGCATATACCACCATGCTCAGCTGCTTATACTCTTTGTACCATTATCTAGGAAACCATTGCCAAGAGTTTTGTTGTGTTAGCTGCTGATCCACTTTGCGTTTTTCCATTGCTTATCTGTATTACTCAGAATGCATGAATTTATCTGACATTCTATAATTTCAGGTTTTAACTTATTTAAGACTTTTTTTGAAAATGTGAATCTTTGTGATCATCGATTAAAAAGACAAGGAGCTCAGTTGGTAAGTTCATTATTCTCAAATCTAGATAATTTGGATTCTCTTGTACAACTTGATATTCAAGGAAAAATCTGTGTTCTTACTGAGAGAAAACATGGTGTTTTTAAAGAAGGTGGTCTCCTTGGCTGCTGCCTTGTGCATTGGTGGCAGAGCCTCTCTTCAAGTTCACTGGCAGCTCCCTGTCCAGCACTGCCTCACCTCATTAGTTGCCTGGAAGATCATACTCATTCCTCATATTGCTCTCCTGCCTATTAACTGGTCTAGGGGCAGCTGTGGCCTCTTGTGGCTATGTGACTGTTGAGTGGGACTAGTTCCCCATCTAGGCTTCGAACTAGCAATTCAGAAGGACCTAAACAAATAACACAATATTTAATCCTAGGATCCCAATGGCAGGTATTGCAGAGAAAAATCTAGGAATAGACAATGAAGCAGGAAAATGGGATCTATAGAATATATGCAGCTGTGGTTATATTTGCATGTGTGTTTAGCAAGAACTGGTCTTTTTCATTTAAGTCCTGGCTTCCTGGGGTGGTCAGAATATTTACAAGATCTTGTAAGCCCTGTATCTTCCTATTTCTACTGAGCTTTGGGAAGATCACAATGAGCCCCCAAAATTGTAACCACTTCTAGCTTGACTCTTACTCCTTTTCAAAGAAAAGCTCACAAAGATCATACCCATATCACTTCTGTACAGATCGTGTTGGTAGCCTATCTGGGTGGATGTCCAACTCCATTTCAGGAATGTCTGGAGAAACATCTCCATACCGATTCTGCCTCCATAGAGGTTGCCCACTGCATTTGTGGTTGTTTTGTTTTAAATTTCTGTATCAGTACAATAATGTTTTCATATGTACCTGGCCTTTTGTAGCCTTAATTCATATTGAACTAAAGAGGTACAAAACTCATGATATAAAAGAAAATAATCATCTATAATTTTGTGACTCTGATATGCTGTATACTTTAATTTTTTTCTTTTGAACAGTATGTAGAAAAGCTGGAATTGATAGGAATGGATTTCATTTGGAAAATAGCCATGGAATCACCTGATGAAGAAATTGCTAATGAAGCTATTCAGTTAATAATAAACTATAGTTATATTAATCTAAATCCTAGGTTAAAGAAGGTGAGTATCCAAAGAAAGAAGTAACTCAAATATAAAAAAGCAGAACATTCTTTTTTTTGTTGTTGATAAGTTGTGATCCTTGGCATAACCCTTAATTGGCTTATTTTGATGTTTTGTCCTGAGTAGTGATTACAACTAAATGCCAAAGGCTAGTTTTAATTTCCATGTACCTCCTCCTTTCAGGATTCAGTGTCTTTACATAAGAAATTCATTGCTGATTGCTACACAAGATTAGAAGTAAGTAACAAGTTTTATTTGACCTGTCTTTGAAATGAGTACTTTTCTCCTTTTATAATTTTATGTATTTAGATAAGGTGTAATGCTGATGTTTATGGCTAAATCCTATTGAAGAATTTACCAAAAGAGCCATATTGTGGCACCAGGAACTGACACTTGCCATGATACCCATTATAAAAATATTCTTAATAGGAAATCTTCCCTTCTCTTTTCTATTTCTTCCCTTCCCCACTCTGCCTATCCATCCCCCTTTGGGGATATAAGGCACTATATTCAGAGTACAGGTCTCCTATTCATTCCATATTTCCAATTGAGGGTTTTTTCCCCCCTTTTTTCTGTCCAGGAATTTTATATAAACACTTGCTTCTATTTTGTCCTTCTCCATGCTTTACATAATTTATATAATACTACTATTGACCATAGTAGGACACTCAGTAGTAGGTAGTATTGGTTGTCTTTGTCCATTAGAAACATGCTGTTTTATCTCCGACTTACTTCCACTGCCTTATTTCCAACATGACCTTTAACTCTTTGACTGCCAGTTTCAAATCAAAATATATGGTAATAAGTATTTTATTTCCAGAAATTTATTTATTACAATGAATAAAAAAGAACATTATTAGCAAAATAATTGAAATGAATAATATGAGCTTGTAAAATTTTCCACCAATTACTTGATTTTCTGTCAAATTCATACACACTTTTTGACATATGGGTTCTGATGGGAGTCAAAGGGTTAAAACATTAAACATTGATTTTTAGCTGAAATTTGTGTTTAAGTTTTATATCTCATGAAGTATTCTGAAAGCATAAAATGCCACTGGACCCAAGTCAATAAGTTAATCCTCCTGGTGGTAAATATGTGCTACAATCTATGCAACATTGTGTCATCATAAAAACCGTATGAGTAGTCAAGTACACTGGCTTTTATTTTGTCTCCAAAGGTCATTTGGTGATGTCTGGAGACCTTTTTGATTGTCACAACTAGAAACTGCTGTTACCTGGCAGTTAAAGGCCAGAGATCCTGCTGAGCATCTTCCAATTCATAGGACAGCCTTCTGCAACAGAAAATTTTCTGGCCCAAAATATCAGAGTCCAGTTTGAGATACTCTCCTATAGAATAATCATTTCATGTTTTATAGGCAGCCAGTTCAGCACTTGGTGGCCCCACTCTAACACATGCTGTGACAAGAGCAACAAAAATGCTTACAGCAACTGCCATGCCAACTGTAGCAACATCAGTTCAGTCTCCATATAGGTAAGTGGCTACAAAAATGAAAATACACAAAACATAAAAACAAATACATGTTTTAAATATATATGTTTTAAAAAAGCGGTATTTTTCCCCCTCCATGAAAATCTTTTAATTTATTGGTTTCCACATTTTATGTCATAACTTTTGCAGCCATATCTTGGGGAATTATGATTTCCCTCAACATACAACCCACAAATTTGTGTATGGAAGATCTGGAGGTCATTATCAGAACCACCAAAGTGTTGTTTTGCCCCCACCCTTCTGGCTGCCTGGAGACACGTTCTTGTTTTTGATTTGTAGGACTTACATTCTATGAGTGACCTACTCTTTAAGATGGAATTAAGATATATTCAATGTATGAACAAGAGTTTTTTTAAAGTTTGGAATATTTACTCACTTTAGATATCTTTTTTTTTCTTTTCCTATCTTTCTTTTCTTTGCATTTTTATGGTTTTTTGTTGTTGTTGTTATTGTTGTTTCATTTGTTTGTTTGTTTCGTTTTTTGTGCAATACTTGGGAATTGAACCCAGGGCCTTCTGCATGCTAGGCAAGTACTCTACCACTGAGCTACACCTTCAACCTGTTTTTCATTTTTTATGAGACAGGGTCTCACTAAGTTGTGCAGGCTACCTCTGGCCTTGACCTTGCAGTCCCACTGCTTCAGCCTTTAGAGTTACTGGGATTAAGGGCATTCCCCGATGTATCTGGCTTGATCTTGTTGTTAGGTGCCCTCGAGTCAGGTCAGACTCATAGAGACCTTATTTACAATATAAGAACACATTCCGCAGTTCTGTGCCAGGTACACAATCTTTTTCATGTTTAAGCCCATGTTGCAGACAATATGTCAATTCATCTAGTTGAGGGTCTTCTTTTTATTTGTTGACCTGCCATTCCCAAACATAATGTCCATGGGGAGTGGTCCCTCCTGATAACATGTCCAAAATATGTAAGACATAATGCAGCCGTCCTTGCTACCAAGGCACATTTTGGTTGCACACTTTCTAGGATAATCTGTTGATTTTTTTTGGTATATTCAATGTTTACCTGCAGGACCCTAATTCAAAATCATCAGTTCATTTCCTATGTCCCTTATACAGTGTCCAGCTTTCACAACCATACGATGCAACTGAAAAAACTACAGACGAGTTAGGCACGCTTTTGTCTTCAGTGTGACATCTTTACTTTTCAACACTTTAAAGAAGTCATTGCAACAGCTTTTCTCATGCATCTTTTGATTTCTTAACTGCTGCTTCTGTGGGTTTTGATTGTAGAACCAAGTAAAGTAAAATCTTGGACAACCTCAGTCTTTTTTCCATTTATCATAAAGCTGCATACTGACCCAGTTATAAGGGTTTTTGTTTTACTGATGCTGAGATGCAGTCCATACGACAGTCTGCGTTCTTTGATCTTCGTCAGGAAATATTTCAAATCCTCTTCACTTTCAGCAAGCAGAGTTGTGTCATCTGCATAATGCATGTTGTTAATGAGTCTCCTTCCAATCTTGATGTTGCATTCTTCAGAGTCCAGCTTCTCAGATTATTTTCTTGGCATAGAGATTGAAGAGGTACAGTGAAAGGATACAGCCCTGATGCACACCTTTTTTTACTTCAAACCAGGCAATTTTTCCTTGTTCTGTTTGAACCACTGCCTCTTTGTCCATGTACAGATTCCTCATGAGTACAAACAAATGCTCTGGTATTCCCATTCTTCACAATGTTATCCATAATCTGTTATGATCCACATAGTCAGATGTCTTTGCATGGTCAATAAAACATAGAAATAGACATCTTTCTGGTATTTTCTGCTTTCATCTAATATCCACCTGACATCAGCAATGATGTCCCTTGTTCCACTTCATTTTCTGAATCCAGCTTGATTTTCTCGCAATTCTCTGTCTATATAATGCTGCAGTCCCTTTTGAATGATCTTTAGCAAAATTTTATTTGCATTTGATATTAGTAATATCATTCAATAATTTCCACATGTGGTTGGATCACCTTTCTTGGGAATAGGCACAAATATGGATGTCCTCAAGTCAGTTGGCCAGGTAGCTGTTTTCCAAATCTCTTGACATAAACAAGTTAGCACCTCCAGTGCTGCATCTGTTTGTTGAAACATCTCTATTGGTATTCCATCAATTCCTGGAGCCTTGTGCTTCACCAATTCCTTCAAGGCAGCTTCCACTTCTTCCTTGAGTACCATTGGTCTCAATCATGTGCACCCTTTTGAAGTGGTTGGTCAACCACCAATTTTTTTGGCATAATGACTTCCATCTTCTTTTGATGTTTTCTGTGTTAATATTTTCCCTGTAGAGTCCTTCACTATTGCCACCTGAGGCGTAAATTTTTTCTTTAATTCCTTAAGACTGAGAAAAAACAGAGTGTGTTCTTCTGTTTTGGTTTTCTCTCTCCAGCTCTTTGCACATCATTATAATATTTGATTTTGTCTTCTCGAGCTGCCCTTTGAAATCTTCTATGTAGTTCTTTAACTTCATCATATCTTCCTTTTACTTTAGCGGCTTTACATTCAGGGGCAAGTTTCATAGTCTCTTTTGACATGTAATTTGATCTTTTCTTTTTTTCCCCTATCTTTTTTTTAATAACCTTTTGCTTTCCTCATGTATGATATTTTTTATGTCTTACCACAACTCACCTGGTCTTTGATCATTAGTGTCTAACACATCACCCCTGCTCTTGTGGTGGTGGTCCCTGAACTCAGATGGGATATACTGAAGGTCATACCTTGGCTCTCATATACTTATTCTAATTTTCTTCATTTTCCATTAGAACTTGTGAATAAAGAGTTGATAATCTGATCCAAATCAGCACCTGATCTTGTTCTGACTTTTGATATTGAGCTTTTCCATTGTCTCTTTCCACAAATATAGTCAATTTGGTTCCTGTATGTTCCATCTGTTGACTTCCATGTAGATGTTGTTAGGTGCTGTGGAGCTGATGTCCGATTCACAGCCACCCTATGCACAACAAACGAAACACTATTGTCGTGCTTCTCTACTTTTCATAGTGTTTTCAGTGGCTGTTTTGTGGAGTGGGTTGCTGGGTCATTCTTCCAAACCTACAGCACTGGTGTTCCCAGGAAGTCTCCAGATCGACTAACCAAGTACTAACCACATCTGACCCTGCTTAGCTTTGAGATTTGATGGGATCAGATCCCACAGTGGTACAGCTGCCATTTATGTTAGTGGAAAAATGTATTTTCAGTGAAAAGGTTGTTGTCTGACAAAATTGTATCATGCAATCTCTAGCATCATTTCTATCACTAAGGCCATATTTTCCAACTACTGAGCTTTCTTCTTTGTTTCCAACTTTTGCATTCCAGTATGGCAAACTGACAAATGCTTGGGGGTCTGGCTTGATAGTATAGGTTTTGTCCTTGAATAGTTAAACCCAGGACATTAATAGGGTAAGGAATGGAAGATGGAAATTAATTAAAATTATGCATTATAATTTAATTATGGTCACTTCAAATATTATTTACCTAAAATTGCTTTGTGCTAAATATTTGTGTTATAACCTTAAGCTGACATTCTCCCATTTACATTGCTATGTTGAGAAATTTAAGATATCAGTGAAATCTGAGTTAAATGTTTGCTGTAGTTATCTTAAGTAATGAGGAGAAATGATGAATGTTTAGAAACATTAAAATAACTATAGTATTTTTGTGGGGTTATGAGCCTTTTGTATCTGATATCTGGGAAATCTTGGATACTCAGGAGGGCATACTCTCTCTATGTCATTCTGCTATCTTCTAGTGATGGGTATTCATACAGTCGTCCTCTACTCCTGAAACAACTTCGTATATTTACTTATTTTTATTCACTCTTGGGAATATTGCCCTTTTTTTGGTCAAACCCTTCCTTTAAAAGGGAAATCAAGACAATGTCCTTGCCCATATTCTTCTCTTTTAATCTTTTTTTTCAAACTGAGGTGAGAATTGTGTTGCTGTACTTTAATAATATGAAAACAAAGAATAAAACTTAGCCTTCTCAGGCTTCCTTTTGAAATGGCAAAAATGGTTACAGATTCAACCAATGATAAAAATATCAGTATTCTTTTTCTATTTTCACATTCTGACGAGTATATCTCAAAGAGACTTTCATTAAAATGTGTATTAAAAATTCCTTATTGCATACTCGTAAGATATAATCCAGCTGTATTACTCAGTTCCTTAACAATTCATCTATCAAATATTTTTGGAGCTATTTGATTGGGTTTTCCAAACTACTGCTTCTTTAAATTAACTTTTTTTTTCTCTTTCCTGAGTGCTTTTTATTCTGAAGCATCTTATACTTGATTGACTATAGAAAACAATCACATACTCTGTCTGCAGCCATAGCACCCTGGCATCCGATCCCACCTGATTTCGGAAGCTAGGCAGAGTTGGCTTGGAGAGTCCTTGGATGAGAGA
Source organism: Pedetes capensis (assembly GCA_007922755.1). Taxonomy (NCBI): domain Eukaryota; kingdom Metazoa; phylum Chordata; class Mammalia; order Rodentia; family Pedetidae; genus Pedetes; species Pedetes capensis. The sequence continues at coordinate 47,972 of VMDO01000884.1, forward strand.
CCACCTGGGAAACCAGGTGCTGCAGGCTAAGGAAAAGGACCTGGCAATCCACTCACAGAGCAGTCCACCATTGAAAACCCTGTGAATAGTCAAGAAGCACTGACATAGTGCTGGGCATAGCACAGTGTCAAGAGTGTTTTGTTCTGTTGTACATAGCGGTCACTATGAGTCAGATCCAACTGTAATTTACTTCATTTTATCAGTTTTGAAAGAACTTTTCAGTATCCATAATTGTTACAACTTAGGAGTGGATGAGTTATTCTCCGATCACCTATCATCATTTCAATACTATCTATAATTTAATTAATTATTAAGACTTAATTAAAACAGTCCACTCAGAAATTCACTCCTTTATTATATATTTTTCACTTGAGTAGTTCAAGTTCTAATTCTTGTCTGTAGACTGGAAGAATTTAGAACTCAGTTAAATATACTTAATAGAAAATAGAACATTAAAATATGTTTAACCAGCGGTTTTTAAAATGAAATTTCCAGTACTGCTAATCAGCATACCAGTCCAATTATTTTAGTCTGCTAATCAGCATACTAGTCCAATTGTTTTAGTCTTCAACTAAAAGAGACATCATATTTTCATTTTCAAGTAGCAACTTTTTATTTATGCTATACCTACTGGTTTTCATTTGTCTTCTAATTTTCAGACAGTTCAGAACTGTCAAATTCCATGTGTTCACAGAATTTTGTGGCATATTTTAGTTGTAAGATTATGAGAGTCACACTCAGATTGTTCATTCTTAGTGAATTGATGAACAAGTAGGTGTAGAGACCAAGGTCCTCTATGGAACAACTGTTTACAAAAAGGAAAAAGAAGAAAGGAAAGGAAAAGTAATATCTGTGCACTACAGCTATGAATGGGTTGAGCCACCTCCTCACTAGGTGAAAGGGAAGTTGAATCTTAGCAAACTTCCACTTTGACCCCTGACTGTTGACTGATTATGGTTTGGGTGGAACAAAGTAGAATTGAGCTGAAATCAGCACTCATTTCAAATATGTTTAAAAACATTTCTTTTAATCCATAGATCCACAAAACTTGTGATAATTGAGAGATTGCTGCTTCTGGCAGAACGCTATGTGATCACGATAGAGGTATGCCTCTCCTCTATTTAGAGCAGCCTCATTCATTGTATTACTAGAAGATGTTTGTTGGGCATGTGTTTTTAATATGTTTAGTATTGGCCCAGTGCATCTCATTTGGTTGGCTTATATCTTTTTGAAGGATTTTTACTCTGTTCCACGAACTATTCTACCTCATGGTGCCTCATTTCATGGACATCTTTTAACTCTTAATGTTACCTATGAGTCTACCAAAGATACCTTCACTGTTGAGGTAGGTTTACATTAAGCTCTGTCACCATTTTCTTGGTTACTGTTTTCATAAGAATAATGTTGATGGAGATACTTGCATGTATGATGGTTCTCAAAGCTGTTTCATAAGCAAATTTAGAATAAAGACTTGAAATAAACTGGGGTAAGAGCAGATATATAAATAAATTTATAACATAATATGAGGTGGTAATAAGTGTTATAAAGAGTAAATAAGAATAAACCAGGATAAGTTGGTAGAGGGTGGTGTGTATGTATGAGATATATTTTGATAAAAATGGATCTTTGAGGTAGTGACTTTGGAGCAAAGACTTACTAAAGCAACAGAGTAAATGATACTTGGTTGGAAGAATACGCTGGGCCCAGAATATAGTAGGTATTCACTAACGATTATTTAAAGGAAAAAGTAAATGAATTTTCTCACACTGGTGTTGGATTTTGTTTTCCAGGCCCACAGTAATGAAACCATAGGCAGTGTCCGGTGGAAGATAGCCAAGCAGTTATGCTCTCCTGTGGATAATATACAAATATTTACAAACGATAGTCTGGTAGGTTTAAATAATAGTTGTTCGCACTTTAGCCTAATATGAATACTTTCCTCTTCCTTTTCCTCTCAATAATTAAGAAATCCCCTTTTTCAGCTGACAGTGAATAAAGATCAAAAGCTCCTCCACCAGCTGGGCTTTTCTGATGAACAGGTCCTTACAGTAAAGACTTCTGGCAGTGGGACCCCATCTGGGAGCTCAGCAGATTCCTCAACTAGCTCCAGCAGCAGCAGCAGTGGAGTTTTCAGTTCATCATATGTCATGGAACAGGTACTGAGGGATCAACGTTGGTTTAGAAAGGGGAATTTAACAATCAATGTCTTTTTGCCTTCAGCCCATATAGATTTGGATGATTGTGTCCTTTTCTCTCAAACAAGTCCTGTTTCTACAGAACTGAGAACTGCTGAGATTCAGATGGGAGGAAATGATGCAGAACTTAACAGTCTTCTGAATCTCAGAACCTTCTTAAGCATTGAGTCATTGTGCCTGGCCTCTCACTGTCCTCTTCTACATCTCTTTCTCCTGTCACTGTTGTTTTATACCCCCCACCCCACCCCCTCTCTTTCTCCCTCTCTCCTTCTCCTTCTCTCCCTCTCTTCCTCTTCCTCCTCTTCTGCTGCCGCTGCTGCTCCCACTGCTGCTGCTGCTGCTGCTGCTTCTTCTTCTTCTTTTTGTTCTTCTTCTTCTTCTTCTCCTCTTCTCTCTCTCTCTCTACACACACACACACACACACACACACACTCACACACACACACACACACATATATACATATATATATATGTATGTATTTATTATTTTTTGAGACATGATCTCACTGTGTAGCCCAGGCTGGCCTAGAACTCACATTGATCTTCCTGCCTTGGCCTCCCAAGTGCTGGGATTACCGGCATATGCCACCATGCCAAGCCATCTCTTTATTGCTTGAATTTTCTCTCTCCACTAGGTCATCTTATTAGCATTCAAATATGTTGTGTTATTCCTGCCATCTTAAAAACCTTCTCCACCCCAATTCCACCTTCAGTTACTGCCCTATTCTCTCCTTCCCAGATCATCAAAGCTCCTTCCCTTTTGTTGTCCTTTCTTGCCCTCTCTTGATAACAGTAGGCTCTTTTCAAGTACATATATCTCCTCCATCTCTGTCTTCATCTTCTTGATGTTTCAGGGAAATTGATGCCTGTGATCATTCTTTTGTCTCCCTTTCTGGTTCCTCTTCATCTCCCTGATCTCTGCACAAAGGAGTTTCTAGAACCAGTCCTTAGACTTCCCTTCTTTCTTTGTTCATTCCTTAGGTTCACATATTCCATGTACATTGTTAGCTCCCCAATTTTTATTTGTAGCGTAAAGTCCAGATTCACAATCCCTCTACTTAATATCTCTTCAATGTTCAGTAGACACCCCAGTAGGAATACACCCCAAACTGAGCTCTCCTTTCTCACTACTTTATACCTTCCCAAATCTCTTCATTTCACAGTCTTGCTCTATGTCAGATAATGGCATCCTCATTCTTCTACGTTGCTCATGTCAAAATCCTTGGATCCCTCCTTTCTCTCATCTGTATCCATCAACAAATCCTTGACCCCACCTTTAAAATACATCCAGAATCCAGCTACTTTTCTCTGTCTCCACAGCTTCCATACTGGTCTGAGGAGCTGTTATTCCTCATTTGAGTGATTCTTTAGTGTTCTTTGTGGTCTCAGCTTCCACTCAGTGCTAGGTGTCTCTTCCCTGCAGGGCATCCAGCAGCCCATAAGTCAGATTGTGTCACTCCTTGCTCATTCCAGTGGCTCCCATCTCACTCAGAGGAAGAACCATAGTTTCTGGGACCTTGGAGGCGTACCTGATGTGCCCCTTTGGGACTTCTCTGAGGCCATCTCCTACCATCCTCCTATCATCTGTCTCTAGCTACACTGCTTCCCTGTTGCTCCTCAAACACAACAGGACCTTTGCACTTGCTCTTTCCTGGGTCTAAAATGTTCTTTTCCATTATCCTCATGTGTTCATTCTCACGTCAGCATTTACTCAAATGTTGCCTTCTCATTGAGCTTTCTTTGACAATTCTGTCTGAATTTCCTTCTACATTCTTACTCCTGCACTCTTCTTGTTTCCCTTCTCTGCTTTTTTTTTTCTTTAACATACTATAACTTTTATTTGGCTGGTTTATCTGTCTCCCCCAGTAAAATGTTAGCTCTGTAAGAGTGGACTTTAGGTCTGTTTTGTTTGCTGCCTTATTCCCAATACCTGAAATAATGCCTGGGATATGATAGGTCAGTCAGTACTTGAATGACTTTATGAGGCAATCAGTCTATTTATTTTATACCTTTTCTATCAGGGTTACAATGCTCAATAAAGCTATTCTGCTCTTTAGGGTCTTAGAGTCTAGACAGCAAGCCCATGTGAAGTAAAGGTATATAAAAGACTCATAGGGATTTTATTTTCATGTTCATTATATAATACACTATATATACCTTTACTGTCAAATGTAAGATTTCTGTATGACTGTCTAATTTACAGCATTACTTTGCTACAGATCTGAAAGAACTCCAGATTTTGTATTAGCACTGTGGATTTTGTTTTCAATTAACTGTACTTATATATAACAAGAACTTAAGAAAGAAGTCTCTCTCAGTGTTATTATGACAGTTAATTAACAACAAAAACGATATACATAGCACCTTCAAGTGTAACATTTTTAAACTCATATTTATCATACGTTTATTATCTTCCCACATATAAATACATTCTATGATGGTGTCATTTCTTATTCCTTATAACCAGAAAATAGTGCTCTAATCACATCTGAATAACTCCTTTGCAGTTATATCTACTTTTATATCTACTTGGTTGATCTTTAGGAAAAGCAGGGTAACTTCTTTTTGTCTACTTAGATTACAGATATCCATGTTAATATGAATGTCTAGACTATATACATTACTTTAATCTGGCTTTTAGTCTGCTGTTACTGTGTTGGTTCACTAGCTGGGATTACCTCTCTGTAGTTCCTGCGCTCCCTTATGTTACCTGTGTATGCCTATCATTCTCCCTTGCTTCTGCTGCCTGCCTTTTGGGCCTTTGTCCCTTTACCATCAGGTGACTAGGAGAAGGGAGAACAGGCAGCATTCTCTTTACTCTGCTCTTCAGTGGAAGTGAGCATTATGCTCCTCTCAGCTTTGTAGTGCCAGACTTTCAGAACTAGTATTTTTGTTATTTGTAAGGTTGTTTAGAAAAGGAGGAAATTCTTTTGTAGGTATGCATTTACATTTTGCTTTTTTCCTTCAGGAGAAGTCCCTCCCTGGTGTGGTGATGGCTCTTGTGTGTAATGTGTTTGACATGCTGTATCAGCTTGCCAATCTAGAGGAGCCAAGGTAAATATAAGTATTTGTGAGGCTTGAACGAGAGTTATTAAAGTTAATGAGCCAAGTGACTTTTCGCTTGAAATGTATTTTACTAGACTTCCGTACTAAATGACTTTGTTATTAAAACTAGCTTATGAAATTTATATTTGAAAATTTTTCAGGATAACTCTACGAGTGCGAAAGCTTCTGCTCTTGATACCCACTGATCCTGCCATTCAGGAAGCTCTTGATCAACTTGATTCTTTAGGCAGAAAGGTATGCATATCTTCGATACTTATTTAACTAGCATGTGAATTGAATTTTGTATCATGATTTAGTGAAAATGAACTTGAAATCATAGTTGACAATCATCTTTCCCATATTTTTCTCTTCTTTTGAAAATTGCCTTTGCTGTAATGGAAACCAGAACTTCATTGTGGCTTTTAAAGAATCCAGACAGAGTAAATAATAAGATTAAATTTTAGAAACAGAAGAGCCATTAATATCATCTACTTCTCCCCACGTCTGGTATATGTGAGGAAACTAAAGCCCAAAGAGATGCAGTTAAGGGCCAGTGACTGGACTTCAGTTGTGATTCTGTTGAGATATTTTTCTTTTCATCCTGTCTTTCTGGATATGAATATTGAATGTCTCAATTATTTGTATAAATGGATTATCATTAATTTTTTCATAATTGATATTTAAAGTTCATTTTTGCTCAATGTGTCGGTGCATGCATGTAATCCCAGTACTCAGGAGACAGAGGGAGGAGCATTGCAAATTTGAGGCCATCCTGGCCTTATATAGCAAGAACCTGTCTCAAAAAACCAAGGCATTGGGGTACAGCTCAGTGGTACAGCACTTGCCTAGCATGTGTAAGTCCCTGATTTTGATCCCTCGCACCATAAAGGAAAATAACAACAACAACAACAATAATAATAATGATGATAATAATAATTCATTTTTTGGGTAATTTTTAGAGTGTTATTCCTTAAGAGATTTATATAGAAATAAATTGTTTTATCAATCATATTGATTTATTATGTTTTCAGAATAAACTCATTTAGAACAAAGTTATTAGAACTAAGTTTTATATTTAAATTTTAATGGTTAAAATTTAGATCAGCTCAGTCATGTCATCTATGGCTTAGGTATTAATTTGAGAGAGACAAAAACTGATAATTATGAACAGTATCACTAGTATTGGGCTGGGATTTAGCTCAGTGGGTAGAGCGCTGCGCTGCAGTCTCTGAGGCCCCGAGTTCAATTCCCAGCACCGCAAAAATGGGAGAAGGGCCTGGCAATCCACTCCCAAGCCAATCCCAAAGCACTCAGCCATTGAAAACCCTATGAGGGTCGCTATGAGTCGGATAACAGACTTGATGGCACCTAACAACAACAACAACAACAATCACTAGTATTAGCTACAAGGAAAGTCTCAAGATCAATATATCAGCAGTCTTATAATTTTATTACAAATATTTAGAAGTACAGATTATAGCTAGGTGTTATGGTGAAACCTGTAATCTCAGCACTTGGGAGACTGAGACAGGAGGACTGGGAGTTTGATGCTAGCCCAGGCCATGTAGCAAGACCTTATCTCAAAAGTAAAAAAAATAAAAAAAATAAAACAAACAAATTTAACCTTGGATACAAATTTAAATGACTTTGCTAGTATTGTTTAAATTTTCAGAAGCATTCTTGTACTGTTTGATTATCACTAAACTCAGTTATATGGTGAAGTTTGATATTTTGCTAATAATTACAGAATTATATAGTTGTATGAAGCTAATCTTTTAGAAAACTTCATTGCTTTGGCTTACATTAAAGAAGAAAAAGAACATTAGAATATGCACTGATACTTGTTTCTCTTTAATTTGTGCTTATGACATATATTTCTTCTTTCACTCTTTTAAAAAACTTAGAAAACATTGCTGTCTGAAACAAGTTCTCAGTCTTCAAAATCTCCATCTCTATCTTCAAAGCAACAGCATCAGCCAAGTGCCAGTTCCATCTTAGAGAGTCTGTTTCGATCTTTTGCTCCAGGAATGTCCACCTTTAGAGTGCTCTACAATTTGGAAGTAAGAAACCTCATTTCTGTTCATTTCATTTTGAAAGATCTTTTTGGTTTGCAGATTCATGCTTTCAGATACCAGACACAAGTAAAAAGACTTCTTTTATTATCAAATGACCTGTTAGAAAATTAGTTGCACAAAACTAAAAAAAGATAAATTAAAACTTTTTTGCCTTTGAATATTCTCAATTTTTTTTCAGTTTATGCTTATATTCATTATTCATTGGAGGAAATCTTATGTTAAATGTGTTGCTGTTGGATGCCATTTAGTTGGGTCAGATTCATAGTGACCCTCAAACCCAGGTCCTCTAGAGAGTATAGAGCAGTACTCTACCAATTGAGCTAAATTCTAGCCCCACAGAAGCCACCAAATGGAACATACAGGAACCAAATTGACTACATTGTGGAAAGAGATGATGGAAACGCTCACTATCAAAAGTTAGAAAGAGACAAGGTGCAGATTGTGGATCAGACCAGCAACTCCTCATATCCAGGTTCAAACTGAAACTGATGAAAATTAGAACAAGTATATAAGAGCCAAGGTGTAACCTTGCGTATATCCCACGTGAGTTCAGAGACCACCTCAAGAGCAAGTTTGATGCATTAGACACTAATGATCAAAGAGCAGATGAGTTGTGGCATGACATCAAAGATATCATACATGAGGAAAGCAAAAGCTTATGAAAAAGACAAGAAAAAAAGAAAAGACCAAATTATATATCAAGAGAGACTCTAAAACATGCCCTTGAATGTCAAGCAGGTAAAGTAAAAGGAAGAGATGACAAAGTTAAAGAACTAAACAGAAGATTTCAAAGGGCAATTGGAGAAGACAAAATGAAATATTACAAAGACGTGAAAAGCTGGAGATAGACAACCAAAAGGGAAGAACACATTCTGTTTTTCTCAAGCTTAAGGATTTGAAGAAAAATTTATGCCTTGGGTGGCAATAGGGAAGGATTCTACAGGGAAAATATTAACACAGGAAACATCAAAAGAAGGTGGAAGTAATCCATAGAGTCATTATACCAAAAAGAATTGGTGAATGACCAACCATTTCAAGAGGTTGCATATAATCGGGAACCAATGGTACTGAAAGAAGTGGAAGCTGCCTTGAACAAATTGGCAAAACACTAGACTCCAGGAATTGATGTAATACCAATAGAGATGTTTTAACTAACAGATGAAGCACTGGAAGTGCTAACTTGTTTATGCCAAGAGATTTGGAAAACAGCTTCCTGGCCAGCTGACTGGAAGACATCCATATTTATACCTATTCCTAAGAAAGGTGATCCAAAAGAATGTAGAAATTGAAAAATATTAATATCACATGTAAATAAAATTTTGCTAAAGTTCATTCAAAAATGACTGCAGCATTATATAGACAGGGAATTGCCAGAAAACCAACCCAGATTGAAAAGAGGGAGTGGAACCAGCGACGACATTGCTGGTGTCAGAAGGATATTAGTCGAAAGCAGAGAATACCAGAAAGATGTCTTATCTGTGTCTTATTGACTATGCAAAAGCATTTGACTGTGTGGCTTGCACTAAATTATGGGTAAAATTGTGAAGAATGGGAATACTAGAGCACTAAAGGATATTCATAAGAAATCTGTACATGGACAAAGAGGCAGTGGTTCAAACAGAACAAGGAAACACTGCCTGGTTTAAAGCCAAGAATACTGTGTATCAGGGCTGTATCCTTTCACCATACCTCTTCAATCTCTATGCCGAGCAAACAATCCAAGAAGCTGGACTTCATGAAGGAGAACGCAGCATTAGGATTGGAAGGAGACTCAATAACCTGCATTATGCAGGTGACACAACTCAGCTTGCTGAAAGTGAAGAAGATTTGAAACATTTCCTGATGAAGATCAAAGAACACAGCCTGCAGTATGGATTGTGCCTCGACGTCAGCAAAACAAAAATCCTTACAACTGGGTCAGTATGCAGCTTCATGATAATGGAAAAAAGATTGAGGTTGTCCAATATTTTGCTTCACTTGGTTCTGCAATCAAAACCCACAGAAACAGCAGTTAAGAAATCAAAAGACACATTGCACTGGGAAAAGCTGTTGCAAAAGATCTCTTTAAAGTGCTGAAAAGTAAAGATGTCACATTGAAGACAAAGGTGCACCTGATTCATGCCATGGTTTTTTCAGTTGCATCATACAGTTGTGAAAGCTGGATGCTGAATAAAGGAGACAGGAGAAGGACTGATGCTTTTGAATTATGGTGCTGGAGACAAATATTGTATATTCCATGGACTGGTAAAAGAACCAATAGGTCTATACTAGAAGAAGTATAATCAGATTGCTTGGCTAGACTGCATCTTACATATTTTAGGCATGTTGTCAGGAAGGACCAATCCCTGGAGAAGGACATCATGTTTGAGAAAGTTACCGGTCAACGAATAAAAGAAGACCCTCAACTAGATGTATTGACACAGTGGCTGCAACAATGGGCTTAAACATGAAAAAGATCATGTGCCTGGCACAGAATTGGGGAATGTTGTTCTCTTGTACATAGGCTTGCTATGAGTCAGACTCAACTCATGGGCACTTATCAACAACATATGTTAAATGTGTCTAGTCTATATAATGTGAATTATCTTTCCCTTCTTGATCAAATACATAATATATTAAAAAATCTATTAAAACTTGTTGACATTAATCAAGATTTATTAGGAACTTACCCGAAACACATGAACATTATTATTTCAAGGTTTAAAAATAGCTATTGGAAGATTTAGAGCAAATGATTATTTTTATTATTATCTTAGTCCATTCAGGGTGGTACAATAAATTCTGTAGACTGAGTGACTTAAACAACAAACAGTTATTGCTTACAGTTCTGGAGTGTGGTAAGTCCAAGACTGAGACATCAGTAGACTCAGTATCTGGTGAGGACCTACTTCCTGGTTCACAGTCAGCTATGTTCTCACTGTGTGCCCACAAGACAGAAAAGGGGTGTGAGAGCTTTGCTCTATGGATTCACTTTTATAAGGGTACTAATCCCATTCATAGCCTGTAGCCATACCACTGTGGCATCAGGTCCCGTCAGATCTTGGGAGCTGAGCAGGGTCAGGCCTGCTTAGTATTTGGCTGGGAGACTGCCCAGGAACACCAGTTTTGTAAACGTGTACTAATTGCTTTGTGTGTACAAATCATAGTGGTAGCTAAGGAATGAGAGTTGAAAGGACAGAATATTTGCTCCCAGATCTTATGAGTAGTGAAACATATGGGAGTCCAGATGCACTGAATTAGCAAAACAAAGTATAAACAAAGGAGAAAAGTGACCAGGTACAAATATTTTTCTCTTGGAGAGTCTGACCTTCGTGTTACTTTAAGTCTGTAGAAATAAGGCCCTGAATGATTTTGCTTTGTTCCAAAGACTTATATCCAGACAATTATTTATTAAAGAATCCACATCAGTATCTAAGCAGCCTTAATTGTATCTTGAATCTTGAGTAGAAATCTTGATTATTTATTGCAATGCTCCAGTTGGTTTTGATTCACAACAAAGTTGTAATTGGTAAGAGCACACTTGCACTTTTTTTGTTTATTTCACCTGAAAATCTAATTTGGAGTATAAAATTATACCAATTTCTTTTGATTCCACTTGTTGCTTCTGTATTCAAGATGTGACAACACTGCATATTTGCCTTAATCATTTGTTGTGAAAAGGTATGTTCAATTCAAAAGAGAAACATTGTATTAAATATTTTTAAAATTAAGCATGTCTTTATTCAATGTGAACATTTAAAAATATGAATAATAGTCCAAAACAGAAAATTGCCTAGAAATTTTTGACCAACTTAAGCACATAAAATTAGTGTTAATAATTGCTGATAGATTTATCATTTGTTTTTGAATGCTTACCCCCAAAAGTTAAGATTTAATTCTGTCATCCACATTTGAGAACACCTGGAAGAACAGAAAGATCCAGCAGGGGGCTCTAGCTTGTCATCAACCACCTAAATTGCATTATCTTAGAGCGAAAACACTATAGTAGTAAAATATCTCCAGTGTAATCTTAGGGCTATGAAATAATTGCCTCTGATGGGTGTGTTTTGCTTTAAATACACTCCATATTTAGAAAACACTAACCCTCCCCATACCATCCTAGCATCTGATCCCATTTGATCTCAGGAACTAAGCAGGGTTGGGTCCAGTTAGTCCTTGGATGGTAGTTGTTGTTGTTAGGTACCATTGAATCAGGTCCAACTCTTAGCGACCCTATCTATGTACAATAGAGCAATAGAGGCACTATATCTGACAGAGCTTCTCTGCTATCCATAGGGTTTTCCATAGGGTTTGCTATCCATAGGGTTTTCAATGGCTATTTGTTTTCGGAGTGGGCTACCTGGTCCTTGTCCCATTTTTGTGGTGCTGAGGATTGAACCCAGGGCCTCAGAGTGCACAGAGCAAGTACTCTATCACCTGAACTAAACCCCACATTGCCTAGGAAAACCAGGTACTGTAGGCTGGGGAGAAGGACCCAGCAGCCCACTCCCAAAACAGTCAACCATCCAAATCCCTATATATAGCAGAGAAGCACTGACATAGTGCCAGGCATGGCATAGTGTTGGATAGTGTTTTGTACTGTTGTACATAGGTTTGCTGAGTTAGACCCAACTTGATGGAATCTAACGACGACAACAACCCTCCCTAAAGCACTTATTTTTGCTATTAGCTGAAATGTTAATTCCATTGCATTTTGCTCATTAACTTACATTTGCCCACCATGAAATCTCAAAGTGAATATTCTAAATACCCAATCCTGTGAAGAAACCTGTAATCTTCACCAAATCATTGCCCATTAAGCATGTGGAGTGTGCACATGAAGGTGAAGAGCTGTGTAAGCACAGCAAGGATTAGAAGAACAGAGAGCCCCCCCTTTCATTCAGTGTTCATCCTCTGAGGCTGAGAAATCTCTTTACCAAGGAGCAACCTAGGAAGACAGCTTCCCTAACAAAAAAGCCCACATGAAAAAACTTATGTTCAAGCCGGGAGCAGTGGCACAGGCCTGTAATCCCAGCGACTCGGGAGGCAGAGGCAGGAGAATTGCAAGTTCCAGACCAAAGACAGTCTGCATAATTCAGCAAAACCCTGTCTCAAAAAAAAAAAAAGTAAAAAAATGGGCTGAGGGTGCAGCTCAGTGGTACAGCACTTGCAAAGTGCCAGGCCCTGGGTTCAACCCCCAGTGCCACGGGGGAAAAAAACAAAAACAAACAAACAAAAAACCCCTATATTCATAAAGCCATAGGCTCATAAAAGCAGATATTTTAGAACAGAAAAGAATCTTGAACTGTATCTAGTTTTAAAGTGAGGCTATTAGAGGTTTTTTAAAATTTAAAGTATCAGAGAAGAGCCTGGATATTAGAGTGAGACACATCTGAATTTGAATTCTAATTATATGACCTTCAGGGGCAGGCTCTTTAACCTCTCTTGGCTCAGTCCTCTCACCTATAAAGTACAATACATGTGCCTAGTTCATTGTAGATATTCAATGAACAGAAGCTACACGCATTAGGGAGCTTACCTAGCATTTTTTATATTTGGACTATTTTATAAAACTTTGGCCTATGTACTTTTTAAAGAACATATTTTGCATATCACATAAAGTTATCTGTTATTTTTTAATGACCTGATACTTTTACATTTGCCAGTTTAATGTAAAGAACATACTAGCTATCTTTAGACTAGAAAGATTTTTCTTCCTCATTAAATAGAATATGGAAAATGTGATTATCTTAATTGTTAAACATTAACCTCTATATACTTTACTTCCTGGGGAAAAACTAGCATACAACATTTAAAGAGATTCAGGCTCAAGTTGCCTGAATGTTTTACTTAGGAAAGGAGTCATTTCTGAAGAAAATGTTGGGATATTTAATTGTGCTTGTCTGTTTTCTAGGTTCTGAGTTCCAAACTCATGCCAACAGCTGATGATGATATGGCAAGAAGCTGTGCAAAATCCTTCTGTGAGAACTTCCTTAAAGCAGGAGGTTTGAGGTATGTAAGTTGCAGAAAATGAGTATAATTGTATTAGTTAACTTCTCCTACAAAAGCCTTGCTTATTCCTCTCCTACAAGATAGTATGTGAATCATAAGAGTTATAAGACTGAATGATGTTTCAGTTCTTCAGAATGTTTTAATTCATTTAGGACTTTTGATTCTTTGAAAAGATTATATAAGGTTGTCTTTTTCTCCTCTGGTTTGTTGTTGTTAGGTGCTGTCAAGTCAAGTCTGACTCACAGTGATCCTGTGTACAACAGAACAAAACACTCCCCGACACTGTGCCATACCTGGCACTGTGTCCGTGCTTCTCTGCTATTCATAGGATTTTCAGTGGAGGGAGTGGGCTGCCAGGTCCTTTTCCCATTTTGCAGTACTGGGGATCGAACCTAGGGCCTCAGAAAGGACAGAGCCCCACTCTACCAACTTAGCTAAACCCTAGCCCTTCCCCTCTGGTAGTAGGAGAAATTCTGAAGAATGGAGGTGAGAAGGCTGAATCTTTTTCTTTTGAGACTCCCATCAGTTTTGCAATAAGGTGAATTTGATTCCTAGTAAATCCATATTGCACAAGGCATTAGTCCTGAAGATGCAAAGATAATCAGACATAACCCCTGCCCTTGACAGGCTTCATGATTTAACAAGGAACAAGAGACAGCTACTTAACTGTCTTATAAGTATTAAAACAGGAATATGAAAAGTGCTGAGAGTAGGACAACAAAGTAGTGGTTCAATTTACTGGGAGAATAAGGTTAGGAAGTGGATCACAAAAAGTGACGATTGAGCTAGGAATCAAGAAAGGAGTAGAAATTCCCTAGTTAAATAAGGAAAAGAGGCCTCTAAACCATGTGTATGGTAAGATGAATGAAAACATGAGGACGCATTACATGTCATGTATGCTGCAGTGAGGCCTGTGCAAAGGGTAAAGGGGAGAAATAGGTGAAAAAATGTCCTCTGGACAAGGAAGGAGTGAACTTAAGACTTGAGCAAAACATAGTTGCAGGAATTCCTATGTGGCAATCTGGTGAGGAACAGAAGCTGAGCAAGGACCTTGAAGATGTAAAGGAATGGAAACAGGGAAATGATGGCTAAAAGAACTCCTAAGCAATGTAGAAGGTCAGGTATACATGTGTAATTTTATTTTTTAGTCAGTAGTTTGGAAGTGTCCTTAGGAAAAACTCATTTCAGGTTACTCAGCCATCTACAGCTCGGGGTAATAAAGCACTGTACTCTTTACTTATTTGTGTATATTGGTTAGTGATGTTCCCAGGCATTGTTTTAAGCCTTGGGAACAGAACAATGAATTTTGTTGTTGGGTGCCCTCGAGTCACATCTGACCCATAGCGACCCTCATAGGGTTTTCAACAGCTATTTCAGGTTTGCTTCGGGAGTGGATTGCCACATCCTTCTCCTGTTTCTGCAGTGCTAGGGATCAAACTGAGAGCTAAACCTCAGCCCCATAAGTGATTATTATTAGGTGCCATGGAGTTGGATCCAATGTATAGAGACCCTCATAGGGTTTTCAGTGGCTGATTGTTTTGGGAGTGGATTACCACATACTTCTCTCATTTTTGTGGTGCTGGGGATCAAACCCCAGGTCCTCAGAGAGTGCAGAGCAGTGCTCTACCAAATGAGCTGAACCCCAGTCCAAACAGTGAATAGATACACAAAATCCATGTCTCTGTGAAGCTTGTAGTCTAGAGTGGGAGTCAAACAAGTGAATAAGTAAAAGTATATGTCAGAGCGTGGTAAGAACTGTAGAGAGAAATAAAAGAAAGAAGTTGGGGTAGAGAAGGCTGTGATTTTTAATTGAAGGATCAGAAAAAATCTTCATAGGTGGGGTGAAATTTTACAAAGACTGAAGGACCCAAGGAGGTGAGGCCTAGAGATGAGGACAGCTCTCCAGAGGAGCAACTAGTATATTCCCCTGCATGGGGAACCTACCTGGTACCTGTGGAGACGACAGGAGCTTGAGTGGTTATGGCCAAGTGAATGATGCAGAGAACTGGAGTGTGAAGTTATACAGATGCCACAGGTCAGGATATATCCCACCTTATAGGCTACTGTGCGGACTGCCTTTTTGTCTATATAGATAATTATTAAAGGTTTCATGCAGAAGAGTACCATAATCTGACTGTATTTTAAAAGGATCACCCTGATTGATCTTTTGAGAATAGATTTGGGGGGTAGAGAGACAAGAATAGAAGAAAGGAGAAGAGTTAGGAAACATAAGAAGTAATATAGGGTATGTTGTTTTTGTTAAGTGCCATGGAGTCAGGTCCAACTCACAGAGACATTCATAGGGTTTTCAATGGCTGATTGTTTCAGCATTGCTTTGGGAATGTATTGCCACTTCCTTCTCCCATAATATAGGGTATAGTAGATATGAAGAAACAAGCTTGACTGAATATACTAGTTTTTGATATATTTTGAATTGATAGTTTTACTAACACCAAGATAGCAATTGTTCAGTGAACTCAAACCAGTTACAACTGAATAATCTGTGTTGAGTATCTTTTTGGCTAAGCCAGAAGTCTAATTCTAATGGACCAGGAGGGTTATATTTATCATGGGAAATCGTTGTGATAGAAATATGTATGGTTCATTTATATATAAGAATCTTGTCGAAACTTAGTAGCTAAGAACATTTATGAACAGTTGTATTAGTCACAGAAAATTTTCTATGGAAAAGTTGAAGTCTTTAATAAATTGCCTTTTTTTTTTCTTTGAAGTTTGGTTGTAAATGTCATGCAGAGGGATTCCATCCCATCAGAGGTAGACTATGAGACAAGGCAGGGTGTTTATTCCATCTGTCTACAGCTTGCGAGGTATGTAAATGTATCACATTAGTCTTTCAAGGCAATATTTTATTTTTCTTCCAAAATCATACAATTTTAATTAGTATAAAATGACCTAGAATAAATCTAGCTTTTCCTTTTTAAGATTTTTACTTGTTGGACAAACAATGCCCACGTTATTAGATGAAGACCTCACCAAAGATGGCATAGAAGCACTTTCTTCTCGTCCATTCAGAAATGTGAGCCGGCAGACAAGCAGACAGATGTCCTTATGTGGTACCCCAGAAAAATCATCCTACCGGCAATTGTCAGTATCAGATAGGTCTTCTATCAGGGTTGAGGAAATCATCCCTGCTGCTCGAGTTGCAATACAAGTAAGTGATTACCTCCTACTTTAAAGGATCTACTTGAGAGAGTGGATGGTGTGGATATAAAAATGATTAAGATGCTACTGTTGCTTTCAAGAAATTTACGGTGAGTAAGAAAGGGACCACTAGTGCAGCAATAACTAAATCAAGGTTGATGCTATCAAGTGTTGTAAAACTAAGAAGGTAAAACATTCTGTATGCTTTGGCATTTAGTGAAATAATTTCCTTCAGCTGTGCTGTTGTGGGTGATTTTATGTTGGAGGTGGCATCTGAACTAGGTATTGAAGACTAGGTGATGATTAGAATTACAAAGAGAGAGGTATTTCAAGAGTTGGAGAGAGGAGACTTGGTCTAGCAAAAACAAAAGTGTAAGCAGAGTTAGAGACAAAACCTGAGCTTGTATGTGAGGACAGAAGATCATTCATAGTGGCCAAAATGTACTATATGAGAAAGTGGAACCATAAAAACCAAATTGGTGAAGAGCCATTTAAAGCCAGAGCATGGAGACTGCAGTCTTTCTTCTACAGGTAACAAAGAGATACTCAAAGTCTGATAGCACGATAGCATGAAGAGGGCTGTCCTCTGATGATCTTAGAAGGGAAAAAGTCTCACAAAACTGAGGCCAGTATAAAAGTTATAGAAGTCAGTGGACTATATTCATGGACCGTACTGCCTTTTCTCATAACTTTCTTTTCACAATTCTTTAGACGATGGAAGTAAGTGATTTCACTTCTACTGTGGCTTGTTTCATGAGATTGTCATGGGCTGCAGCCGCAGGACGACTTGACCTTGTTGGGAGTAGCCAACCAATTAAGGAAAGTAATTCTCTATTTCCTGCTGGAATCCGAAACAGACTCAGCAGTTCAGGTAATGACTTCAAAAGGGACACTAATGGGCTGGGCGTGGTGGCACATACCTGTAATCCCAGCAGCTTGGGAGGCGGGAGCAGGAGGATCGCAAGTTCGAGACCAGAGGCAGTCTGCGCTAATTTAGTGAGACCCTGTCTCAAAAATTAAAAAAAAAAAAAAAAAAGGGCTGGGGTACAGCTCAGTGGTCTAGCACTTGCAGAGCATGCAAACTCGAGGCCTTGGGTTCAACCCCCTGTACCACAAAAAAAAAAAAAAAAGGATACTAATTATAATGTTGGGCAAGAAATAGCTGTAAGAATCATTTATTTGTAGAAGTATCTGAGTCTCAAAAAGGTGAGAGCCTTTTCTCTTGCTTCTGAGCATGAGTAAAAATTCATCACTATTAATATTTGTGTACATTACTGTATGCATATTATTATTTAAGAGAAAAAGCATTTATAAGTATTCAGAGTACATGGAGAAACCAAGTCCAGCAGTTTTTTGCTTTGCTGAATGTAAAACTTTCATGAGACCAATAATTTGTGTCTGTAACACGAATTCCTTGAAAATTCTAACCTAGAAAATAGTTGTTTTCTTGGTTTGGCAACTTCTTTTCTGGTGGGCTGTTTTATGTAGTTTTCTTTGTGTTGTTGGGTTTTCTTGCTCTATTTGTTTATAAATGGCTTGATAATAAAGGTTTAAAAATTGTGACATACAGTAAAATGCAAAAATGTTAAGTAGACAATGTTGTTAGGGCTTTTATGTGCATGTAATCCATGGAGATAAATTACAAGTTACAGAATATTTCTGATATCCCAGGAAGCTTCCCTCATGCCCTAACATTACACTATTCTTCCCTGTACCACCTGAAATTAGTTTTGCCTTGTGAACCCCTTTTGAATTGCTGCAAATGTGTTTTAAGAAGAAAGCAGTTAGAGTATATCAAATACAGTGACTAAACCTCTTGTTTCTTAGATAACAGTGCTTTCTTGAAGTATTTAATGTTACACAAGGATTCTGGATCATACATTAAAAGAATATTAAAATACTGTACAGTTTAGATAGGAACTGCAGTAAACTTCTCCTTGTCTACTTTTAGGAAGCAATTGCAGCTCTGGAAGTGAAGGAGAACCAGTAGCCCTGCATGCAGGAATCTGTGTCCGACAACAGTCTGTATCTACCAAAGACTCATTGATTGCTGGAGAAGCTTTATCTCTTCTTGTTACATGCCTACAGCTTCGGAGCCAACAACTGGGTAGGAGGAGGCTTATTAGTAATTAACTTCTTTCAGGGAAGGGCCAGGTTTCTGTTGGTAATTATTTACATAGACGTTGTTGTTGTTGTTAGGTGCCGTCGAGTTGGTATCCGACTCATAGCTACCCTCATAGGGTTTTCAATGGCAAACTGTTTCGGGATTGCCTTGGGAGTGGATTGCCAGGTCCTTCTCCCAGTTTTGTGGTGCTGGGAATTGAACTCGGGACCTCAGAGACTGCAGCTCAGTGCTCTACCGACTGAGCTAAATCCCAGCCCATTTACATAGATAAGGTCCTATTAATGGAAATGAAAGGAAGAGGGAAAGTTGGCATGGTTCATTCTGAAGAAGTGTTTATTGAGGACTTTTTAGATACAAGGTTCTACTGTTACAAAGATAGCCTCCGCTTCCCAAGCCTCTGGGATTACAGGCCTGCGCCACCGTGCCCGGCTGACTCTCTCTTTCTCATATCCTGCAAATCTTAGGCTACATTTCATCTTGGTGAACATCCCCTGATCGCCTTTCCAAAAAAATTATAACCCTTACCTTGCCCTACTGCTGCCTAAACCCCTTCCCTTACTTTTTTTCTTCATCATTTATCTCCTTATAACATACAATATAATTTACTTATTTATCATGTTATGGTCATCATACCCTCCTCAACTAGATTGTAAACTAACAAAGACAGACTTTTGTCCATTTTGTGCCTTACTAAATCTGCAACCAGATACTGCCAGATATGTAATTTGTTGTTGTTGTTGTTGTTGTTGGGTGCTGTCAAGTCGGTATCCGACTCTTAGCGACCCTCATCGGGTTTTCAATGGCTGAGGGCTTCGGGATTGCCTTGGGAGTGGATTGCCAGGTCCTTCTCCCATTTTTGCAGTGCTGGGAATTGAACATAGGCTCTCAATAAATAAGTATTCAGGAAGGAAATCTTTGTGACTCCAGTGTTAGAAATTGTACCGACACATAGGAGCCCTAGTCTTAGCTGTTATTACCAATTTCAGACTGTCAGTTATGTAGAATTGACAATCATTGTGTATTTTGTGCAACATCCAAACTACTTGCATAAACCAGAGGTAAAGGTAATAAAGATAAACATAGAAGTTAGACATTAATGGGACATTAAAGTAGTGTCTGCCTGCAGCTATACCACTGTGGCATCCGATCCCATCACATCTTAGAAGCTAAGCAGGGTCAGACCTGGTTAGTACTGGGATGGGAGACTGTCTGGGAACACCAGATGTTGTAGGCTTGGGAGAACCCACTCCTAAAAAAGCAATCAGCCATTGAAAACCTTATGAATAGCAGAGAAGCACGACAATAGTGTTTCGTCTGTTGTACCTGGGGTCACTATGAGTCGGACACCACCTAACAACAACAACAACAACAACAAAGTAATGTCTAAGATGATTTTTTCTGAGCAAGAATGCTTTTGAAGATTTTTGTATGAGAAGTATAAGTCATTATGATATGGCTTTCAAAATCTATGTCATACTGCAAGAGGATCACAGGTTTAAGGCCAGAGGCTGCCTGTGCAACTTAGCAAGACCTTGTCTCAAAAGAAGGGCGTCTGGGTCAGGCACAGTGGCACACGCCTGTAAGCCCAGCAGCTTGGGAGGCGGAGACAGGATGATCGCAAATTGGAAACCTGAGGAAGTCTGCATAACTTAGCGAGACCCTGTCTCAAAAAGTAAATTAAAAAAAAAAAAAAAAGTGGCAGGAGGTTGGGGCTGTTATGGGGCTTGGGGCTGTGACTCAGTGGTGGAGTACTTATATGAGGCCCTAGGTTCAGCCCCCAGTACTGCAAGTAAAAAAATAAAAATTAAAAAATATATGTAATACTCTGAATTTGATTTTCCTAGAATTGTATGATTTAGGGATTTTTCAAGTCAGGACAAAAAAATTATAAATTCCCTCCAAGCGTTTATCTTTTATCACTTGTGAGCTTATTTTATAGTACATTTTATAATTAAAAGTATTGATGACTAGTCACAAGGAAACTTATTCAGTAACTGGTATTGCAAAGCATTGTGCTAAAATGTGAGATACAAAGATTACTTTGTATCTTTGGCTCCTTCTCTTGAGCACCTTAAATTTCCATGGGCTAAGTGGACAGACATGGATGCAGTTATAGAAGGTCCTGAATTTTGATTCTGTCTAGAAAGAAGAGATAAATTTCTACGTAAGTTGAGATTAAGAACTTACTCAAAAATTTCACAATTTTGAAAATGCATTATTTAATTTTGTTCTTTTTCCTAATTCTCCTATTCTTATTATTAGCATCTTTCTATAACCTGCCCTGTGTTGCTGATTTTGTCATCGATATTCTGCTTGGATCACCAAGTGCCGAGGTAAAGATTTTTCATGGTACTTATAAAAACTCCTTTGGTCTTGTTATGCTGTGGGCTGTCGTGGATGCCTGTGACATCGGGGGAGTATAGAAGAAATGACCACAGACCACTCTGAAGGAAAAGTTACCATTTAGACTATACTGCCCTCCCTTCAGCTGCCTCTTCCATATCCCAACAGAAGTTGGGAGACTAGTGTTATGATTGATTGATGTTTATAGCAACCAAAATGGTATAGCTGCTATTGAGCATCCATAATTTGTAAAGGCAGCAGGCATTAAGCATCAACACGTTGGTCAAAATCTGGAAAGACCAACTTCAAGCCCTGAGCTTTCATTAGATAACTTTTCTACATGGCCTTAAATGAACTTTTTGAACAGCTGAAGAAGAATTTTTTCTTATTTTTATTTTCATTAAGTTATAAACCTATTGACTAAAATAGAATAGTAGAATAATTTGGGAAATCAGTTCCCAAAACACACTAGTTTTTAATTAGCCTGTTTATTCAATGCAATCTGTGCTCACACCTTTTTTAGTGTCCTTCAATAACTTGAATAAATAAATATTGTGTATATTGTGTGCTTTGGAGGAAATCACTTTTAAATAGTCTCTAAATATTGATGACATATGTCCTTTACCACTAATCACATAATTTCAGATCCGCCGGGTTGCCTGTGATCAGCTGTACACTCTTAGTCAGACAGACACTTCAGCCCATCCAGATGTTCAGAAGCCAAATCAGTTCCTCTTAGGCGTTGTTCTCACAGCTCAGCTGCCTCTCTGGTCCCCGACCAGTATTATGAGAGGAGTCAATCAAAGGTACGTGGTAAAGACAAAAAAGGTTCATATTACACAGAGAAAAAGGATGAGTAATAATTTGTGTACTCTTCCTATGAGAACTTCATAGTCATCATTGAGGCAAGATAATTTCTCCTTTCTTCTTCTGACATGCAAACTTTGAAAGAGGACATTTGTGATTCTTCCCCCATGCAGGACAGTAGTAAGGACCACCAGGCTTTCTTCTCCATCATCCCCAACTCCCATCTAACCCCACCTGGTTAGTGAGACCTTAAAGTTATTTGAGTCTGGTCACTGGGTCAAGGCTGCATTGCTCCTGTCCTCTTGTGCATGTCTAGAGGTCGCTGGGGTGTCCTCCTGGCTTTCTGTCTTGGTTTCATATATGCCTGACCATATAAGAAAGCTTGTTGTCCAGGCTCACAGGGTGGCTTAGGTCATTCCATTCTGCCTGTCCCATTTTACCTCCACAGACTAGCCTGCATCAACCCCAGCTACAGTTTCTCATCTAGTCCCAGGATGGGAAGTTGAAGGTCCTACATTGACCTCAAGTTCATGTCACTTTATCTAACTCTGCTTTAGCAGAAAACCTCCACTTAGGGTTTATAAAGTGTTATGGAGATATATGACATCATTATCTACTCTGCATATATATATATAAATATATATATATACATATACATATATATGCTCTATAAATTAGAACCAGGGAGGGGAAGTGCTACTGTAAACCCCTAACATAACCATCCAAGGCTGGACTTTTTTTTTAAATGTGGTAAGATATACATAATAAAATTTATCACTGTAACTATTTTTAAACATACAGTTCAGTGGAATTAAGTACATGCAATTGTTTTGCAGCTATTACTACTGTTCACTGAAACTCTACACACGTTGAATAATAACTCCCTGTCTTTCCTTCTCCTGTTTTCCTGGTAACCACCATTCTACTTCCATTTCTGTGAATTTGACTATTCTTAAGTACTTCATATACACAGAATCAAGCTGGGATTTAGCTCAGTTGGTAGAGTGCTGCTCTGCAGTCTCTGAGGTCCCAAATTCGATTCCCAGTACCTCAAAATGGGAGAACGATGTGACAACCCACTCCCAAGTCAATCCCGAAACAGTCAGCCATTGAAAACCCTATGAGGGTCGCTATGAGTCGGACTCGACTCGACCTCACCTAACAACAACAACATACATGGAATCACACAATACTGACCCTTTTTTGCCTGGCTTATTTATCATGTCTTCAGGAATTATACATGTAGCTTCTGTCAGAATTGCCCTCTTGTTTATATGTTCAGACCAACACAAACACACACACACACACACACACACACACACACACTCTGTATATTTTATGTATAGAGCATATTGCTTATTCATCTAGCTGTAGATACTTGGATTGTTTCTACCTTTCCACTGTTTTAAATAATGCTATAGCCAGGTGCGGTGGCGCACACCTGTAATCCCAGTGGCTTGGGAGGCAGAGGCAGGAGAATCGCAAGTTCAAGGCCAGAGGTAGTCTGCATAACTTAGTGAGACCCTGTCTCAAAAAGTGAAAAAAATGGACTGAGGGTGCAGCTCAGTGGTCCAGCATTTGCAGGGCATGTAAGCGCGAGGCCCTGGGTTCAACCCCTAGTACCGCAAAAAAAAAAAAATAATAATAATAATAATAATAATACTGCTATGAATATATGTGTACAAATACCTGTTCAAGGTCCTGCTTCCAGTTGTTTTTAGTAAATACCCAGGAGTAGAATTGTTGGATCATGTAGTCATTCTGTATCTGAATTTTTTTTTTTTTTTTTTTTAAGGTGCCACTACACTGTTTTCTACTGTGGCTGTACCATTTTACTTTCCCACCAGTAGTACACCTGGATTCTGATTTTGCCACATCCTGCCTAAGATTTGTTTTTTGGGGATATTTTGTTATTGTTTGTTTTGGTTTGTTTTGATAGTAACGATGGATATGAGTTGCATCTCACTGTGGTTTGGGTTTGTATTCCCTAATTATTAGTGGTGATGTACATCTGTTCTGTGTTTACTGGCCACTTATATTGTCTTCTTTGGGAAATATATAGTCAAGACCTTTGCCCATTTTTCAAGTGGATTACTTTGTTGTTGAATTTTTTATATATCCTGGATATTAATCCCTTATCAAATACATGTTTCCTTCATTCTGTGAGTTGCCTTTTTACCCTCTTAGTAGTGTCCTAGTGATACACAAATATTTTTAGTTTTGCAGCAATCCAGTTTTTCTGTTTTTCCTTTATGCTTTTAGTGTCATACCCAAGTAATCATTGCCAAATCTTACATCATGGTGTATTTTCCTTATAATTGTAGCTCTAAAACCCATTTATATATTTGATCCATTTTCAGTTAAGTTTTATATGTGGTATAAGAAAAGGGCCCGTCTTCATTCTTTGCCTTGTGAATATCCAATTTTCCCAGTAATATTTTTTGAAGACTGTCCTTTCC
Organism: Pedetes capensis; assembly: GCA_007922755.1. Taxonomy (NCBI): domain Eukaryota; kingdom Metazoa; phylum Chordata; class Mammalia; order Rodentia; family Pedetidae; genus Pedetes; species Pedetes capensis. Next base: position 72,174 of record VMDO01000884.1, read on the forward strand.
CCCATTGAATGATTTTAGTGCCCTTGTTGAATATCTTTTGGCCAAATATGTGTGGAGGTTTATTTGATCTATTTCTATTCCATTGGTCTAGATGTGTCTTCTGCCAGTTCCACAGTGTTTTGATTGCTATTGCATTGTAGTAAGTTTGAAATCAGGAGATGTTAATCCTCCAATTTTAGTCTTCTTTTTTCAGGATTTTTTGGCTACTTGCTGTCCTTTGAGATTCCATATGAATTTCTGAATCGGTTCTTTTTCTGTTTCTACAAACATTGTTGGAATTAATAGGGATTCCACTGAATCTGTAGATGACTTTGGATAGTATTGACATCTTAATAAGATTCAGTTTTCCAGTCCATGAACACAGGATGTCTTTCTCCTTATTTATGCTCTCTTTAATTTCTTTCAGCAATGTTTATAGTTTGACTGTAAAAGCCTTTGATTTCCTTAGTTGATTCTTAAGTAATTTATTCTTCTTGATGCTATTGTAAATGGAATTATTTTCTTAATTTTTTTCCAGATTGTTCATTGTTAATGTGAGAAATGCAACTAATTTTTATGTGTTGATTTTGTATCCTACAACTTTGCTAAAAATTAATTTGTTAGTTCCAATTAGTTTTTTTGTGGAATCTTTACGGTTTTCATATATAAAATGTGTCATCAGCAAACTGAGATAATTCTTCTTCCTTTCCAGTTTGGATGCCTTTTCTTTCTTTTCTTTTTTTTCTTTGTCTAATTGCTCTGGCTAGAAATTTTAATGCTCTGTTGAATAAAAGTGGTGAAAATGAGCATTCTTTTTCCTGCTCTTAGGGGAAAAGCTTTCAGTCTTTTACCATTGAATATGATCTTGCTGTGAATGGTGTAGCCTTTATTATGTTGAGATAGATTCCTTTTGTTCCTACTTTGTTCAGTGTTTTTCACCACAAAAGGACATTAAATTTTGTCAAACGCTTTTTCCTTCATCAGTTCAGATGATCATGCGGGTTTTTCTTTTTCCTTCTTTCTTTTTGTTAATGTGGTATTACATATACTTAGGTTTATGTGCTTGACTGTTGTTGCATTCCAGGAATCAATCTTACTCATTTACATAATTTAGGGTTATCTCATCAACATTTTTAAGGGACATTGCTCTGTAGTTTTCTGGTAAGTTCTTTGGCTTTAGTACCACGGAAATACTGGATTCACAGCAGTTAGGAAGTGTTACATTTTAGAAGAGTTTGAGGGCTGCTGTTAGCATTTTAAAGGTTTGGTAGAATTCACCATGAAGCTTTCTAGTCCAGAGCTTTTCTTTGTTGGGAGATTTTGATTTTGATTTTCTGTCTTTGCTAACTATAGGTTTACTCAGATTTTCTGTTTCTTTCTGATTCCATTTTGATAAGTGTTGTATTTCTAGCAATGTGTCCATTTCATCTAAGTTAATAAACTTTTTTATGTGCTTATGGTACTCTCATAGTCCTTTTTTATTTCTATAAAATCAGTAGTGATGTCTCCACTTTTACTTCCAAGTTTAATAAATTGAATTATCTTTTATTAGTCTAGCTAAAAGCTTGTCATGCTGGATTTAGCTCAGTTGGTAGAGCGCTGCACTGCAGTCTCTGAGGTCCTGAGTTCAATTCCCAGCACCACAAAAATGGGAGAAGGACCTGGCAATCCACTCCCAAGGCAATCCTGAAATAGTCCAGCCATTGAAAACCCTATGAGGGTCGCTATGAGTCAGATACCGACTCAATGGCACCTAACAACAACAAAAGCTTGTCAATTCTGTTAAACTTTTTGAGGAACCACCTTTAGGTTTTGCTGATTTTAATGAAGTTCTCTATTCTCTATCTTTATTTCCAAGGTAAACTTTATTATTAACTTCTGCTAGGTTTGGTTTTACACTTCTTCTTTCTAGTTTGTTAAGATGTAAACCGAGGTTGTTGGTATGATATCTTCCTTATTTTTTTTTCCTCTTTTTTCCCCCTCCTTGTTTTTTTGAGACAGGGTCTCACTATATAGCTCAGGCTAGCCTTGAACTCACAATCCTCCTGCCTTCACCTGAATCCTGGGATTACAAGTGTGGGCCACCTTATCTAACTTCTTTCTGGGTTGTTTGTTTGTTTGTGGTAGTAGGGAGTTGAACCCTGGGCCTTGTACATGCTAGGCAAATGCTCTGCTGCACCCCAGCCCATTTTTAAATTTTTTATTTTGAGACAAGGTCTTGCTAAATTACACAGGCTGCCTCTGGCCTCAAATTCACAACCCTCCTGCCTCAGCCTCTGGAGTCACTGGGATTACAAATGTGTACAACAGCACCTGGCTTCCTTCTGAGGTTTTTTTTTTTTTTTTTTTTTTTTGCCATGGGAGGGGTTGAACCCAAGACCTTATGCTTGTATGCTTTGCAAGTGCTATACCACTGAGTTGCACCCCCAATCCATTTTTTACTTTTTGAGACAGGGTCTAGGTAAATTGCACAGATCACCTCTGGTTTCAAACCTGCAATCCTCCTGCCTCTGCCTCCTGAGTTGCTGGGATTACAGGTGTGAACCACAGTGCCTGGCTCCTTCTGGTTTCTTAATGTAAGCATTTATAGCTTTAAATTTCCCTTTTACAGCACTGCATTTGATGTATTCCATAACTTTTGGTATGTTGTATTTTTGTTTGTGTAAAGATATTTTTAATTTCCTTTGTGATTTCTCAAATTTGTTCTTGGCATTTTTTAATATCTGTATTTTCTATATAGAAGATATAAAATCTACAAAATTTCTGTGAGTTGAGTTATAATTTTATCTGTTCTTGTTTGGAAATCTTCATTACAGGATTAAACATGTATAGCAACATTTGTTGAGTTCTCATGCATGTTCTTTTTTTTTGGTGATACTGGGGGTTGGACCCAGGGCCTCACACTTGCATGCTCTGTAAGTGGTGGACCACTTGAGCTGCACCCCCAGCCCATTTTTTACTTTTTGAGACAGGGTCTTGCTAAGTCATGCAGACTGCCTCTGGTCTCGAACTTGTGATCCTCCTGCCTCTGCCTCCCAAGATGCTGGGATTACAGGCATGTGCCACCGCATCCGGCTGAGTTCTCATGTACTTTCTGAAGCATAGAGGTTTCTCATCGACGTATGTAAGTTTCACCATACTATTTTGAAACATTTGACCTTTAGTTTTAACATTCCAATTATATGAAAAGAAGTCGGGATTTTGGTTTCATTTTTTCCCCCTGGTATTAGGGTGCTAAACTTGGGGCTTTGTGCATGCTGTGTAAGCACCTTGCCCCTGAGCTGCACCCTTAGCCCCATTTTTATTTTTTAAATTGAGACTGTACAATTTTTTTAAATTGTACAGACTGCTTCTGGTCTCTAACCTTCAATCCTCTTGCCTCCACCTCCCAAGTTGCTAGGATTATAAGTGTGTGCCACCATACCCAGTAAGATGTTGGTTTCTTATATAAAATCATTATAGATGACTTACAAATGTTAAAATTTTAGCCAAAACTTACAAGTATTTAACAAGTTACCATCAAGATTTAACCTAAAGTAGACATTAGTTGTGTATTTCTAGTAATGAAAAATAATTCTGTAATAGTTTAAAGCCAGATTTCAGAAAATAGTTTTACCCCAGTAGACATCTGAATTAAAACTGGAAATGTCTTTTTTTGCTGTTGCACATTTTTTACTTTAGATTTCCAACTTTTCGCACTTAAAATTTTCCTCAACAGATGATAATGATTGTTTAGTTGAAATGTTTACGCCGCTTTTTAAGAAATTAAAGCTGTTGGGCTTATTCTTGTTATAAATGTCAGTTTATATAACTAAATTTTAAGAATTTGATAAGATATTAAATTTCTCTGTAGTTTGGGAAAGAAACCAAAAGCATTAGATGAAATTTTAACATCTCATAGAAACTCCTTTAAAAATGTATTGTAGAACTGTTTAATTTAATATAAAATTGAATATTATCTTTTTGTATAAATCTGAAAATTAGGTCTCACAACTTCTTTTAATGCACAAGTTCAACATACATTAAGCAGTTTCTGTGGGCTGTGTGCCACACAGCTAAGTTGTTTGTATATATTTACATTTTAACCCTCAGAATGGCCAAATGAATTTGGCTATTTTATTTTCTCCATTTTTTTAATCACCATAATATTTGGTAAAGTATATATTCTCATTATTAGTACATGTTTGAGCCTTCCATGTCTATTTTGTGTTTATACATACATGTTTTTTTGTAGGACTAATTAGCATTTTAGAAAACTGAGCTGGGTGTGGTGGCACAAGCCTGTAATTCCATTGACTTGGGATGGGGAAGCAGGAAGATTGCAAGTTGGAGACCAAAGACAGCCTATGTAATTTAGTGAGACCTTGTCTCAAAATAAATACTAAAAAGTGGGCTGGAGGTAAGGCTCAGTGGTAAAGCACCTACAAAAGCATGCCTGAGGCCCTAGATTCAATTCCACAGTACTTAAAAAGAAAAAAAAGAGAAAAGAGAAAAATGAGAGTTAGAAGTGAAATAAAGTTATCTGTGAATGCCAGCTATCAGTAATAGAACCAGGTTTAAAATCAGTGTCTATCTGATTTAAAACTTGTGCTGTTAACCACCATAATTGCAGAAAAAGCACCCTTGATTTTCCTACATAAAAGAATTGCCCTATCTCTCTTCTTATTCTGGTTTATTTTTTTGTAGTGTTTACTACTTGAATACATGTATATTTTTGTTTTGCTCTCTGTCTCCCTTGTTCTTTTATTCAGTCTTCCTCTAAAATAGTGCCAGGCATTAGGAAAATGCTTAGTGAGTATTGGGTAATATCTGAATGAATGCAATGCAGTTAGTGCATTATGCATGCAACCAGTGCATATATTATTTTAAAATATGATAGACTAGCCGGGCACGGTGGCGCAAGTCTGTAATCCCAGCGGCTCTGGAGGTGGAGACAGGAGGATCGCAAGTTCGAGACCAGAGGCAGTCTGTGTAATTTAGCGAGACCCTGTCTCAAAAGGTAAAAAAACGGGCTGGGGGATGCAGCTCAGTGGTCCAGTACTTGCAAAGCACGTAAGCACGAGGCCCTGGGTTCAACCCCCAGTACCACACACACACACAAAAAAGTGATAGACTTAGTAAGTTTCTCTGCTTATATATACATATTCCTATACTGTATATTGTTGTTTGTTAGGTGCCATCAAGTCAGGTCCAACTTATAGTGATTCTATGTTGTCTATGTACAGACGACATAGAATGTACCCCACAGTGTGCCATGCCCTACACAATTGTCGGTGCTTCTCTGCTATTCATAGGGTTTTCAGTAGCTGATTGTTTCAGGAGTGGGCTGCTCCCAATCCTGTATTCATAGGCAGTCTCTCCCATCCAAGTACTAACCAGGGTCAACCCTGCTTAGCTTCTGAGATTGGATGCTAAAGTGGTATGGCTGTAGATATTCTGTATATTAGCAAAATCATTAGTATGTCCCATGCTAAAATATGGAATTTAAATTAATGTAAAAATAGTTATTTTATGCTTAGGAAAGTTATTTTGCTCACTTGTTTTATGAACTTATTTTTACAAGGAAAATGCTTTTTATTTTCCTATCAACTTCATTAGTAACTGAAATCTATCTATTTTTTAGGTTATTATCTCAGTGTATGGAGTATTTTGATTTGAGGTGCCAATTATTAGATGATCTGACAAGTAAGTAAATGTCTAACTTTGATTTGGGGTAGGAGAAATAGAAAAGAAAGCCAGATAGACATTTCTAAATTTGACTTACCAATCTCAGGTATAAATGAAATTGTAATCATTATTTAAAGTTGGGTTTTGTTTTCTTGAAAATAGCATATAAGTCCATGCACTAATGAGTTCTTCCATTATACACCCAACCATTAATATGTAGAGAAGATTTTTTAATTTTAAAAATTGTCAAAGGCTCATATTTTAATTATGCTAATACAGAACTATTATGAAGAGTCTTTCCATAATGTAATCTATTCTGACTGTTTCAAAGTTTGATTATGAAAGGAAAGAGGGAATCTTTATTGAGGCATTTTGATAGTAATGAAAATCACTTAATTGGGTGATTTAAGTATCATTGTTAAGAGTTGTCTTGTTAGAGTGTTGAGATTTTAATCATTTGTACTTACCTTTAAATAATGCAAATGTATATTGGAAATAATGCAAATGCTTTATGTAAGTTTTAGTTGTTCAAATCAAGAGTTCATTTATTCCCTCCTATTAACACAAAGAATTTGCTTCAGCTTATAGGAAATGAATAAAAATCAGGATGAACAAAAATTATTGATGGTAATAGAACATCAAAGCCAAGAGATAATAAGTATACTTCATATGTATGTAGGCTATAAAGTTCCATAGTCTAAATTTGGTTGTGAGGTTTCTGGAGACCAAAAATACAAAAGAAACAGTATATGGTTAGCTGTTAGTATCCTAAAAAAAGAAACAGAATGGTTTTTTGAAAGAAACAAATCTTTTTCCCAGAACTTTATTCTAAAAGAAATTTCAAGCAAAATCCTTTCTTCGTATAATGAGCACAAAGATATAGTGACTAGTAATCTTCAGCCTTCAGCAATCTTCAGCAAATACCTTCATCAGTTTCTAAGGGTCTCTCAAAAACAGAAGACTGTACTCTGAGCAACACAGTGAGATTGGTTTTGTTGGGAGACTAAGGTAATGTGGTCAGAGCGTATGTCTTGCTTCAGGGATAAGATCTGTCATATCTAAAGTTGAACCACATCCATGGAACTACCTAGCATAATATGTGCTTGTCAGCCAGGCTTTCAGTGGGAGTTGGGCAACAACCATCAAGGTTCTGCTCTCCATTCTGATGAGGACTGGAATCATGAGTTGGATATATATATGCAACCTTCCAATGAATAAACAAGTTGATAATGTGTTGTTGAGTGGTAAATGTTGTTGTTGTTGTTAGGTGCCGTCAAGTTGGTATCTGACTCATAGCGACCCTCACAGGGTTTTCAATGGCAGACTGTTTTTCGGGATTGCCTTGGGAGTGGATTGCCAGGTCCTTCTCCCATTTTTGCAGTGCTGGGAATTGAACTCGGGACCTCAGAGACTGCAGCGCAGCGCTCTACCCATTGAGCTAAATCCCAGCCCTGAGTGGTAAATAGGGATCCAGAATCTCATTGGTGCCTAGGGAAGTAGAGGGAATTAATTCTCCTATGTCTTCAAACAAACAATATTTGCCATTCCACAAGCCCATGCTTACACTGGGCACTGTATACACAGCACCCTGTGGCATAGATGTTACCCTGTTGCATAAATAAGAAAACAAGGTCACACAGTAAGTAGTAGAGACATATTTCATATCTGCTGCTTGTTCAGCTCTGACTGACCCAGTATTGTTCCTTTCTGTTTGCTTGCTTCTCTCTGTGATGCACTGCAAGTAGAATCTAATCACTCTTCCTCCTTCCCAATCCTAACTTCCAGGATGGAATTTTGCTATAAGTCTTTGTCAGGGAAAGTTAGATGCTTGCAGTAAAAATAGAGCAGTTCTCAGGAATTTGGCTCATTGTTTAGCTAGACTCATAGTGATTTTTTTTTTTTTTTTTTCCCAGTACTGGGGGTTGAACCCAAGGCCTCACACTTGCATGCTCTGCAAGTGCTGGACCACTGAACTACACTCTCAGCCCATTATTTTTACTTTTTGAGACAGGGTCTCGCTACATTACGCAAACTACCTCTGGTCTCGAACTTGCTATCCTCCTGCCTCCGCCTCCCAAGCTGCTGGGATTACAGGCGTGCACCACTGCGCCTAGCTCATGCTGATATTCTGTTGACGGCTTTGTCCTTTGCAGAACTCCACCCTCCCCTGGTTTGGGAAACACTGCAGGAGTCTTGGTTCTCCATAGCCTTCCTTCTGTTCCTCCCTTCTTAGAAATTTGGTCCCTAAACCATGCACTTCTTCAGAGCAAGAATTGTGTCCTTTGTCTCATATCCTGAGCATATAGCACAGTGGCCTACATAGAGGTGACAGTCAACAGTGTTTAGTTTATGCAGGAGAGAGCCATCACAGTTCCTCTGGGCAGCTATTTATTAATGACAGGTTTTTTTGTGGGTTTTTTTTTTTTTTTTTTTTTTTTTTTTTTTTTTTTTTTTTTTTTTTTTTTTTTTTTTTTTTTTTTTTTTTTTTTTTTTTTTTTTTTTTTTTTTTTTTTTTTTTTTTTTTTTTTTTTTTTTTTTGTCTGTTAAAGATTGGGCTTTGGTTTTGCTTACTTTAACTGAAGCTTTCCACTCCATGAAGATAAATCCTTTCTTTATGATGGATTTTTTTTTTTCCTTCTTAGCTTCAGAAATGGAACAGTTACGAATCAGCCCAGCTTCCATGCTCGAAGATGAGATTACATGGCTGGATAATTTTGAACCTAATCGCACAGCTGAATGTGAGACCAGTGAAGCAGACAATATCCTCTTGGCAGGACACTTGCGGCTCATTAAAACCCTTCTTTCACTCTGTGGGGCAGAAAAAGAAATGCTTGGTAATTATTGCTTCGTCTCATCGTGTGGCAGAATAACTTAGTTCTCTGTTATTGACATAGTGTAGTAAGTAATTGGGACAGTAAGGTAGTTGCTAAATGTTCCATAGAAAACTGACCATTGAGGAGTAGAAAATTGTCTGCAGTTTTAGTGGCTAGCAAATTTAAAGTGTATTTTACTTGTGTCATTAAACCACTTAGAGAATTTTACAGTGTTCAAAATGGTTAGATCACGTAATTCTTTAATAGTAAAAATTATAATTCAGAGTAGTCTCTTTTTGCTATTATGAATTTGATAATACACAATCTATTATATATTTTAATTCTTTTAAGGATCATTCTCATCTAGGGAAATAGCCTCTAACCACCACCTCCTCAGAAGTGGGATACCTATGAAATTCTGCTGGGGTACACATACAATGTAGAAAAGCATATCTAACATTATAAATTATATTCATAAAATAAACCAAACATTACCACCTTTATAACACAAACAATACTCTACAAAATCTTCTTGGCTACAGGAGACACCTAGAAAAGAGTGGTTCTTACTCAGGAAGAAAAGGGAATATCATTTTTACCTGAAGAAGGCAAGATTTTAAGTTTCATAAACTCTTCTGTGGTCTTTCCAACTCATTCTGTCTTGTGGTGTTCTTGGCACTCATGTTTCCAGGGTGAAACCTTGATTCTTTTCACTGAATCGTAGGTTCATAAAGGAAGACACCCTCACTTGTCTACCTTTGTATCCTGTCCACCCCATATAGTTTTTGCTACATAGTAAATGCTCAAAAAATAAGCATTGAATTAAAGTGGATACACTGCTGTTGGGTGGCCTCGGATGCCTTTGCAGTTCTGATAAAAACAAAAGTACAAGATAGGATCTTTGAATTAAAATCTGTGTTCATCCTCAACATGAATATTATGCTCTATTCCAGGTTCATCACTCATTAAACCATTGTTAGATGACTTCCTTTTCCGAGCTTCTAGAATTATTTTAAATAGTCATTCTCCAGCTGGCAGTGCCGCCATCAGTCAACAGGACTTTCATCCAAAGTATGGAAAATGCACGTTGTGTTCAGTTTTGGTAAAAATTCTAATTCGAAACTTTAGTCCAAAAAGGTATTTTTTAACTTGGAGTTTGTGTTCCATCTTGTGAGTCTGTATGTCCTATAAAATATTATCCACTATGTAAACAAATGCATGCAACGGGGCTGCCTAGCACATAGTAATCATGGAGCAACTGGTGCTGTTATTGTCATGAAAGTGGAAGTAATAATGTGGTTAACTTTGTCAATAACAAACACCAAGAGAAATGAAAGTTATAAGAATAATATATAGGGGCTAGGTGTGTAGCTTAATGGTAACACATGCAGAAAGCCCTGAATTTAATCCCTACTACCTTAGAAAAACAAAAACAAAGTAATATGTCCAAAGTATAGACTCCAAGTAAAGGTATCAGACTTTCTTAGGAGAAAAGGATAGATGCTCTAGTGCATACACCTTGTTGTCAAGTGTCACTTTGTTCTTGAAATTGCAGCGGCTGGTGATTTACTACTGCTCTAATTCTGGAATCAAGTTTTGTATTGGTCTTTGTGGGTAGAAATTTAAAAGACCCTTTAATGTCGACTCTACTCGAGTGGTATACCTTTGGTGATAGGAAGAGGAAGTAGCTATAAGCTGCCATCTCATTTGCTCTGGATCTAACTAACATTGTTAAAGAATGTGAAAACCATAGTTGACTGAGTAATCTTAAAAAGACTGAGGATTTCGTATTCACAGTGAAAAAAACATAATTTCACTCCTAGTTGATAGGGACAAGGCATAATAAGGAATATTTTATGGAATCTTATAAAGTACCTTAAGAGATTCCTTATTACAAAAACCTCTTTTTGGGAAGGGGAAAAAGGAAGAGCCCTCACTGGAACTTTTGGATTGTCCTTTAGCCTATGACTCCATGTTCATTCCTGCTCCATTCTTGATGTGGAAGATTTAGTACTGGGTGCATGGGAATCTTTAAGTAAAACAGCAGAAATACATGAGTATTATGTCTGTTTTTTTGTTTGTTTGTTTTGTGTTTTTTCTAATTTTTTTTCTTTTTTTCTTTTTTCTTTCCCCTGGTGCTGAAGACCAAACCCAGGGCTTTGCACTTGCAAGGCCAGTGCTCTACCACTAAGCTAAATCCCCAACCCCAGCATGAGTAGTATGATTTTCAGCAAACAACAGCAAAAAAGATCTTCAGGAGTTTTAATGAAATTTTTATTGCTGAAACCTGCCCTTTACTTTTATTAAAAGTAATGCCTCCATCAATAAGGAGTAATTTTTAAAATCATATATAATGCCTTAAATAGGAAAGGAAACATTTTATTTCATCCCGCTGTAGATTATGGAGCTGCATTCATTTGTCACAGTAACTCCCTACCTCCTTTTCCCACCAAAACCTTTAAGGAAAAGGAAAAAAAAAGATTTATAATACTTGAAAACAATCTTCAAAAGTAATGCTATTCCTATATCATAACAGAACAACTTCTTTCACATATGTACATAATACCTCCCTATTCATTTCTTACCCCTCCTTTCCAACCCATTAGTCTAGACAAGGCGCAAAGGACAGTGCCAGCCCTGTGGCCATTTCTTCAGTGCCTGGTGTATTTCTCATCCAAGAGGCCCACAACCCCCTTTTGACCACCTCCTGCACTTCGTAAGTGGTTACACACAGAGGTTAGATGTCCCCTTTTCTGTGTATCCTTAATCTGTGATCCCAGCAGTAATGCTAGGTTGGCATTGAGTATAGTGAGAAATTCCTGTCCATGCCCAAAGGCAAGCAATAGAGGAAATCTGCTTTCCTGCAGAATTCTTGCTAGTTATCTTTTATGTCACATTAAATAAATTGATCAAGCTATATATTTTTGTGTCTATTTTCCTCAACAAAGTGGAAAGTTGGTCAGTGTCCTTGCAGAATTTTTGCTCCTTGAGCACATAAAAGGGTATCTGACGTGCATAGCTTCCTTTTTCTGCTACTTATTTATTCAGATTTCAGGTAGATAGTTATAACCACCTTTTTCTTCCTGCCTACCTTGACCGAAAGATAGTTATTCCAATGTGTTTATTACAAAGTTCTCCAACTTTTTCTCCTCCATTCTTATTCACCCATTCTTTACATAAGAACACTCAGGAGTGATAGGAAAGAATTTTGCTGTTTTATCATCAGGCCAAAAGTATCTATTTAGCTCTAAACCCTATTCAGTCATCCTGTATTCATGGATTACTTGATTTCTGGTTTAGATCTGACTTAACTATGTTGAAGGAATTGCAGCTCTTTTACCTTCATTTCAGATGTTGATTTAGTTTAAATTAGCAATGTGAACAGATTATTCATTGTTAAAATTGACTTGGGTCTTTTGTTTTTAGGTGTAGTACAGTGAATAGCCGATTGGCTGCCTATGAAGTCCTTGTAATGTTGGCTGACAGTTCACCTTCAAATCTTCAAATTATTACAAAAGAACTGCTTTCTATGCATCATCAACCCGACCCAGCTCTTACCAAGGAGTTTGATGTAAGTTTTCTAGACTATGATGCAGTTAATTTCTTTAGAATGATCTGTTAAGTATATAATTTGGGCTGGGCACCGTGGCTCACACCTGTAATCCCAGCAGCTCAAGAGGTGGAGCCAGGAGGATCGCAAGTTCGAGACCAGAGGCAGTCTGAGTAATTTAGTAAGACCCTGTCTCAAAAAGTAAAAAAAATGGGTTGAGGGTACAGCTCAGTGGTCCCAGCACTTGCAAAGTATGCAAGTGTAAGGGTCTGGGTTCAACCCTCAGTACTGCAAAAAAAACAAAACAAACAAACAAACAAAAAACATATAATTTGAAGACTATGTTAGTGTTCTCTTAACCATAACAAAGTCAGTATCACTTTTTGCATACTGTGTTCACATACTAAAATCAATTATAAACTTTGTATATCACATTGATATACTATTGTATATTATGAAATGATACCCTTTTAACTAAAAAGGAGAGGCATTATCAAGTTGATCAATAGTTATCCTCAGGAAAAAATAGCATTCTGTCCTATTTTTGAGCAATTTTATGCTGGCATAGTGACAAGAACTAGAGATATAAAGTCAATAAACATTGTATCTGCTACAGCACCATGTCCAGTGAAATGCACAAGGATTAATGGAGCTTACCATGTGCTAAAAGGTTTGTTATGCTTTTAGAGCTCAAAAATCTTAGTCCTCAAGAAGGTCAGAGTATTTGTAGGTGAAGAGACAGGCCCATAGGCAGATCATTTCAACCCAGTGTGATACAGAATAAGATCTGAATGTTCTCCTTACAAGAGAGGCACTTCACCACTACTGATGGCATCTCAGAAAGCTTCTGAGAAAATAAAACTAGAAATAGAGCCTTAAAAGACTAGTGAGCTGCTAGGCATGGGAGCGCATAACTGTAATCCTAGCACTCAGAAGGTAGAAGCAAGAGGATTATGAGTTCAAGGCCAACATGCACTAAATAATGAGTTCTAGGCCAGCCTGAACTTCAGAATGAGATCCTGTCTCAAAAGAACAAAACAAAACAAACAAACATAAAAAGACTAGTCAATCAATTGAAGCAGAATGGCAAGGAAATTCCATTCCAGCAGTGAGAAGAATATGAGAAAGCTAGGGAGCCATGAAATAGCTCAGTATATGTTAGGATCTGCAAGAGGAAAATAAGTTGCAGGTACCCTGGAATACTAGACCAGGAGTGAGATGATTCTTTTAAAACTGCATTTGTATTTTTTCTTTAACATCATAGAAGGTCAGACTTAATCTTTGAATGCCTGAGCTGGATATCATGGAACATTCAAGTTAGACAGAAAAAGAAGTGGGAACAAGTGTCAACTATGAGGAAATAGTACTCACAAAACCAGAAATGTAATGAGGCACAGTGGCACACACCTGTAATCTCAGCAACTTGGGATGCAAGGCAGGAGGATCACAAGTTTGAGGCCAGGGGCAGCCTGTGTAATTTAGTGAGACCCTGACTCAAAATTTAAAAAAAAAAGGGAGGGGGACAGGGATAGGGGTACAGTCTGGTGGTAGAGTACTTGCAAAGCATGTGCAAGGCACTGGGTTCAAACCCCCAAGTACTGCAAAATAAATAAATAAATAAAACTAGAGATATATGAGCACATAAATTGAGAAAATAGTTCACTTTTAATGCTTTAATTTATAATGCTTATTTAATGCTGAGCTTTAGCTCTATAACTATTTGCTTAATAATCAGAGTGTGAACATTTGTATTTTTTCATAATTCAAGGATTATACAAGCATAATGAAGAATATTTTTAAATACCTATCTTTTACTACTGTGGTGAACCAGCTTTGCTTACTTTATAACTTTTTTTAAAAATCTCAGCTTTGTCCTGCAAATAAGTTTCAGTGTTAATTAGATCTTAGAAATCATCCTTCTCTAAGTTATTATCTGATGTTAATGAAAAGTATATAATATTTAGCAATTCCTTGGGAGCTAAAGTACTCAAAGGTTTTTGTCAGCTGGTTGATTATTACATGGGCACAGATGACTTGATATGTGTAGGCATTGTGACTGTGGTCATGGCATGAGAACCAAGCTCCTGTTGTAATCACATTTCAGTGTCTAATTACAATATTGTTTTCCACTTGGAGAGGTGCCATGTTGAACATTAGCCAAGCTGCCTTTTCTGGATTGTTTCTACCCAGAAAAGCACTCTACTTGGGTCTGCATTTTATATTTATAAGTAAAATGGGTGTTTTCCTGTTTTTAATTGTGTGCTTATTAGAAAAAGTTTAATAGAAGAATATTAACCTTTTCTAAAAGGGAGGGAATGGATGAGCCCTCCTTGACCATGTACACCACAGGATTCTTCATGGGAAACATTTCATAGAACACTGTTACTTTTTTTGTTCAGAGTACTGCTTCATTCATTAGTATGTATTTAGTATAAAAGCTTAATAAATGCCTTGCAGTCTACCCCCCTAAACTGTAAGCTCCTTAAGATCAGAAACTGAATACATTTTGTTCTCTCTTAATTCCTGGCACAGTGTCAGCACATAGTAGGCTCTTGATAAATATTTCTTGAATAATAATCAAGTGATTAAATGCATGACCCCTGCTTTATGACAGATACTTTAGGAACAGAAGAGAAACCATGAGATTATCATATTTTACCATTGACTAGCACTTCACAAAGTTACTTCATGAGCATAGGTTTTACTAGAATGAGTTTCCTAACACTAGATGGATAAACCTAAGAGAATACCACTTTCTCAGTCATCCCATGTGCCTACCGTGGAAATGTGCCTGTTGTGGTGGTGTCTTTTCTAATGTTTCTGTTCCTCTTTTTCCCAGTATCTTCCTCCAGTGGATAGCAGATCCAGTTCAGGGTTTGTGGGGCTGAGGAATGGTGGTGCTACTTGTTACATGAATGCCGTCTTTCAGCAGCTGTATATGCAACCTGGGCTCCCTGAGGTGATTTCTTTCTCTGTCCTTTTTGGCATGAGATATAATATGTGCATTGCCTAAAAACTGTTCCATGCTTACTGCTCCTTGGGTTTGCTGAAACTAGGCATGTCTAGGTTTTCCTTAGTAGGTTCTGAAATCTGTATAGACATCATAGTCACACATTATTAGAAATTTTTTTTTTAATATATACCAGTATGGGAGATAGACTTGACCTAATGTAATTTTTGACCTCCAAAGTAATTCTCATTCTGTTCTATGAAATTACTAACATTTTTAATATCTTAGAAATATGTAGGTTCAATCATTGGTACTTTATAATAATATTGTTGTAGCTTATGATATGGCAGGCAATATTTTGAGAGTATTCCATGTGTATTATGTTACATTTATTTCTTATAGAGATCCTGAGATTACTAGGCCCAGGTTTTCCTAATCAGAGGCTTGATGAGAAGATTTATTCATAATTATGCCGGATAGGAAATATTAAAGCTAACTATGTACAGAGTGTTACCACATCAAACCATACATAGCATACTAGAAGAGCAATTTGGGTACTCACGTGCATATGCTTGGGTTTCCTGTGAAGCAGTTAAATATTACTAATTTAATACATTTCTTTTTTAGTCACTGCTTTCAGTGGATGATGACACAGACAATCCAGATGATAGCGTATTCTACCAAGTACAGTCCCTCTTTGGGCATTTGATGGAAAGCAAGCTACAATATTATGTGCCTGAGAACTTCTGGAAGGTATTTCTCTCAGTAATATTGTGTAGATTTAAAGATAGCTGACCCCCACATGTCTGTCAGTTTTCTGTACTGTGGGGGCATCTCAGGGTCTGTCTGTAAGTACAGTGCTATCAGTAACAGAATAATATCCATATGCCTCTAAGGAAGGCCAGTAGATATGACTATTATTCAAATATATGCACCCACCACTAAGGTTACCAATGAAAACAGGGAAGATTTTTATTAGGTTTTGCAATCCAAAATAGATTGAACATGCAATCAGGATATACTGGTGACTGGAATGTAAAAATTGGAAACGAAGAAGGCTTAGTAGTTATAAAACATGGCCTTGGTGACAGAAACAAAGCTGGAGGTCACACGATAGAATTTTGTCAGACCAATGTCCTTTTCATTGTAAATACATTTTTTTACCAACATAAACAGGGCCTATGTACATGGAAATCACCAAAGGGAACGTACAGAAACCAAATTGACTACATTTGTGGAAAGAGATGATGGAAAAGCTCAACATCAAATGTCAGAACAAGACCAGGTACTAATTGTGGATCAGACCAGCAACTGCTCATATGCAGATTCAAACCAAAACTGAAGAAAATTAGAACCAATGTACAAGAGCCGAGGTATGACCTTGAATGTATCCCACCTGAGTTCAGAGACCACCTCAAGAACAGGTGTAATGCGTTAAACACTAAGAATTGAAGACCAGATGAGTTTTGGCATGACATCTAAGACATCATTCATGAAGAAAGCAAAACGTTATTAAAAAGGCAGGGAAAAAAGACCAAATTATATATCAAGAGACAATGAAACTTGCCCTTGAACATCAAAAATAAAAGGAAGACACGATGAAGTTAAAGAACTAAACAGATTTCAAAGGGCAGCTCAGGAAGACAAAGTCAAATATTATAATGACATGTGCAAAGACCTGGAGACAGAAAACCAAAAAGGAAGAACATGCTCTGTTTTTCTCAAGCTTAAGGAATTGAAGAAAAAAAATTCAAGCCTCAAGTGGCAACAGTGAAGGATTCTGTAGGGAAAATATAAAACAATGCAGGAAACATCAAAAGAAGATAGAAGTAATACACAGTCATTATACCAAAAAGAATTGGTAGGTGACCAAACATTTCAAGAGGTTGCATATGATCAAAAACCAATGGTATTGAAGGACAAAGTGGAAGCTGCTTTGAAGGAATTGGCATAACACTAGGCTCTGGGAATTCATGTAATACCAAGAGATGTTTCAGCAAACAGACGCAGGACTCAAGGTGCTAACTTATTTATGACAAGAGATCTGGGAAACAGCTACCTGGCTAACTGACTGGAAGAGATCCATATTTGTGCCTATTCCCAAGAAAGGGGATCCAACTGAATTTGGAAATTATTGAACTATTTCATTAATATCACATGCAAGTAAAATTTTGCTAAAGATCATCCAGAAGTGATTGTAGCAGTATATAGACATAGAATTGCTGGAAAATCAAGGCAGAGAGTGTGGAGCAAGGGACATCATTGCTCATGTCAGAGGGATATTAGCTGAAAGCAGAGACTACCAGAAAAGTATCTGTGTTTCATTGACTATGCAAAGGCATTTGACTGTTTGGATCACACTAAATTATGGATAACCTTGTGAAGAACAGGAATACTAGAGCACTTAATTGTACTCATGAGGAGGCTGTACATGGACCAGGAGGCAGTCATTTGAACAGAACAAGGAAACACTGCCTGGTTTAAAGTCAAGAAAGATGTGCATCAGAGCTGTATCCTTTTACTCTACCTCTTCAATTTCTGCTGAGCAAATAATCCGAGAAGCTGGAGAAGCTAAAGAAGTACACGACATCAAGGTTGGAGGAAGACTCATTAACAACCTGTGTTATGCAGATGATACAACTCTGCTTGCTGAAAGTAAAGAGGATTTGAAACATTTACTGATAAAGATTAAAGAACATAGCCTTCAATATGGATTGCACGTTAACATCAGTCTAACAAAAATCCTTACAAGTAGGTCAGTATGCAGCTTCATGATAAATGGAGAAAAGACTGAGGTCCAAGATTTTGCTTTACTTAGTTCTACAATCAACAACTGTGGAAGCAGCAGTCAGAAATCAAAAGGCGCATTGCACTGGGAAAAGCTGTTGTAAAAGACCTCTTTAAAGTGCTGAAAAGTAAAGATGTCATATTGAAGCCAAAGGTGCACTTGATTCATGCCGTGATATTTTCAGTCACATCGTCATACAGTTGTGAAAGCTGAACGTTGAATAAGGGAGACAGGAAAAGAATTGATGTTTTTGAATTCTGATGCTGGAGACAAATATTGAACACACCTTGGCCTGCCAAAAGAACTAACAGATTGATTCTAGAAGAAATGCAACCAGAGTGCTCTTTGGAAGCTAGGATGGCTAGACCTTATCTGACGTTGTCAGGAGGGAACAGTCATTTTTAGGAGAGTAGCAGATCAACAAGAAAAAGTATGACTCTCAACTAGATGGGTTGACACAGTGACTGCAATAGTGGACTTAAAAAAATATTGTGTGCCTGGCACAGTATTGGGGAATGTTTCATTCTGTTGCACATAAGGTTATGAGTCAGACCTAACTCAACAGCACCTAACAACAACAAAGATGTCTGATATTCAGAATTTATCTACATTTTTTCCCTAGTGATAATGGTTTCTTATCTTTATTAATTATAGATTAGTCCCATTTGCTAAGAACTTATAAAAGAATTGGATGTACAGTAAATTGGTACTAGGTTTCAAATGATTAGAATGTTAAGAATTATCATTTATAGCTGGGCACGGTGGCACACGCCTGTAATCCCAGCGGCTCAGGAGGCAGAAGAAGGAGGATCACAAGCTCGAGACAGAGGCAGTCTGCGTAACTTAATGAGACCTTGTTTCAAAAACTGAAAAAATGGGTTGGGGATGCAGCTCAGTGGTCCAGCATTTGCAAAGCATGCAAGCGCCAAGGCCCTGGATTCAACCCCTAGTACCACCAAAAATAAAAAAATTTAAAAAAAAGAATTATCATTCATAATTCCTAGGGATTTGCTATTCTATTTTGAATATTTCTCATGATTCTTATTTTAGCTCTTTAAAATATTCATTCAAGAGTTGCACAGTCGTGCATTTCTGTAATCCCAGCAATTTGGGAGACGGAAGCAGGAAGATCTTGAGTTCGAGGCCAGAGGCAGCCTATGTAACTTGAGACGTTGTCTTGAAATAAAAATTACAAAGAGGGCGAAGGGTGCAGCTCAGTGAAAGAGTACTTGCAAAGTATGTTCAAGGCCCTCTGTTCAACCTTCTAGTATCACAAAAAACAAATATACTTTTTCCTGAAATTTCTCTGAACCTGTGCCAATTTCACTAATACCTTTATATAAAGAATACTGTTTTTAGACATTGTTTAATTTTGTTTCACAAAATGGAGGATTATTTTATGTTTTTCCCAATTCAATTTCTCAGAAATTCTCTCTTCTGTGGCCTGATGCTGTACCCACCTCTGGTTTCAGAAACTTGCTGTGATTATGACTGACCAGGGAAAAGCTGAAGACAAGCTTATCTCACTTCATGATAGTGTACTTCGGTTTTAGAAATATTTAAATGCATTCCTTCTCTGTTATATTCAGAAATTCCTGCTTTCTCTTTATAAAAATATTAATTCTTACTACATAGATCTTCAAGATGTGGAACAAAGAACTCTATGTGAGAGAACAGCAGGATGCATATGAATTCTTTACCAGTCTCATTGATCAGATGGATGAATATCTCAAGGTACTAAAAGTCTCACTTTTTATCTAACTCCCTTAGACTAATGACAGTATGAGAACAGTGCCTCAGGATTTGTGATTACTATGAAACTAACAAGTCAGAGATTAATAAACTTTAACATCTTAGCCATAATTCATTTCTTCTGAGTAAACATCAGAAAGATTCCTGGGTTATATATATTCCTTGTTTCTTAATTCATGTAACTCAATAAACTATGTAATTCTTAATCTTTATTACATAATAATGACTATTTGGGTAGAACCTAGAAAAGCTGATGCCCTTTGTAATCTCTTTCATAGTAACTTGCTGTAAGAGCTCAATGTTTATTGAAATGTTCCAGCCAGAGAAAAAGCAAGGAGACAGACCCCTAAATTACAAAGACCCTACTGGGCACTTAGTTGTCCTACTCTACTCTTCTTTTCCCTCCCAGTGAAAGCTTTTGCACCCCCAGGTCCCAAATGTGAAACTTTGAAGAGCTAGCCACTTCATCTTCTTCAATCAGCTTTGAATTAACCTGACAAATAATAATAATAATAATAATAATAATAATAATAACCATAGTCATTCACACCTGCATATTCTTACTGTGTGTCCCTTGAGGTAGTCTGGTGTCAGAGGAATGTTGTGGTCCCCAGTGAACTAATGGCCCCTGCAGTAAGTCTGGGAACTGAGAATTCTCTGGCAAAGGGGACAAAAAGACCAAGTCAAAAGGTTATTTCTGTTGGACATTTAGATCCAAAGCTTTGTACCTCTCCCCCATAAAACTTATAATGGACTTCCTCAGTGGTATTGTTTTCTAAAATTGCCTGTTGTCACTGCCAGCCTTGGTCTTTCATCAGTAAGTGCAATTTACCCATTTCATTTATTTAAAATAACCTATAAATTCATAGTGTTCTGTACATGAGAAAAAAAGGTTGTTGAGAGTTGCTTCTAACTTAATGCTTGTAGCACAAGAAGAATTCAGAATCATGGTGGGGAACTCTGTGTCATCAGCTCTGATTGATCCTTCTTTCCTCCTATTGTTCCGATTTTTTGTATTGCCCTCACATTGAGTCTAATAATGGATTATTAGCCTTCCAGTAGTTGTAGGCGAAACTACCCACAATCACTCCTTTTATTTTGGTGGTTAAATTGGAATCAGTGTTTTAGCTTGGGTCTAAATCAAATTCTATATTTAACTTTTTATTCCAACAGAAAATGGGGAGAGACCAAATTTTTAAGAATACTTTTCAGGGCATCTATTCTGATCAGAAGATCTGTAAAGACTGTCCTCACAGGTTAGTGAAGAATATGACACTGACACATTAAAAAGTGATCATCAGAGTTGGGAGTATGTAGTTCAGTAGTAAATCATTTGCCTAGCACGTTCAATGCTCTGGGTTCTGTCCCCAGCACTGCAAGAAAGAAATAAATGATTTTTTAGTATCTTATACATTTTGCATTTTTTGGAAGACTTACAGATATATCCTCAGTGGTGCTAAAAATGTGTAATGATTTAAATTTCTTTGGTTTCCATTTCCAAAGTTCCTTTGTGCCTTTAAGAAAATGTTTGTTGAAATTCTTAATTTTAAGCCATTCTAAGTTGTCACAACTTGGTGTTTTTATTTGGTGGTGCACTTTTAAAAGGTTGAGGTATGTGCTGGTTTTATTAATTGTAAATGTACTTTTATGTTCAAGAATCCTGATAATTTCAAGAGTTTTATGTTCATGGGTTTTCTGTCATTTCCTAATTAGGTATGAACGTGAAGAAGCTTTCATGGCTCTCAATCTAGGAGTTACTTCTTGTCAGAGTTTGGAAATTTCTTTGGACCAGTTTGTTAGAGGGGAGGTTCTAGAAGGAAGTAATGCATACTACTGTGAAAAGTGTAAAGAAAAGGTATTATAGTTTGCCCTTTCTTAAAAAGATAAGATCAACTTATTACTCATATACTGTGTGTGTAAAATCAGTAATAAGTTCTAGTTGGTGCTTCCATTAGATTGTGTCATTATTTGTTTCACATGGGTGGGAAAGGCTTTTAAGTTAATTACTTTTTTATGCGGTTTTATTTTCTCCATGGAGATAATTGATTTTTGCTTTTCTTTAGAGAATAACAGTGAAAAGGACCTGTATTAAATCTTTACCTAGTGTCCTGGTAATTCACCTAATGCGATTTGGATTTGACTGGGAAAGTGGACGCTCCATTAAATATGATGAACAAATAAGGGTAACTTTTTTCCCTTACTAAGATTTCTCATAATCTTGACCTTACTACCTTTTCTACTTTTTCCTTCTGTTTTCAAATTCCATCTGCCCTTTGAAAGGTTCTGGTCTCAGCAGCTTGAGGAGTCCACAGCCCTTGTGTTGAGAAGTTGCTATTTGAGACACTCAGATCTACAAACAGCGACCCTAGTTTCTGGAAGGCACCCTAGTGGTCATAGCTGTGAAGTAAAATGCTTTCTATAATTTACAGACCAGGCTACTTGTGCTTGCCTAGATGTATCCTGTCTGAGATGCCACACTTCTATTGGAGAAATAGTTAGTCCTTGCTTAACTTAGGAAAACACAGCCTGTTACTATATCTGACTTAATTTGCTATGGCTGGATACGTTCCTAATCAACACTAATGTGGTCTTTTTGCCTTTACGTAGTTTCCCTGGATGCTAAACATGGAGCCTTACACAGTTTCAGGAATGGCTCGCCAGGACTCATCTTCTGAAGTTGGAGAAAACGGAAGAAGTATGGATCAAGGAGGTGGAGGATCTCCAAGGAAAAAAGTTGCCCTCACAGAAAACTATGAACTTGTTGGTGTCATTGTGCACAGTGGGCAGGCACATGCGGGCCACTACTATTCCTTCATTAAGGACAGGCGGTAAGAGTTTCTTGAGGCAGCCCTCACACTATCCCTTCCTGGTCATCCCCTCCTCCTCACTCCCATACTCCATCACCCATACTCACCATAATGGTGCAAAGAAGCTTTTGCATTATCCTTGGTCTTACTTCATTTTGAATTTTTAAAGGTTAATATAACTGTTTTACCCCTTCAATTTAAAAAAATTATTTTATAAACTAAAATTGCTATTGGTATATTTTTCTTAGATACTTTTAATACATAGAGATAAGTGCAAGGAATGAGGGTGTTTGTTTTTTAAACTTATAATGTTTGTCTGATCTCTGGGCCCTAGGGGGTGTGGAAAAGGAAAGTGGTATAAATTTAATGACACAGTTATAGAAGAATTTGACCTAAATGATGAGACCCTAGAGTATGAATGCTTTGGAGGAGAATATAGACCAAAAGTTTATGATCAAAGTAAGTATTTACAAATGGATATTTTCCATTAGTTTTTTCTTATAGTTTTCTATCAAATTAGAATATTCTTTTTATAAAAATGCAATAGTCTGTGTTGTTTTTATAATAGTGCTCTTCTAGCTATAGAACCACAAACATTTTGATAGCCAAAATGAAAATGTTCAAGCTGCCTATAAAAAATGTTTTTAAATAATAGGAGTTAGAATAAATCAGGAGGATGAGAGGACAGCAAAGAAAAACTAATAAATAAACAATTTTAACCTTAAAAATAGTTTTACAAGCAGTAGTTACTAAAATAAAAAGCATGAAGAAAGGTACATCACAAAACACAGTCAGAAATTTTGTTTGTGTTTGAAGAGACCTTAGCACCTCTGAAACTTGATTTTGAAATCTTTTAGGGGGCATTTCGACATTTATATACCTATATTAGATCTACTGTGTTAGATTTTGCAGGAATTTCATTATAGTTATGCATCTAACGGCTGTGACCTATAAAGGCCAAATGTACTATTATTGCCAAAATTGACCTAGATTTGGCCATCTTTGCGGAAGTGGTAAAGTGAGAGCAGTTATGATCCCAACCTGTGCCACAAAACATATTTGTAGTTGTTGCTTAAATTTAGACTTCACAAGGGTATTTGCCTTCCTTCCCTCACTCCATAACCATACATCTATCTGCCTTACTTCTTGCCTTGCTTCACCTCCTAAGTAACTAAAGTACCCTCTAAGAACTGAAGAACTCTAACTTCAATTCTAGAAGCAGTACTCTTAAAAAAACACACACACACATTTTACTTACACTTTGCATTTAACAAATATAGTAAGTTGTTACCCAGTGAATGTATAGGTCCTTTGCTCTAAATTATCAAGATAAAAAAAAACTTTATTTATAGATTTCTTTCTTAATGTCTTGTTATAAAATAGCAAACCCATATACTGATGTACGTCGACGATATTGGAATGCCTATATGCTCTTCTACCAAAGGGTATCTGATCAGAACTCCCCAGTATTGCCAAAGAAAAGTCGAGTCAGTGTTGTAAGGCAAGAAGCTGAGGATCTCTCTCTGTAAGTTTTCTTCCATATAATTTGCTATGTGATTTTAGATAATATACTGTTTGGGGTACCTGTAGTTATACCACTGTGGCATCTGATCCTCTCAGATCTCAGAAGCTAAGCAAGGTTGGACCTGCTTAGTACTTGGATGGGAGACTGCTTGGGAACACCAGGTTCTGTAGGCTTAGGAGAATGACCTGGCAACCCACTCCCAAAAATCAATTAGCCATTGAAAACCTTATGAATAGCAGAGAAGCACAATAGTGTTTTGTCTGTTATACATAGGGTCGCTGTGAGTCAGATACCGACTTGACTGTACCTAACAACAACAACAACAATTTGGGGTTTGAAGATAATTAGCTAAGCTAGAGAAAAATTCTAATAAATATTCTAAAAAGAAAATAATCTCTTATTGTTCCCTGCACATTATTTCCTTGGCAAGAAATTGTTCTTTATTTAGAAACATGTGCCAGGCACAGTGGCGAGTACCTGTAATCTCAATGACTTAGGAGGTGGGGGCAGGAGGATTGCAAGTTCGAGGCCAGAGGCAGCCTGCGTAACTTAGTGAGACCCTATCTCAAGATAAAAAGTGAAAAATGGGCTGAGGGTGCAGCTAAGTGGTAGAGCACTTGTAAAGCACATGCAAGGACCTGGGTTCAGCCCCCAAGTACTGCCCACATCCCCCCAAAAAAGAAACATGTATATAAGTTATTTCATTCCAGAACTTGAGTGTTGTTGTTTTTTTTAATTTAGAATGGAGATTAAAAAAAAATGGCAGCATTTATTGAATGTACTTTCTGTCCAAACCATAGTACTATGTCAACACTGTCAGTTGGTTTTTTAAATGTCTTATTGTCAGTGGAGTCAGTGAATTTGCCTTTTAATATATTGGATCAGGAAAATATACAATTTATATTTAAGTCTAGTACCCTGCTTATGAGTTTGGCAAATTTTCATAACTGTTAAAACTGAAGCCACTTTATCCCTGACAGTTTTCTGATTGCATTCCTCAGGTCAGCTCCATCTTCACCAGAGATTTCACCTCAGTCATCTCCTCGGCCCCATAGGCCTAACAATGACCGGCTCTCTATTCTGACCAAGCTGGTTAAAAAAGGCGAGAAGAAAGGACTATTTGTGGAAAAAATGCCTGTTCGAATATACCAGGTAAGAACCACGTAAATGATTCTAAGGGATAAAATCAAGTCAGTGTCAAAGTCCATCTTGTAGGTACAGAGTATCCCTGTTGGCTGCTTTCTCAACTTACTGTCCTTCTCATGCCACCTTGTCTCCCCCTCTTGTCTCATGAGTCTTTTGTGCAGGTTACAGAGGCTATAGAGCTAGCACTGCAGTGGAAGAACACAAATACAAACATACACTCACAATTGGTCAGCACTGTTTCTGGGAAGAGAAACACAGGGCTGAAATAAGCTTATTTTATCTAGAAAGAACAAGTTAATGGTCATGACCTGGGTAAGACATATGACAATGATGACCTGCTCTGTGCTACAGACTATAAACTTAAAGTCTATAATTCTTTTTTTTTTTTAATGTGTAGAGTAGCAGATGTACTCCAATTTTATTATATGGAAAAACGGAGGCTCAGAAAAAGAGAAGTAGCCTGCCATTGTCACAGAGTAAGGAATTAAATTCAGAATGGTCCAGTTACCCAACTCAAACTTTATATACTAAATAGCCAAAAGCTAAATAGCCAGAACCAGAGAATTTGAAGGAAAAAAAAAAAAGGAGGGTCTTTCATTAAGAAAGCCATCTAAGACAGGGAAGCATAAAGTGGCTCATACTTGGGAAAGCTGTTTGTTCCTTCCTGCCAAGAACTTCAGGTTAGAATTCACTTTGTCCTTCACATCCTAGTTTCCTAAATTCCCCAGAAGGGATTGGCAATGAATGATAGTTGACATTTCTATATCATCTTATATTTGAAAGGAAGATTTTCTCCCTTGTTTTCAAAATTCAAAGCTTGAGAGAGGGAATTATAATTCATTTTTTGCAAACCATTTTCACCTAAACATTTCACTAGAAATATCTTCCTTGTATTGAATATCTTACCCTATTTCTTAAAAATAATTACTACTTTTCTTTCGTAGATGGTGAGAGATGAAAACCTCAAGTTTATGAAGAATAGAGATGTGTACAGTAGTGATTATTTCAGTTTTGTTTTGTCTTTAGCTTCATTGAATGCTGTAAGTAGCTAGTTGTATTATTCTTAAGGAAATGAGAAAGCATTTGGTAGCACCCTTACTCTATGTTGTTAGCATTCAGATTGTTATTGTTGTTAGGTGTTGTTGAGTCAGGTCTGACTCAGCAACCCTTTGTACAACAGAACAAAACACTCCCCAACACTGTGCCTTGCCCGGCACTTTGTCAGTGTTCCTCTGCTATTTATAGGTTTTCAATGAGAGATTGTTTCCGGATTGTATCAGAAGTAGGCTACCAGGTCTTTCTACCATTTATACAGTGCTGGGGATAGAGCCCAGAGCCTCAGAGAGTACATAGCAGCACTGTCCTGATTGAGCTAAATCCTAGCACATTCAGATTATTTGCAAAAAAAGTGATAATAATAATTTCCCATAAATGTATCATATATTGGTTGAATTGAAATGAAGGTGGCATTCAGGATGCGTAATGGAGATTGTGAATGGCTATGGGTTTTCATATATTGAATTTTTTAAGTTCCCTTATTTAGAATCTAAGAGTAGCTATGAGGTTGAGTAACTGTGGTGTCATGTTAAGTAAGTGGATACTGGGCTTTGTAGAGACTGATTTTTCTTGATATGTAATCACCTATTGTCAGAACTTTGCAATACTTCTTTTTCTTGGATACCATTGTTATAATTTGTCAAAAGGGAAAAAATGTTCCTAGTATCTTGATTACTTAACAGCTTGTCATTGAAAAGATGTATTTTGAGAGTACTTCATTAAAAAAAAAAAATGAGGAGGATATCTTGCAAATTTTAAAAAATTTAAATGGAATATTTTCTATAATGAACTGACTAGATTTTTCTTAATTAACTTCATCATGTGTGTCATTCAGTTCATAGTAATGTATAATAACCTTTAAAACTTCTGTGAAAAAATTTCTTCTCCTTTTCCTCCCTCTCTTTTAGACTAAATTAAAGCATCCATATTATCCTTGCATGGCAAAAGTAAGCTTGCAGCTTGCCATTCAGTTCCTTTTCCAAACTTACCTACGGACAAAAAAAAAACTCAGGTGAGAGTGGTGTGTTTTGATAGTCCATTGTGAAAAAAGGCATTGTTTAATTCAGTTGAAATTGATTTTATAAATTCAGCTTTTCAACATATTGTGAAGGCAACCACATACTATACTCAGATGACTAAGACATAGTCTTTATCTTTAAGAAATGTTTGTTTTAATGGGAAGGATCAGTAAAAACAAAAAAAGACATAATTGTAATGTAAGGCATAAAATCAGTACATCTTTGGGAACTGGGCCAAACCATATCCAGATATGGGAATAAGGGTAGGCTTTAAAGAAATTGATATCCTCAGAGGATTTTGAAAGGTAAAAAATAAAGAAAGGATCATTCTAGGCAGAAGGAAAGAACCTCAGTAGCAGATAAGACTTGCTTAAGACACCATGAATGACTGGTTGTGTTTTACTAATACTTGTAAGGGACTCATGGAGATGATATATTTGGTTTGAAACTCATGGAATGCCTAGAGTGTTTGGGCTTTGTTCAGTGGGACATCATGGAGGGATTTTGAACATGAAGGACACATGTTCAGAATAGTGCCTTCGGAACTTTTGACATCAGTTGGTTCTTACTCATCACTGGTTTTTATCTACAGCACTTGATAAGGTTCCTGGCTCATTACAGGTTCTGGGTAAGAAGCAGTTCTGAGTAAATGATTGAAAAATGAAGAGAATTGTGCAGTGGTTTGTAGGAAATACCTAGAGTAAGGGGTGACTGTGGTTGAGACCAGTTAGAGTCAAAAACCATTGAGTTCCCAGTCTTTTCTCTCTCACTAGCAAAGTGAGCTCTCCAAGTCTAGGAGGTTTGGGTAAAAATTTTGCAGTCAAACTCTCTGAGAAGAAAACAGAAATGACAACTTCATTTTTATGTGTAATAACCAAAAGTACATTGAGTGATCTCAGTCTTTATTATTTGATTGAAAAAGAAGAAAGAATATGCTCCTTTAATGTCTGTATAAGATTAAGTTGGGAAATTTAGTTGGTTACTTTTGTTTGTGAATTTGCTTATGATTTCTACACATTGCACACACTATTTCCATTTTGTTTATATTTACCATTTGGGGAGAGTGGTGTGAGATCATGGCTAGGATAGGCAAGTCACCTTTTTTCTGCCTAAATATTTTGTTCCATAAAGTAGGATATTAATGGTTGTAGCGAAAAAGTATAAACATGTTGATGTAAGCTATTCTGAAAAATGGGTCTTTTTTGGGCATAAATTAGTTGTGCCAAACAAAATGCTACAGATCTGGCCTTTTTTCCAGTTGAAGTTGTTTGATGAAGATAAAAATTAAAATCTAGGATTTAAGCTCCTTCATACATTTTTGCCCAGGGAGGGGAAGAAGAGTCACATCCCAAGTAACCAAAGCATGAGAAGAACTAACTTATGCAGTTCACTGAGCTATGTTAGTGGGTAGTCACTGAATAATTAACCCTCCACCCCATCTACCATAGACAGATGAATGGATGGATGGAGATGAAATGGATGGATGGATAACTGATGTGACACTCTATGAAGTGACACTTTATGGGGTTATTTGCCGGGACCTGTCATTGTTCTTTGCTTTTTTTTTTTTTTAAAGGGTTGATACAGAAGAATGGATTGCTACTATCGAAGCATTACTTTCAAAAAGTTTTGATGCCTGTCAATGGCTTGTTGACTATTTTATTAGTTCTGAAGGGCGAGAATTGATAAAGTAAGTGTCAAGTTTTTAATTAAAAGAAATCCTTGAAATTTTAGAAATAAAGTTTCTTATAACCCTTTATATTTGAACTTGAAATCATTTTTCATCTGAGTCCATGTTATGCTCTCTTTACTGGGGCAGTGAGGAAGTTATTGAGAACATTCCAAATCATCTCTGTTAGACTAGACTCCAACACAGGTTCAGTGACTATAGGAAGAGTGTGAGGTGATACCCCACCAAATCCTCACAGCAAGTGGACCCCCGCCCTTGCTAGGGCTAGGGAGGGGTACAAGTCCCTTCCCTCAAGGACTCACAGTTTGGTGCCAAGTAAGTAGGTAAACTAACTGAGGTTACTACACGGTCCACTTACTGTCCTAATTATGTTTGGATTCTGGCTACAAAGTTATTGTTCAGAAGTTGACAGTTTATTACCTATGATAGTACACTCACCTGTGGACCTATGCTTTAAACAAGTAATTTGCCTTTTCTGGTAAAAATTCAATATGTTCCAGTCACTCTGACTATTCATTCACACCTTTTTCCCAGTTGAGCTTACTAAGTCAGCTTCTCTTGCCCCTGAGGGTTCAGTATTAAGGGGCCCCAACAAGCGTGTATGTGGCGGTGAGATAGTATCCTTTCTCCTTTACCCTCAGTGGGCTCTGCCATCCCTCTGTCTCAGCCTTCAAACTTCTCATGTCAGCTTACCCCTCTTCTAGCTAATAAACTGGCCTCAGGTATCACCAAGAAAGTAGAGATTGACAAATGAACCACACACCTGCCAGAGTCTGTTCTCATCCTCTCCTTTTCCCTGTTGTTATGGAGGAAGCTTCCTTTCTTCTCTCAAAATGAACCTCTATATGTACAAGCCTTCTCAAGGAATTTGTCCTTTTAATTATCAGCTCTTGTTCCTGCATCTTTAACTTCTAGGATTTTCTATTGGGTCACTTCTGTCATCATACTATGCTCTGTTATCACTCAGCTTAAAGCAAACATAGTGCAGGGAATTCAGAAATACAGGTCCCTTCCCACTATTTGATCACAGTCTGGTGATAAGTTAGAGATCTGATCAGATTTGTTTTGTTTTGTTTTGTGTTTTCATTATCAGGGAAATCAAACACAGGGCCTCACATGTTCAAGCACTCTACCATTGAGCTATATCCTAGCCCTGATTGGAATTCTTCATTCCATAATCTCCTTCATCTCTTATGTCTCTCAGCTCCAGAAAATTCATTTGCCTGCTTGAAATCTCCATTTCTTTTTCCTGTAAGCTACCTTAGTTCTGCAATAAAAGTGTACTTTTTGAGACAAATTAGATCATGTTACTTTTCTGCCTCTGAGTTCTTCAGTAGATTCCTCTTGCATTATAATAAAATCCAAAATCTTTACTATAACCTACAAGGCCCTATTTGATCTTGTCCTGGTCCTTCCAGGTTTGCCTTGTTTCACTACCTCCTTGCTTATCAGGATTTAGTCACCCTGGATTATTAATTCATTGAGCATGCTAAGCCTTTTTTCCTGCTGAAATTTCCTTGCACCTGATATTCCTTCTGTCTGGAACATTGTTCCCTCTGTTCTTGGCACAGTAAGTGCCTCTTGCCCCTTCAGATGTCAGCTTAAATCACACTTAATTCAGTGATGCTGTTTCTGGTCATCCAGTCTGAGGTAGGTTTACCCTGTTGAACAGCTCCTGTGGCTTTTGCCTGTGTCTGCCACTAACATTCAGTTTTTTGAGTACAGAAGCCAAGTCTGTTTCATTCCCTACACAAAGATTCTGGCATGTAACCAGCATTCCAGTATTTGTTCATGTACACATGCATGCACATATGCAAACAGTTCATAAAGAGAGAACTAACAGTCACTTCCTTTCACCCAGTTTTTCCAGTTTAGTTCCAAAATATCTTCCCTAGAAGACTTGGGAGTATATTATGCTAAATATTAGGATATCATAGAATGATGATCCATTTGGAAGGAACATAACAAATATTTCATTCATCCCCTTCTAACAAAACAGGCTTGCTTTCTCAAGTATCTGTGGAGAAACTATCTTCCTTTGGTAGTCTATTTTTATTAGTATTCCTGATGGTCAAGAATCCTTGTGAGCAGCAAGGCATGGTGGCTCACACCTGTAATCCCTGCAGTTGGGAGGCTGAGGCAATTGGATCTTGAGTTTGAGGCCACCCTGGGCTACATATTGAGACCCTATCTCAAAGCAAAACAAAACAATGCCTGTGAGTTACCTTTTATTTTTTTCATTATATGAGGGTTGAACCCAGGGCCTTGCACAAGCTAGACAAGTGCTTAACCACTAAGCTGTATCCTTTGTTGTTGTTGTTAAGTGCTGTCGAGTTGCTGTCTGACTCATAGCCATGGACAACAGGGGAAATACTATTATTAGTGCTTCTCTGCTATTCCTAGGGTTTTTAGTGGCTGATTGTTTGTTGGGAGTGGGTTGTCAGGTCCTTCTCCCAAACCTGCAGCACCTGGTGTTCCCAGGCGGTCTGCCATCTAAGTACTAACCAGGCCTGACCCTGCTTAGCTTCTGAGATCTGAGGGGATTGGACACCATTGTGGTAGGTGGCAGGCAAGTTGCATTCCTAGCCCCCTTTTTATTTTGAGACAAGATCTCACTAAATTTCACAGGCTGCCTCTGGTCTCAAACTGTGATGCTTCTGCCTCAGCCTCTTGAGTTGCTGAGATTACAGGTGTGTGCCCTGCCCTAATTTTTTATTTTTTTAGTAAGGACTAATTATTCACCTCTGGCAAATGCTATGAGTTCATATGTTTAAAGAATTAACAATCTTTTTTCTCTACCTATTTCTTTAGAACATTTGTTGTTGTTAGGTGCTGTCAAGTCGGTATCTGACTCATAGCGACCCTCTGTACAACAGGGGAAACACTATTGTCAGTACTTCTCTGCTGTTCATAGGGTTTTTCAATGGCAGATTGATTTTTGGGAGGGGGTTGCCAGGTCCTTCTCCCAAGCCTACAGCTTCTGGTGTTCCCAGGCGGTCTCCCATCCAGGTACTAACCAGGCCCGACCCTGCTTAGCTTCCGAGATCTGACAGGATCGGATGCCATAGGGCTATGGCTGCAGGCTTAGAACATTTAAGATATTTTAAATTGTCATTGTTACAACTAAAAAAAATAATAAATATATACTGTACAGGTTGAGTAGCCCTTACTTGGGAGTAGAGTGTTTGGAATTTTTTGAATTTTGGTGTGTTTATATATACAGTGAGGTACGTTGGGGATGAGACCCAAGTCCAAACATGAATTCAGTTATGTTTTAGAAACATACACATAGCCTAAAAGAGATTTTATTCAATATTGTTAATCACTTTGTGTGTAAAAGAGTTTTTGGTGTGGAATTGTCCATTCTGCCATCATGTTGGTGCCCAAATATCCCAGATTTTATAGCATTTTTGACTTGACATGATATCTTAGTCAATTGTCATTGCTGTAGCTTATCACCCCAAACATACTTAGGGGACAACGAGTTTATTGGGAGCACATAGTTAGAGAATCAGTCCATAATGGTCGCCGTGGCAGCAGGCCCTGTTGTAGATGACCTTATGGCATGGTGGACCAGGAACAGAGACCAGGGCTGCATGTCTGGGATACAAACCACCAAAAGCCTGTCCATAAGGAATTACTTCCTCCAATTTCCCAGGACAGTTCCACTGTCTGGAGACCAAACAACATGACCTTTGGGGGCAAAACATATTAATATTTCTATAACTGTAAGTGTGAAGAAGGTGGTGGTGTCTTTTATATTGACACCTCACTACAGTCTTTTTCTTTCTTTTTTTTTTATTTCCAATTACTGTTAGGTGCTGTCGAGTTGGGTCCAACTCATAGGGACCCTGTGTACAATAGACAGAACACTATCTGACATCGTCATATCCAGCACCATTTTCAGTGCTTCTCTGCTATTCATAGGGTTTTCAATGGCTGATTGTTTACAGAATGAGATGCCGGGTCTTTTCTCCTCAGCCTGCAGCACCCAGTGTTCCTAGGTGTTCTCCCATTCCAGGCCCAACCCTGCTTAGCTTCCAAGATCTGACAGGATTAGACACCAGGGTGACACAGCTGTGGGCAGGCCTCTTTTTAGGCAGTTTAAAAAATGTAGTTATTGTAAAAAATTCAATTAATAGTAAATATTGCTTAGAAATTGATCTAAAAAAGATTAAAACTACTAACATGAAGGATATTTTACATCTTTTAAGAACTTTTCATTGCAGAAAATTTTAAACATACGTACAAGTAGACAGACGAATGAACACCCTGATGTACCTATTCCCCAGCTCAAGTGGCCAGTATTTTGCAAAGTCTTGTCTTAACTATCCCAACTCCCTCACATGTAAACACCCATGTACATGCTTTTCTCCCCTCTGGTTTAAAGTAAATTTCAGACACATGGTTCACTATAAACCTTTCAGCAAATGTCTCTGCAATTTAAAGTTTTGAAAAAAATTATTAAATCAAAATTAATAATTCCTTTTTATCTTCTTATACCCTATCCACATTCAGATTGCCCCACATATCTCCATAATGTCATTTTACCATTGGATTTGTGCAAACCCGTATCCAGTGAGGTTCACACGTTGCCTTTGTTTGTTTCTTAAGACTCTTAATCTTCAATACCACCTTTGTCCTACTTTGTCTTGCCATTTATTTTGAAGAAGACTGATTATTGCCCACTAGAACTCTCTTCATTTTAGATCTGTTTGCATTCTGTTGGTGCCTCCAAATGTGCTGTGAAGGGAAATATGCAGCATTCTCTAGTAGACATTCTTTCCAAAAGAGTTATACCTGAATCTGTTTGAGCCTCTAGAGCTAAATATTACAGGAGAACTTGTGATCTTTTAAAGATTTTTAGAGTTACCACTTAGTGGATTTTGAACAGAGCTTCATCTGTCTGGTTTCACACAACATTAACAGTACATGGAGTAAGCACTAGTAGAGAGACCTCCGGAAGATCCACTTGCCTGTGACTGCGTGCTGAAGCTCTCAGGAGACTTGAAATAGTTATTTTGCTTCCTGGCTATTTAGGTGGAAGTTGTGTTGGATAGGTTGAGGTTATACAGTTTTGTCATATTTTATCACATTTCCCTTTACTTTAGGATTTTCTTGTTGGAGTGCAGTGTGAGAGAAGTACGAGTTGCTGTGGCCACCATTCTGGAGAAGACCTTAGACAGTGCCTTGTTTTATCAAGATAAGGTCAGTCTCACATTTAAATTTTATTTGTGTATTCTGTTTTTACTAAATATTCTCAATTGTACATAATAAGAAAGAGAGCCTAGGATTGAAGTCTGATCATGTTGCTGTTATTTGCACTCTCTGTGAATGACTTTCTGATACATGCCAAGGTAGAGGCATTCTATCTCTTCATCCTTATTTTCCAGAAACCAGGGTAGTAGGCTAAGAGTTTAGGTCTGCTTTGGTCTGCTTCATGATCTGCTCTCCAGAACCCCTGTTCAGACTCCTCACTCAAGAATTTATGTTAGTCTTTCTGAACTGAGACTAACCTGAGTCTAGACACTCTAGTCTAGACATTTGGTACAACTGTAGGCTTTGTCTCTTTCCTCATAAGCTGTTTTCTTGATCTAAACGTGCATTGGCAATCAAACCAGATTTATCCCAGGGTACTGCTGGGTCTCCGCTATACCCTAAGTTTTCTTTCTGTCCTTCTGGATTTTTTCTTCTTCCTAAGCCTGTTTTCTGCAACATATTTTTCTGGTTCACAATTCCACATACACATGTGCTAAAAAAAACTATGGTATTTGTTCCCATCATCGGTCCCCAAAGATTGTCTTAAGAGAAATGAGTGGTATATATGTAAATATGATTATTCAGTCTCTTATTAGATCCTACCAAGTATAGCAATTATTTCCCAAGTTTGCTGTTTCAAACAGCTGACATTACATGGAAAACTTTGAAAAATATTATTTTTAGGACAAATTGGCTCCTCACAATCATTGACTAGAGACAATGTATCTCAACGAACTAAATATAAATTCTAGGAATTTCTGCTTCAGGTTCAGATGTTGGCTTCACTATGCAATGTTGAGCATGTGCTTTGTTGATCCAGATACAGCACCTGGCACCCAAATACTTTGTTCCCTCAGCATTTCCTGTCCCCAGATGCACTCGTAGACCGCACAAGCTCAGGAGCTTTGCTCAGTCCAGAATGAACAGGAGGTCATATACTCAGTTGGTAGAGTGCTGCTTCACACTTTCTGAGGACTCAGGTTCAATCCCAGCACCACAAAAATGGGAGAAGGATGTGGTAGTCCACTCCTGAAATAATCCCAAAACAATCAGCCATTTTACTGAAAACCCTGTGAGGATCAGTATGAGTTGAACCTGACTCAACGGCACCTAACAACAACATAAGAAGACTGTTTCCCAATTCCAGGAATCATTAGGAAGTTGAGGTTTTACTATAAGGTTTCCCATCAGCTTAAATAGCAGAACCATTTTTCAAACAAAATCTTACCTGGATGCCGAATATCTAAAGTAGGTCTTTGGGAACTGCTCAGAACTGTTTGAATACCATTGATGTGGGAAACCCCTATGGAAATTTTCAAAGGTGCCTCAGGAATCCTTAACATGAGGACCATCTCACTCTCCTTCCTCTCCTGTACCAACCAAAGGAAAAAGGCAGATTTAGTGTAGTTTCCCTACAAATGATGTCAGGCCATAGCAGAAGAACAGGTGATAGGAAGGGAAAGAAATGGAGGACACAAGCATGGAAGCCATTTGCCTCAGTAAATTCTATTTGATACCCACTTGATGTATTTTCATGTCTGCTTTTCTCCATAATGGAAATGATACCTCTTGCCACCCACTTTAGGTATATTGTAAAGTACTTTCAAAATGAAGTGCTGTATAAATGCTAAATTTTGCTGTATTCATAATGGGTGTGACAGAAGTCTATGAATACCATCTTCAGAGGAGTGAACTAATTAAGAGTAGTAAGCCTGGTCTTAATGCTCAGATCACAAATGAATTTCTAGGGAGTTATCCAAAATTAGTTGGGGTGGGAGGGAAAGCAGAAGCAATGTCATAACCAAAATGGTTTCTAAACAAATAAAATGTTTTTCAAAGCTTTCCATGAGGCGTCAGCGGGCTTTCAAGTAAGTTCCTAGTTGAGTCGGTATTACCGTTGTCATCCTGTCAGGCTGTTGCTCTCCATTTGCTCCATTGGCTTGGTTTCTAGCCTCTCTGCCTGTGTCTGTGTTTTATTCCTTGCATCTGTGACTGTGAAGAAGCAGCATAGTGGAGGGAGGGATTCAGAAATACATCTTCCCTGAGCACCCTTCTTTCTTTAAGAGACAGAGAAGAAATGTGGCTCTGGAAAAAATGTTACTACTAGGGAGTAGGATCATGCCCTTGAGTCTGAACTTTAGGAAACAAAACTAAGCTTTCCTTTAGTTGTTGCTACAGTACCAATCTTCTCCTGGAAGGTAAACTGATAATTCTATTTTGCTCTCCAAAGCATAAATCCATCTGAATCTGAAATTGAATTATATAATTTCTCTTTGTTCTAATGGTGGTTCTCTTCAAATTAATTCTGTTACAAATGTCTATCTTATATTCTTTTTCTTTATGTAATTTCCTCTTTCCTCTAACCAGTTAAAAAGCCTTCATCAGTTACTGGAAGTACTACTTGCTCTTTTGGATAAAGATGTCCCAGAAAATTGTAAAAACTGTGCTCAGTACTTTTTCCTATTCAACACTTTTGTACAAAAGGTAAATGACTTTTTTTCTAATACCTTTTTCTAGTATGGCAGATTTATAATCTAAAGAAATTTTATATGTAGAAAAATTTTAGACTGGTCATTATACATTCTGTATGATATGGTTTTGAGTATTTCTTAAAAAATCTAAATTACTGGATTATCTTACTTGTAAGGATTCTGATACAGGTAGGTGTAGTTATTCAATGGTTGACAGCCATACCACCCTGACATCTGATCCTGTCTGATCTCAGAAGCTAAGCAGGGTTGGAGCTGGTTAGTACTTGGATGGGAGACTGCCTGGGAACACTGGGCGCTGTAGGCTTGGGAAAAGGAACCAGCAGCCTACTCCCGAAACAATCAGCCATCAAAAACCCTATGAATAGCAGAGGAGCACTGACATAGCCAGGCATGGCACAGTGGCAGGTAGTGTTTCATTCTGTTATACATAGAGTCGCTATGAGTTGAATCCAACTCAGTGACACCTAACAAAAGAAGTTACCTACTTATAGCAGTAGAAGTCTTCATTAAAACTAGTGGTTAATTGTGTATAGTAGCCATTGTGAAACAATGTGAGGCCCAAGAGATTTTGAAGTTAGCCTTTAACAAATACTTGCCATATAAATTACAATATTTAAAATTAACTTCTTAAAATGTCTTATTTAGCTTATTTTTAAAATATGATTTTGTCTGGGTAGAAGTATAACTTGTCATTCTCATTGTTTTTTGACAGCAAGGTATTCGGGCTGGAGATCTTCTTCTGAGACACTCCGCACTGCGGCACATGATCAGCTTCCTCCTTGGGGCCAATCGGCAAAACAATCAGGTAATGACTACTAACATGTTCCTAGTGGGATGGCCATGGATTTCATTTCATTTCTCTTTGTAGATGGTAAATATTTTTAACTTCATAGGGGTCCAAGTACTAGTACTATACAGTAGGCTTTAAAATTCTTTGGAGGCCAGTTCCTTTAGAACTCCTTCATAGAATGTGGTCTGATAATAACCCATGGAAATGACTAACAAGAACATCAATCACAATGTGAAGCGTGAGTGTAATAGGAAGGAAAGATGGATTCTTACTGGAGATAGGGAGGGTTCTAAAGAACAAAGAGTGTTTGGCATTGGGGTCCTTGTCTTCCCTCCCTGGGCCATGAATATTTGGGTGGTGGTTGAAATTCAAATGTGAAGTTAGGCTCTTACAAACTGAATTATGTTGCAGGATGAGTTCTCTTAAAGAGTCAAATGAAGGAAACATTTGTCTAATAATGATAGGGTTGGATATATCCACACATGACTGCCCTGTTTGAAATTCCTATATTGGTCTATTTTCCCCACCTATTATATTTCCTTTTTTGATAGATTTTAAATACACAAAATGCTAACATGCAGTAATGATAAGCACTACTTATGGAGTGCTTATTGTATATCAGACACATCAGGTCACTTTGTGGTGGCACATTTTTGATACAATTCAGTAAAGGAGGTAGTTTCTTCCCCAGTCTCAGGCAAGAATTAAAGCAGAGAGGTGTTAATTAATTTTTCAAGGTCACAAAGCTAAAGTGTCAATAGAGCAGGGGTTCAGGCCCAGCTCTGAGGATTTCAAAGCCAAAGCCTTTCCCCTGTGTGCTGTGTGTTGCACAGGTAGAGTTAGTCTGTCTTTGTTGAGGGGAGACTTACTATCAAGGCTCCTCTCAGTTTCCTGTCACATCAACCTACTGCTGTTACTCTTCAGTAGTAAAAAAAAACAAGTACTGACACCCTAACATGCTCTGTGTGTTGAGTATATTGGGATTTACAATATTCCTTTTTCACTTTAAGCTTTTCACAGGGACTCCATTATGCTAATAATTGATTTAAATTCATTGGATTTGTGCTGCACATACAGTTAATATTATTTTACATTTATCAAACACATTACTTTTGAAGCATTTTTATTTTTAATATTTCCATTGGTTCTCACAACCACCAACTAGACAGATACAGATGAAATACTGTTATGTAAAACCTGCCCATTTGTATAGCACAGTAAGAAGCCAAGGCCAAACCAGTCCTCCTGACATGTCAGGAGCACTCTGGACATGAAATTACATAGATGAATGGATCAGTTTTAGGATAGAGTTAATGTCTGAGGGGAAACTCTTTGAGGTATCTTAAAACATGTGACTTTTTTGTACATTGACCTTTTCTGTGGGCATTAAGAAATAATTGTGGCCCAATATATCATGAACTAGCAGGTCCTCTCCCCATGCAAAACACTGATATGTGCTTTAACTTCTCTGATGACAGATTCGCCGATGGAGTTCAGCCCAAGCACGAGAATTTGGGAATCTCCACAATACAGTAGCATTGCTTGTTTTACACTCGGATGTGTCTTCCCAAAGGAATGTTGGTGAGCTTTACCATCTTTTGTATGTCAAAAACATTAAGAGATGCTGAATTTTTCTAGCATGGAAAGTACTGATATTAACAAGGAAATAGATATTACTTGTTTCTTAATTGGCTATTTGATACTCAAGGAGCATTTAAATTTTTTGTTTATGTTAAATCTCACCTTATTTTACTAGTTTGTCACAAGAGAAAGTGAGTCAATTATTTATTTGTGGGTTGGAGAGGGGATAAAGTTGTTTTGTTTTCGTTTTTGTTTTTTTGTTTTGTTTTGTTTTTTGTTTTAAATCACGCTAGGATTAAAGGCTAAGTTAGAGTTCAGTTCTCACCATAATTTAAACAACTGATGTCATGGATTGGAGTCTCCTAGCTGTGTAAACTTGACCAAGGCACCTTACCTTTCTATTCTTCAATACAAAATGAAAATAATAAAAACATAACTCTCTAGATGTAATAAGGATTAGATAAAATACAAAAGAACTTTGTAAAAGCAAAGATAGTTCAGATGTAAATTAATGAGATATATTTGAATATAAATTAGAATTGGTAGCATTCCCTATTTGTTTGCCACTGATAGCACAGTTACAAAGACACAAGTTGTCTTACATGGTTATCCAATATGTTAACTGCATTTGTGTACTATTTACTGTTTTTATAACTGTTCCTAATAGTCATAACAGTAACAACAACAATAATACAACAGAGCAGCTAACTATATTCACTGTTTTCTGTGTGCTATGATTTTTCATGGTGCTTTTTATTTGTTGTGTTTAATCCCCACAGAAAACCTATGAAGACTATTATCCCTTTGTGTAGATGAGGATACTAAGATACAGAGAGGTTCACAGCTAGTGAGTGACAGCAGCCAGGTGTGAATGAAGCCTCTTACCCCAGAGGTTGCAATAGGGTTGTAACATCTTCTGGCCAGTAAGATCTAAAGGCAGGAAACTAAGCCAGGAGTGGTGGTGCATGCCTCTAATACCAGCTACATGGGAGGCTGAGGTAGGAGGATCACAAGTTTGAAGCCAGAGGTAGCCTGGGTATCTTAGCGAGACCCGTTCTCCAAATAAAAAAAAATTAAATGCGTTCTTTTACAAAGTATATGCAAGGCCCTGGGTTCAACCCCCAAGTACCAAAAAAATAAAATAAAATAAAATAAAATAAAGGCAGAACATTACAGAAAAATCATCATTCGGACAGAAAGATGCTTATTAATTCTAAAGGGACATCGGAGGAACACTTCCATGGTTATAAGGTAGAATTTTCTTTCTCAATTCTGGCTCATTCATCTCAAAAGACAAAGCTACCCAATTTTCTGAGTTCTGATAGTTTTGTATAGAGTTTGTATCCTTAATTTTCTATAAAATGAGATGGAACCTTCTATATGGATTGAGCCTACTTTTGTGGGTGGTGTTTTGAAGATAGTTGTTGAGGAACAAAAATGACTTGTCCAGTGTCTCTTTGGTATCAGTTTCAGGCATCTCTTCATATCCTATATGTGTTTTTGCCTATTTAAAATATTGTTCCTGGCCTGGGGATGTAGGTCAGTGGTAAAGTGCTTGCTTAGCATGCACAAGGCCCTTGGTTCAATACCCAGTACTACAAAAGAGAAAAATCATTTAATAGAAAGAATGTCTTACATGGGAATCACTAGGAGTCCATGGCTACAGCTGAGGTGTACTTTGAAGAAAGTAGGTAGAGAGTTTCTTACTTCCCCACTAGACTGTGAGGAACTTAGCAGTTATGTGTGTGAATCCTGAGAGTAACATTGTCCTGTGAATGTCTGTTTGATGGAATAATATCAAGCGAGAC
The DNA here is from genome assembly GCA_007922755.1 of Pedetes capensis. Classification (NCBI taxonomy): domain Eukaryota; kingdom Metazoa; phylum Chordata; class Mammalia; order Rodentia; family Pedetidae; genus Pedetes; species Pedetes capensis. The sequence goes on from VMDO01000884.1 coordinate 112,846, forward strand.
AATTTTTTGTTTTGTGTTTTGTTTCTTTGGTCTTCTAAAGCTCCTGGCATATTTAAACAACGGCCACCTATTAGCATTGCTCCAGCAAGCCCTCTGCTGCCCCTCCATGAGGAAGTAGAAGCCTTGTTGTTCTTATCCGAAGGGAAACCTTACCTGTTAGAGGTATGGACTTGTTAATACTGAAGTCATTTTCTTTTTATGTTACTTATTTTCTCCTATTTGAGGAGAAATACTTTGGCTACTATACTTTACATGTTACTTTAGTGAAGAGAAGTGTTTTTAAAGAAATAATTAAGCTGGGGTTTTGGCTCAGTGATAGAACACTTAGCTAGCATGTGCAAGATCCTGGGTTGCATGCATGCCTATATAACCAAACATATATAATTAGTAGAAGAGAATATTAATCGTTCTCTCTTCAGCCAAAAACTGGACCTCTCAGTCCAGCCTACCCAATTATCCCTTATGCCAAGAAGGAGGTAAATGGCACTTCACCTGTCAAAATCAGAGTTTTGTTCCCAATCTCTTGTGTATCCCCAATCTATACAACTTAGAACTGCATGTTTTTTTAAACCTTGGGAGTATGGGAGTAGGCTGCTCCTAGGACACATGCTGTGTGGCTTGTCCTGGCCCAAGCCTCCCTTTCCACCCAGAGGTACCTCTTTTGTGAATTCCATCTCACAAAACCTGATTTACATGCCATATATATGAGTCTATGAATAGCATATCACACTTTTTAAAATTACATCAATAATACTATGCTGCATGTTGTTTTTAAGCTTAATATTATTTTGGGGGTCCATCAGTGATAATTTTCATCTTTTGGTGGTGTTTGCCTTTGAAAATTGATAAAAGTGACTCTCTCGGGAAAAAGTGCACATTTGCACTAAACTGTGTAAAATAACAGTTGGGCTCAGACACCCTGAAATCTCTCCACTGACCTCTAACAAGAAACCAACACTGTTCTGAGACAATGTTGATGTTAAGCTTAATATTATTTTGGGGGTCCATCAGTGATAATTTTCATCTTTTGGTGGTGTTTGCCTTTGAAAATTGATAAAAGTGACTCTCTCGGGAAAAAGTGCACATTTGCACTAAACTGTGTAAAATAACAGTTGGGCTCAGACACCCTGAAATCTCTCCACTGACCTCTAACAAGAAACCAATGCTGTTCTGAGACAATGTTGATGTTCTTAAATCTGGGTAAATTTCAGTGAAAGCCAGAACAACAGACTGCCAAGTGTGGCCAGAGAAGCACTCACTCCTTTTTTGTCCTCCCACCAGGTCATGTTTGCTTTGCGAGAGCTCACGGGCTCGCTTCTGGCACTCATGGAGATGGTGGTATATTGCTGTTTCTGTAATGAGCACTTTTCATTCACAATGCTCCATTTCATTAAGGTATGTTGTTATTATTAGGTGCTGACTCATAGCACCCCTGTGTACAACAGAATGAAACACTCCTTGACACTGTGCCATACCTGGCACTATGTCAGTGCTATTCATAGGGTTTTCAATGCCTGATTGTTTCAGGAGTGGATTGCCAGGTCTTTCTCCCATTTTTGTGGTGCTGAGGATCAAACTCAGGACCTCACAGGGTATAGAGCGGCACTTTACCAGCTGAGCTAAACCCCAACCCCTCATTAAGGTATAGCCTCAGTTAAACCTAGTGATATACTAGGAGTGCATTCCATTCCTTCCAGGAAATAGACTGCCGTTAATAACCATGTTTTTGCTAATCACAAAAATAGTATATGTCCATTTTTGGAAAATGAATGGTTAAGAAAAGAATTCAGCCCCACTATGCAGTGGTGATCACCATGAGCATAATCTTTGTTCATCCTTCATTTATTATATCTTTTTATTTTCTATGTATGTATTTTAACATAATTGGGATTTTATCAGCTTGATAATTTTGTGTATCTTTTTTTACTCAACATTGTATTTTTCCATGGCATTAAAAGCTATGTGAGTATATTTTATCCTTTCATGTACCATAATTTACTTAACCATTCTCTTCCTAGTGGTGAACATTTGCATATGATTCAATTCTTTACTAGTTAAGAATAATACTTTAAAGTTAATAATAGTGCTATCGTGCTTATTACTATGCAAAATTGCTTTCCAATTTCAAACTATTTTCCCACACAATGTTTTAAAATTCAAAATTAGGGTTTTCTTATCTTTTAAAATAATGCTGTAATTGCTTATGAAGCACTGATTAAATATAGTTAGCAGTGTCACTCATATTGCACCTATTGGATGCCAAAACTATGCCAAATATATTCATATTTAATTCATGTGAGTCTCCAGTAGTACTGTGGGGTAAATACTATTGTTACCACCACTTCATAGTTGAAGAAACTGAGGCACACAGTAAATAACTAGCTCAGAGTCATATAACTAGTCTAGGGATGTGGTTCCAGAGCTCTTAAACACATTGTCTTAAACACATACTGTCTTTCAAGGTATTACTAGAAAAACATTTGAGCACGCACATCATTTTTTTATTAGTTTTTAATCTTTACACAGATTTTATATTACTCTATTCTCTTCATGAAAAATTGAAGCATACAAATAAGACCAAAGTCTACTTTGATCACCACCAGTCCATGTCCATCTTCCCTACTCTGCCCTAAGGGACAATATTGTCACACTGGTGACACAGTCCAACCTCTTTTTGGGAATTCACAGTATTTATACTAGTTTCTGTCCACAGAAATTATACCCTACCAGTAGAATTTCCCTCACCAGGGTTTATAATAGTGATACATGAGTTGTTCATAGATGATTAGTAGATTATGTCTTTAGGCTCTTAGCAAAAGGTCTTTGGCCCTCAGTCTTTTCTGTACAGACCCATATCAGAGGTGATTAAGTTATTCTTTTTGGCTTTACAAATGATATGAACTTTGGCAATTTTCTCCTGCCAAATGGGGTGAAATATGACTTGACTTTAGGTTGTGAGAATTTAGTGAGGGACCATTGTTGTTGTAGTTGTTGTTAGGTGCTGTCGAGTCGAGTCCAACTCATACCGACCCTATGTACAGCAGATCGAAACACTCGCCGATTCTGTGCCAGGCAAACCATCTTATTTATGTTTAAGCCCATTGTTGCAGACACTGTGTCAATCCATCTGGTAGAGGGTTTTCCTCTTTTGCGTTGACCTGCCACTCTCCCAAACATGATGTCCTTCTCCAGGGATTGATCTCTTCTGACTACATGTCCGAAATATGTAAGACACGCAGTCTGGCCATTCTTGCTTCCAAGGAGCATTCTGGTTGCACTTCTTCTAGGACAGAATTGTTGGTTCTTTTGGCAGTCCATGGTATATTCAATAGACGTCTCCAGCACCACAATTCAAAAGCATCAATTCTTTTTCTGTCTCTCTTGTTCAGTGTCCAGCTTTCACAACCATAGGATGCCACTGAAAATACCATGGCAGGAGTCAGACGCACCTTCGTCTTCAATGTGACATGTTTGCTTTTCAATACTCTAAAGAGATCTTTTGCCACAGCTTTTCCTAGAGCAATGCGTCTTTTGATTTCTTGACTGCTGCTTCCATGGGTGTTGATTATAGAGCCAAGCAAAGTAAAATCTTGGACAACCTCAATCTTTTCTCCATTTATTGTGAAGTTGCGTGCTGACCCAGTCATAAGGATTTTTGTTTTGTTGATGTTTAGTTGTAACCCATATTGAAGGCTGTGATCTTTGATCTTCATCAGTAAATGTTTTAAATCCTCTTCAATTTGAGCAAGCAGAGTGGTGTCATCTGCATAACGCAGGTTGTTAATGAGTCTTCCTCCAATCTTGATGCCACGTTCTTCCTCATAAAGTCCAGCTTCTTGGATTATTTGCTCAGCGTATAAATTGAAGAGATAGGGTGAAAGTATACAGCCCTGACACACACCTTTCTCAACTTTAAACCACTCAGTGTTTCCTTGTTCTATTCGAACAACTGCCTCCTGGGTCATGTATAGATTTCTCATGAGCACAATTAGGTGTTCTGGTATTCCCATTTTCTGAAGTGTTATCCATAATTTGTTATGATTCACACAATCAAATGCTTTTGCATAGTCAATAAAACATAGATAGACATCTTTCTGATATTCTTTGCTTTCAGCTAATATCCACCTGACATCAGCAATGATGTCCCTGGTTCCCCGCCCTCTTCTGAACCCCGCTTGATTTTCCAGTAATTCCCTGTCTATATACTGCTGCAGTCACTTTTGAATGATCTTTAGTAGAATTTTGCTGGTGTGTGATATTAATGATAATTGTCCGATAGTTTGTACATTCAAGTGGATCCCCTTTTTTGGGAATAGGCACAAATATGGATCTTTTCCAGTCAGTTGGCCAAGTAGCTGTTTTCCAAATCTGTTGGCACAAACATGTTAACACCTCCAGTGCTGCATCTGTTTGTTGAAACATCTCTATTGGTATCCCATCAATTCCTGGAGCCTTGTGTTTCGCCAGTTCTTTCAAGGCGGCTTCCACTTCGTCCTTCAGCACCATTGGTTCCTCTTCATATGCAACCTCTTGGAATGGTTGGTCATCTGCCAATTCTTTCTTGTATAATGACTCTGCGTATTCTTCCCATCTTCTTTTGATGTTTCCTGCATCATTTAATATTTTCCCTGTAGAATCTTTCACTACTGCCACTCGAGGCTTGAATTTTTTCTTCACTTCCTTAAGCTTGAGAAACACGGAGCATGTTCTTCCCTTTGGTTTTCTGCCTCCAGCTCCTTGCACATGTCATTATAATATTTGTTTTTGTCTTCTCAAGCTGCCTTCTGAAATCTTCTGTTTAGTTCCTTAACTTCATCATGTCTTCCTTTTGCTTTAGCTGCTCGATGTTCAAGGGCAAGGTCCAGTGTGTCTTTTGACCTGTAATTTGGTCTTTTCTTTTTTTCTTGTCTTTTTAAGAACTTTTTGCTTCCTTCTTGAATGATATCTTTTATGTCATGCCACAACTCTTCTGGTCTCTTTTCATTTGTGTCTAATGCATTAAACCTATTTTTGAGGTGGTCTCTGAACTCAGGTGGGATATACTCAAGGTCATACCGTGGCTCTCGTATACTTATTCTAATTTTCTTCAGCTTCAGTTTGAACTTGCATAGGAAAAGTTGATGGTCTGATCCACAGTCAGCACCTGGTCTTGTTTTGACATTTTGTACAGAGCTTTTTCATAGTCTCTTTGCACATATGTAGTCAATTTGATTCCTGTATGTTCCATCTGGTGAAGTCCATGTGTACAGTCTCCATTTATGATGTTGCAAAAATGTATTTGCAATGAAAATGTCATTGGTCTGACAAAATTCTATCATGCGATCTCCAGCTTTGCTTCTGTCACCAAGACCATATTTTCCAACTACTGAGCCTTCTTGTTTGTTTCCAACCTTTGCGTTCCAGTCATCAGTGATTATCAGTATGTCTTGATTGCATGTTCGATCTATTTCAGATTGCAGAAGCTGATAAAAGTCTTCCCTTTCTTCATTTGTAGCCTTAGTGGTGGGTGTATAAATTTGAATAATAGTCATATTAACTGGCCTTCCTTGTAGCGTATGGATATTATTCTATCACTGGCAACATTGTATTTCATGACAGATCTTGAAATGTCTTTTTTGATGATGAATGCAACCCCATTTATCTTATATGTGAAGTGCTTTTCTTAGTACGATACCTGGCACCTTGGAAGTGTGGTGTTATAACAGTGTTCTTTCCCATCTTATTCATGCATAAGCTTATTAAATTGCACAGTGGAGTGTGAGTTTTACGAACTTTGCTTTCTTTAATTCACTTAGTGTATTTTAGCAGATTTTTTTTATTTCATAAGCTGGCCTTATTATACCTTTCACTCATAGCGTAGTTACCTAGCCTTCTCCTAGCTATACCAACATAATCTAGAAAGCAAAATGTAATATGTATATTTGTAAATTTGAGTTCCTTGCCTGATTTTTAAAATTTTCCCCTTGGCGGGGCACCATAGTGCATGCCTATAATCCTAGCAACTTGGAAAGCTGAGGCAGGGGGAAGGCAAGTTCAAGGCCAGAGGCAGTTTGTGCAACTTAGTGAAACTCTGTCTGGCGGGGGAGGGGGAGTGGCTTAGTGGTAGAGTGTGTGCCTAGCATGCATGAGGCCCTGGGTTGAACCCCTCAGTACTGCCAAAAACAAAAGTTTTTCCCCTATTTCCTTTCTTTCTCATTCTCCTTAATTTCATAGAACATATCATGGAATATTGAGCCAGAAGGGTCTTAGAGGTTATTTGTGACCACGTTTAGCATTTGAGGAAACTGAGATTCAAAGGAGTTAATTTACCCAAGGTCAGCCAGATAGTGGTAGAATTTGCACTTGATTCCAGCAGTGTTGATTACCACTTGAATATACTTTCCACTGAAAAGTTACTGGACTTTTTATGCTTTAAAAAAAATATTTCAGAACCAACTAGAAACTGCTCCACCCCATGAGTTAAAGAATACATTCCAGCTGCTTCATGAAATACTGGTAAGTCATAAATGTTCTGATTCACTTGCATTTAGGTATTTATTAGCATGTATTTACAAAGTATTATTCTTTTTATTATTTCTTACTCATTTGGTCTGTAGTTATTGAATCTTCCTCATATCAGTCATGTGGTACATGCAGTTATTAATTTAGAGATGAGCAGCAATAAAAGTCTACCTCCTTAGGAGCTTGCAGTTTAGTGAGGAAGCCAGGCAAGAACATAAGCAGTTTTAGCAGAGATCAAAGAAGCGATGGATGATGGTTAACCCTTATTGGGACCTTTCAGTGTATAATGCGCCATGCTAAGGATAGATGCCACTGTGTTTAAATCTCAGGATAACTCTCAGAGGTGCTGGGTTCATCAATCCGTAGACCCAGTTGATTGCATATGTACTATTAAAAATAATAATGAAGAGAGACATAAAACGGAGATAAAATTGACTATTAGATGCTTTTGGATTTTAGAAGCATGAAAAGCAGGGAGAACAGTTAAAATCAGCAAAATATAGCATTAAATGAGATTTAGCAAGGTAGAGTGATTTACCTAAGGGCCACCCTTGGCAGATCTAGGGCCTATGACAGAGACAACACCCAAGCCAAGCAGCTGTCCCCAGAGCCCAGGCTGCCCTCCACATCCCTGCGTTGAGCTTGAGAAAAGAAACTCAGATCAGATTGTGAAAGCCTTCTGCTACCTATATGCCACAGGTTGCACACAGAGGTTTGGGGGCCAACTTATACTTGTACACTTGTTTTTTTGACCCAAACTGTATTCAAATTATATATTTTTTTAAACTTCTGATTCTAGCCTATTCCTAAAAATGATATGATCTAGCCACACTAGTCCCATTTCCTGCAAATAGCAGTCACCAAGAGCAGTGACCACATGCCCCCTTGGATGAGGTATGTGGGCTCCAGTTTCTCACCGTCCTCCCTGCTCCTTATGGTCTGAGGTAGCCCATTTACCTCATTTCAGTTACATTCCCAGCTTCTGTATGTATTTAGTTTGCAACACCTCCTGTCAGTGATGGTGCACCATGGATGTGTTTTAAGCAGGAGAGTGATATGACCCGATTGTATAGCATTTCTCTGGCAGTTGTTTTGAAGGATGGACTGAAAAAGCAAGCAGGATCAGAGATTGGAAGCCCATATAGGAGTCAGACAATAATCTAAGTGTGATGGAACAAGGTTTACACTAAAGAAACCGAGGGTAGGCAAGGAAGAGATCAAGAGATATTTTGGAAAAAGAATCAATAGAATTTGGTGACTTGGTATGAGCTGATGAGAGACTGGCCTAAGTGCTCCTTAAAGAGAGAAAAGACTATGTAGCCTTTAGATCTTTAGTGCTTAATAATAGGCCTTGGATTAGAGGAGGCATTGAAATGGTTTGGAATAAGAAAGTACATGATGGAGGCCATTTATTAAAAGCCCAACTTTCTGATACTTTACCTCCTTTTTGCTTTAGTTCTTTTGCAAGCTATGGAAGATTATTGTTCCTCGAGGTTAGGACTATGTTTTATTTTGTTCATCTGTTCAACAATAAACTCAGATAGTTCATTGCACTGTGCACAATTCAGTGCCAAGAACTAGAAAGATAGTGATGAGTAAAACTTTGTAGCAAGGCATATCCTTTCACATCAACTTCTCTTCTTCTGTTAGAAATTAAATCTCTTCTGTAGAAGTGTGAAGAAGGAACTAGCGGCTGTTACACAGTCTGTTTCTTTCATTTCCCAACCCTTGTCTCCTTCTTATCACAGGTCATTGAAGATCCCATACAAGTGGACCGTGTCAAATTTGTATTTGAGACAGAAAATGGATTACTAGGCAAGTATGCCTGGCCTATGAACAAATGTCTGCAGTGAATATGTAGGTAACCTTTGTTACCAGCACTGCCACTGCTTTGTCTGGCTTAAGTGAGTGACTGATCTGAGAATTCTGGTTAGGGCCGCTGGGTTGCCTCATTCTGGTCAGGAGAATTAAAACCCAAGGGTCTTATCACCTTGGACACTCTCATGGTTCTACTCAGCAAGGTCCAGTTTGGGGTCCTTTTCCCAGGTCAGGTAAGGGTCAATGATGCAGTGACTTTTTTTCTGCAAGCTTAAGGCAACTTTCTGATGCCAAAAATCTTTCCTTCTACTCAGCAGCTGTTGGAGAGGGAAAAACCACAGGTTGTCAAACACACGAAGTATGATTGTCTTTTGACCTGTGGGATGGATGTATCCATACTTCTACTGTATTTATAAATATTTTTTATCAGTGCTTTCTTTCTCAGAAGGCTAACTTAGCTTTGTTGTTAAGTGCTATCCAGTCTTGTCTGACTCACAGTGACCCATATAGGGTTTTCAATGGCTGATTGTTTCATGATTGCCTCCGGAGTGGATTGCCATGTCCTTCGCCCATTTTTGCAGTGCTGGGATCTAACTTGGGACCTCAGAGACTGCAGTGCAGCACTCTAACACCTGAGCTAAACCCCAGCTCAACTTAACTTTAGTAAGCTATTAGGAAAGATTTAATTAAAAAAATCCGTGGAGAAGGACATCATGTTTTGGGAGAGTGGCAGATCAACAAAAAAAGGAAAGCCCTCAACTAGGTGGATTGACACAGTGTCTGCTACAATGGGCTTAAACATAAAAAAGATCATGTGCCTGGCACAGAGTCAGGGAGTGTTTCATTCTGTTGTACTTACAGTCACTATGAGTCAGACCCAACTCCACAGCACCTAACAACAACAACAACCTCTCACCATCCACCTATATTTCCAGTTAATCATGGTCACCTTAGATTCTGTTGTATGTATTCATGGACCATGTGACAGCATTTCTGTCAGTGGTAGACCATCCATATGATGGTGTCACGGAGATTATGTCACTTGGTAATGTTGTAGCAGTCTTCTTTATCTAAGTTCACTCTGATGTTTACACAACTTCAAAATCGCCTACCAGTGCATTTCTCAAAATGTATCTCCATTGTTAAGCAGAATATGACAGTATTACAAGGAGATTTAGGACCTTATTTATGATAGAAAGGAGATTTAAGATAAAAAGTTCTATAGCAAAAGCTTTTTAGGCCCATTTGGAACAGTGTACTTTATTTAGAACAACATCAAGGCTGTCTGGAATTTGTAAAGTATAAACACATCAAAAGCAGGAACAAGTATTATTTATTTTTAAAAATCTCTAATATACAAAGCAAGAAATATTTGTTGAACATAACTGTTTTAAATTTCCATTTATCAAACTGTAAAATGCTTTAACTACTCTTCTGAGTTGTGTAGTGTAAGGAAATTTTTGAGTAATCAGGCAGTTGAAATTGTAGTTCCTTTTCAGTTCTCCTTTTATGTTTTTGAACATGTTTAAAATAGCATTTCTAGCCATTAGAATTTAGGAGATTCTATTCAGTCAGTCATCACCATGCTCTGCTAAAATGGTTCCCTATCCACTTACCAAAATAATTTTCAGAACAAGAGAGCTTGCTATTACTTGAACCCACTTTCAGTCCAATGCCTCATTGTTAAAATATCCTCTTTTCCTGTAGCTTTGATGCACCACAGTAATCATGTGGACAGCAGTCGCTGCTACCAGTGTGTCAAATTTCTTGTCACTCTTGCTCAAAAGTAAGTATGACTTACTTTTACCTACACTGGTGTTTTAACAAGTCAGATATGACTGGGAAAAAAAAAATCTGCCTTGTTTTGGGACCTTAGAGAGTTTGACTCAGTTAAGTCATACTTGCCTGGAAAGTACAGAAACTTACTCAGATGATCTTAAGAAGAAAAAAAAAGTGAGGAGGAAATATTAAAAAGAGTAGCACATCTTATGGAATTTGAAAAAGGAAAATAAAGAGCTAGGCCAATAGGCCTCATGTCAGAAGGGCAGAAATCAAGGTAGGTTTGAGAATTTTAAGAACAAGAGTTCATGAAACTTTCCAAGGTCTCTTTATTAACTACCATCTCTTTTAAGCTCTGGGTCAAAATAGCCTGTCAAGAGGCAAAATCTTGTCATATATATGTGTTGAGCACTTATGTACCAAGGCCTGTGTCAAGTACTTTGCTTGTATTGTCTTATTTAATCCTTGCAATAGCTTCATGAGGAGGGTATTTGTTTGTCGCAGGCGGTTTAAGTTACATGCCTAGAGTCATAGAGTTAAATTTGTACACAGGCTAGTTGACCTCAAAGTGAAAGTTCCTTTTTTAATTGTGGTAAAATACATATAACATAAAATTTACTCTCTTAACTATTTTTAAGTATACAGCTCAGTCATATTAAGTTCGGTCATACAGTCACAATCACCGTCCATCTCCAGAATTCTTTTCATCTTCCAAAACTAAAACTATGTACCCAATAAACAACTCCCAATTTCCCCCTTCTCCCAGTTACTGGAAGCCATTCTAATTTCTGTCTCCATGAACTGACTACTCTGGGTACTTCATAGAAAAACCATATAACGTGTATCTGTTTATGACTCGCTTATTTCACTTAGCATAATGTCTTCAAGGTTTGTCCATGTCATAGCATGCATTGGAAATTCCTTCCTTTCAAAGGCTGAACAACACATCGTTGTATGTATATGCCACATTTTCTTTGCCCATTCTTCATTTGATGGGCACTTGGGAGACACAGATTCTTAACGTTAGGAGAAATTTTAGTACCATAATAGTTTAACTTCCTATGATTTGTGGTGACCCAAGGTTATTATGTAGACTCTACTGCCCTCAGGGGTTGGGATTTAGCTCAGTTGGTAGAGCGCTGCGCTGCAGTCTCTGAGGTCCTGAGTTCAATTCCCAGCACCGCAAAAATGAGAGAAGGACATGGCAATCCACTCCCAAGGCAATCCCGAAACAGTAAGCCATTGAAAACCCTATGAGGGTCGCTATGAGTAGGATACCGACTCAATGGCACACAACAACTACTGCCCTCACTGCATCTGCACCAAGCCTTCTTTATCTCATGATTTGTTTTACTCTCAATTCTTGGGCATAGGGATTGTCATCCTAGGCAATCCTAAAATAAGAATGAGAACTCTGTTGGGCTTTTATCTGTTGTATTTGAACTTCCTAAATAAAGATAAATTAGAGCCCAGCTGAAATAAGGCATGAACATGTTTTTTCCAGATGATACAGTATTGGGGACACAGATGGATAGCATCCTACCACAATTGTGGGTTCATTAATTAGACTTGAAATGGGCAGCATGTCAAGAATGACATTTCCAAGTAGTGCTGGGGCCACATGGTGTGTCTCATACCAGCAGATGCTCATTCAACTCAGTGTCATCATATGTATGTCTGCATCCTTCACACATCCATTTCTGCAAATACTAGTGGCAGTGTCACTTTTAGTCCAAAAAAAAAAAAAAAAAAACAGGAAAGGGAAAGAGGGGCTCCTAGGGCATGCTTTAAAATTATTTTTCCTATAATCTCATTCTTGCTTATTCAGATCACAAAAATTAAAGACTAACTTGATTATATCTAGAGATCATTTACTAAATGTACAGTTTGTTGTGGGTTTTTGGTTTTGTTTTATTTTTTGTTTTCCAGATTTAAATTTTAGCAGTACTGAATTAATAGAGAAAGATGACTTTTCATGACTTTCAATAACTGACTTTTGAAGTTTAAACATATGAATGTATTACTTACCCAAACATAAAAAGTGAAAACTGAATATAAAGACAACTGAATAGTAATGAAAGTAGTGTTTATGTTTCAGAATAAAAAGGTACAATAGATTGAACAAGAATATTTGTAAAGAAAGTATTTAGCTGATAAAAATCTCCACCAGGTGTCCTGCTGCTAAAGAATACTTCAAGGAGAATTCCCACCACTGGAGTTGGGCTGTGCAGTGGCTCCAAAAAAAGGCAAGTGAATTATGAACGTTTCTAGCAATAGCATAGGAATCAATAACAGCACATCCATCAGGAAAAATCTCCTAAACCTAATTTATATACATCCTCAAAGTACTCTCAGACATCAAATATTTCTTTAGTATAATCAATACCTACTTTTATGCATTAAGTTTGTGTAGCCCCCCTGTCCATAGGCCTAATTTTCAAGACTCCCCCAGAGAATGCCTGAAAACGTGAATAATACTGAACCCAATACACAGTAGTACCTTGGCACTCAGACTGCTCCAACCCAGAACATTTTGATCCTCGACGAATATTTTCAAGAGAATTCTGGTTTGGTGCTCAGCCACTTGCTTAGCAGCGAACCACTATGCTAAAACCTGTATGAGACGCTTCCCCATGACACTCTGGCAAAACAAAGGGAGAAGCATCACTTTGCATGTTGATTTCAAATAGTAAAGACCTGTCTTGGTGCTGTGTTCATGATTTCATTTTTTTTTTACATATATGTACATATGTATGCCATATACTCATCTGGCATCCAAGAAACTTTCCAGCACTACAAGTGAAGGAAAGATAATAGCAGTAATAACAATTAAATTTTAAGAAGAACTTACCGCTAATTATGTGAGTAGCATACATGTGTCTGAATTAGCCATTCAGTATGGTCCCAGAACCAATAAATATATTTGCACTATTTCTTATGGGAAAAAAATGCTTGGTACTCAAACTGATCAGCACTTGACCAGTCTCCAAAATGGCTTGTGGTTGAGTACTAAAGTACCACTGTACTAAATTGTTTCCTAGACATACATACTGACAATAAAGTGTAGTTTATAGATTAGGCACAGTAAGAGATTAATAGCAATAGAACGGAGGAGGGAAAAAACCAATTATACTATAATAAAAGTTATGTGAATGTGGTTCCTCTCTCTCTCAAAAATCATCTTATTGTACTGTACTCATCTATCTTGTGATAATGTGAAATGATACAATGTCTCCATGTTGAGGTGAAGTGAGGTGAATCACATAGGCATTATTGGAATTCTGACTTACTGTCAGTGATGAGAAGCACAGAACTATGACAGGCTTGGGATAGTAGAGTATATAGCACAGATACATTGCTGGACAAAAGAATGATTAATATCTAGGGCAGGACAGAGCAGGACAAGGCAAGATTTCATCATGATACTCAGGCTGGCACACAATTTAAAACACAGGAATAGTTTCTTTCTGAAATTTTCCATTTAATGTGTTTGCACTGTGGTTGATCACAGGTAACTGAAACCATAGATGGGGGGGACTACTGAACATGGATCTTAACTTTGTAGGTGAAAAGGTAGGGCTGATTACATAAGAAACAGCATCTTCCTTCGGTTTGGGGAGTGAAAGGAATTCCTCCATGATCTCCTGAGGTGATGGAAGACCTGGGGAGACTTACATCCTATGCTTTTTATAATGATATGGAAACTGGGCTCATGGGGACTTACTCATCACCTCTGATGGCATGCTTGGCATTTCATCCTAGATGTCGGAGCATTATTGGACACCCCAGAGTAATGTCTCTAATGAAACCTCAACTGGAAAAACCTTTCAGCGAACCATCTCAGCTCAGGTGAGGGCTATCTTTGTTCTTACAAGCTTTAAAACCCTTTGTGCGAGCTTCTCAGAAACCACCACTCAGAAAAGAGATATGTGGGTTGAAAGTGAGAACAAGCAGAAGCAGCCATTGAATTTCTGTAAAAACAAGAAGTTGGCATACACTTAGACAAATCTGTGCAAATCATCTCCCTACAAGGAAAACACAGGAGGTTGGTCAGTCTGGTTCAGCAGGCACAGAGTTGAGGCTTGTATGGTGGTGGTGGTGAAAATGCCACTTCCCAGTGCTGCCAAAGGTCTCTGAAGGGTGATTGCTGCTACGGTAATGGCCCTTAACTCTTTCTGCTTGTGTTTGAATCTCCTACAGGACACGTTGGCATATGCCACAGCTTTGTTGAATGAAAAAGAACAATCAGGAAGCAGCAATGGGTCAGAGAGCAGTCCTGCCAATGAGAACGGAGAGAGGCACTTACAGCAGGTATCACTGGGTGCCTGTGCTCTTGGGCTTTCCACAAAGACTGCATAGGCAAGGAAAGAAAGTTGCTGCCCTGGGGAATGTGTAAAGATGGGCCAGTTCACCCCTTGTGCTATCAGCCGAGAACTCAGGGGCCACGTGCTTGCGCAGCTAACGGTCGTACACTATTAAATGAGTGCCAGGCTCTGAGGTATCTGTGGCCACCCAGCCAGCTTGGAGATGGGCCCAGTGAAGCCAGAATGCACGTGTATTGTTCCATCTGTTCACTTCATTTTGCTGGGTTGCTACAAGTTTTTCTTTTGTTTTCCCCATCTTTCCTGGAAGTGCAGACCGTCAAAGGGAAAGGCCTCATGCTCCTGAAATATACCCACTTGCCAGGAGGCTCAGAATAATTTAAGCTTTGTTTTTAAAAAACATTTTCACTAATCATTATAGTAAAGAAGTATTTATGAAACATCTGTGTGCACAATACTGAACTAAGTGTGAATGTAATTATGCTTTCTACGTCTTCCCCTCTAGTCTGTGACCATCCTTACAGTGGTCCCTGTGTGGCTTTACCATAGGACTTGGCACAGAGTCAGCCCCAGTGAGGAAATGTTGCTGGTGTTGGATGTGCCATTTCCTTTCAGTGTCACCTTCCAGATCCTTCTAACCACCAAGTGGGGCAGCTGTTACCCTGAATTTACACAGCTGTGACTGAGGCCCATTGAAATGACATATCTTAACCCAGGGTCACTTTTAACATTTTACCGCATCACCTATGTTATTTGCAGAGAACAAGAGCTCCTGCAGCTGCTGGTTTCCACATTTAGAGTCCTAGCATCTGCACCGTCTTTTCTGGGGACAGTGGAAGAAGTTTGCCTCCCACACATGCCTCCTCCCATCTTGGACTTTCCCTCTCTGCCGTCCTAACTAAGGTGTTCCAACACAGTTCTCTCCCATCCTCTTAAAACCTTCTTCACTCTTGTCCCCTCTCTTTCCTCTTCACACCCAAACTTTTCCAGAGAATTATCTACACTTACCCACCACTATTTTCTTCCCTCTCACACGTTCTTCAGCCTCCTACAGCCTGCCTCTCCCTCTCTTCCCAATCCACACGTGGGGTAGCATATGGCCTATGTTTTTCAGGCCCTCTTACCTGCCCAGCAGCAGCTAACACTACTGGCCACCCCTCTCTTTTTGAAACATTATCTTTGGGGCACCTCACTCTAGGTTTCCTCAGACCTCTCTCGCTGTTTGTTTAGACTCCGTCCCAGACCCCAATAAATGTCTGGCAAGTCTCCATCCTACATCCTGCTGGCCCCACTCAGTGTTTCCATCCCCACTCGCCATGCGCTGCTTCCGAGCTCCAGAGGGAATACCCAGCACTCCTGTTCCTGACATCTTTACTTGCTGTGTTTCAGCAGGTGCCTCAAACAACATGCTTGACCCCTGCTCACCTTCCCCTGGTGCTCCAACGGCATCCCTTACCTCATAAGTGGTATCACTATTACCAGGCAGAGCCAAAATGTACAAGGTGTCATCTCAGCTGGCTCTTGGACATGCTGTGGTCAGTGGGCCTTTCACATAGCACTCGTCCATCTCTGCTTGTCATAAACACCTTAATCTCTGGATCTCTGAGAATCCTTTGCCTCCAGACCCCTCCCACTCACACTAACACCCATTTAGCTTAGGTGTCACTTCTAAAGGAGATGGTCCCCTCTCCTGTCCACCTCCAGCTAGATCAGTCCCAAGAACATGGAAGGTCTTCAAAACTATTTAAGTATATGAACCAAAACCCACACAGCTGTGACAGAGGCAGGATGCAGACTCAGGAATGACCCACAGGTGTATTGCCTGGCATGAAGTGATGTCCATGGCAGCCAGTCCCTCTCTGCTTTGTCTCATTGCTTGCTAGGAGTTACAGTAAGAGCCTGCATGTGTGGGTGTGGAAGAGAGTTGTGGCATTAGGCAAGTTGCTGGGGTATTTCAGTGACGAAAGGAGATCATACAAATGAAAATGTTTTACATAATCATGAATTGTCAAGTAGAAGGTGTAATAGTTACCATTGTGTTTTATTACCCTTTAATAAACATAGAATTGAGTTGCTAGATGAGGCCATGTTTAAATCACAGAACACAAATAGGGGAGTCAGTATTGAAAACTTCTTTCTCTAACTGAATGAACTTTAACTTGTTCTTTTCCACAGGGTTCTGAATCTCCCATGATGATTGGTGAGTTAAGAAGTGACCTTGACGATGTGGATCCTTAGAGAAGCATGCCCAGCACCTGACAAGACAGGCTGTTCAGCACATTTTGTAAACCAGAATCTCATCCTTGAAGCCCTTAGAAAAGCCAGGAGACCGGCTGAGAGAGCTGCCGTGCCTCTGGAGGACCATGTGTTCTGAAGGAAAGCCTTCTTTGGCCCCTAGAAGGTTAGGAGCTGTTTAGCACTGGGAGAACTCCAGCATGAGGACCATCTGTCCAGGGGCACAGTGACTCTGTGGATTGGCACTTCAATGGAGATTTTAGGAAATCAAGCTGGTAGCAGACTTCTGTTACATGAACATAGGAGAGTAAGGATAAAGCTGTGGCTTTCTCTATGATGTGACAAAATTTTCTTTTGGTTTTTATATTTTATGAATAAGAAAGCAAGCTGCCTTTAGGTATGTGGGAGCAAATTTTTAATCTTGCAGTAACATTAAATAGGAATCTCCGACTTAAAATGATGTAAACATACATGGTTAAATCCTTTTCATTGTAAAATAGCAGTTGAAGGATTCAGTTTACACAGACCTTTGTATTTAATATGTCTCCCTCTTTGTATAGAACTTTGGATAGGTCTGATCAAGAGCCCTGGGCATAAGCTTGGACCTTGCTGAAATGTTACCAGGATCAAAAACTGGGAAATTATTAAGCTCTTTAAGGTATTTTCTGATATGATTAAAATTGAAAAGAGCAATTTTTTTAATGCTGTTTTCTCCAGAAATACAGAGCATTCTTTGACATTAATTACTAAAGAAGTTGTGAGTTGTTCCCAAAACAAATTTTAAAAACAGCAAAATTAAAAGCACTTTAAAATATAATTTTATTGAGTTTGACTTCCTAAAATTTCTTTTTAATGCTTGGAGACATATTGAATAAACTGTTGTCTTAAATCATGTGATCTGCAATCATTGCTTTTGCTTAAGCATTACTATTACTGTGGCCCTTGGTATTGATTGTACCTGGCTTGGAAGACACTGCTTTATGAGTTTCATCATAATTTTAATGCAGAGAAGGAATTCAAGACTATTTCTCATCAACATGACTAATACTGAAAAGGCAAGGTTTAAGGCTTGTTTTTCCAGAAATTATTAGAAAGCAAGTGAACACCCTCCATTTAGTTGTACTTCCCACTATAGCATCATTCACTCATTTCGTGTTTGATACCAGCTCCCTTTTAGGGACTGGGAGGGTAACACGAATTTTTTCTATATTTTTGTACATTTTTTGCTTGAATTGCTCACATAGTTTCAGCCCTCTTTTGCTTCTAGTTACATGTTCGGCCTTATTTTCCACTCACCATGCACAGAACTAGGGGAGCCTTGGAAAATGCCAGGTTGCCACTGTCAGCTAGATTTGCAAACTCCAAGAGGCACAGCCAGCCCCAAAGTGCCTTTGTGGTTGCTTTTGCATGTGTAGGTCATGTTTCAGGGCAGACACCTTCCCCTGCTGTGCGCTTTTAGTAGCCCTTCTTTCACCATACAGCTGTGGAAAGTTCCTGTGCAGTCAGCTTCGGTTTGCAATTCTGTAACCTACCACAGGCTAGTACTGGCTTTTGTCAAACACATGAGAAGATGGAAGGGCCAGTGTGTTAAAGCAGAACTGGGCCATCAGGGAAACGTACAGAGGTGGCTATTGAATGGTATGGGTCTGATGTTCTTGCAGTTTGAATGTAGGGCTCTCAATTTGATTTGAATACCTGAACACCCCTGCCTACTATTCCCTACCCCATGCCCATCCGCGTAAAAACACTGTGTGGGACATGCATTGAAATGCTGGTGATGATACGTTGGGATGTCATCGCTGGCAGCTGCACTCAGGAGCCCAATTCAGGAGTGAAATTGCCACTTCTAAGCCCTTATTTCCTATGGAAACGACACCTTCACCCCTGCTGTCCTCAAGTAGAGCTGCATCTGGATTGCTGTCACTCTGACGTCATCCACTCTGTTACATTATTGCTGCAGTGATCATCATTTCCACTTTCCCAGTAACCAATTGATTTCCAAGGCTGCATCAACAAACCTACTGAGGACTTTTTTTAATGTAGTACCACAGTGACAATTGTGACAGGTATGCCTTGGAAGAGTTGTCATTTTTACTGCCAATTTTTTGGATGAAGATGCTTTTATAATCTTTCACAATGGTCTGCAAATCAAGCAGGAATTGCACAATGGACTCAGTGCTGTGTTCTCATGAAGCTCCCGCAGGGCACGCCACCCTGGGGATGGCCATCCTGCCCACAGGCTTCCTGGGACAGACAAGGGAGCTCCCACAAGCGGCCCACCCACGGCTCTCCCAGCAGACTCGTGTGGTCACCGACAGCTAGAATCAGCCGTAGGACCTAAAGCGCCAAGCCAGGAGACTCACCTGGCTTGCCTCACCTTCCCTGCTAACACTGAGGTGTGTGCAGTACCTTCTGAGCTTGGAATAAGCAGACTGGAATTTTCCTCTGCTACCTCTTGTGTACAAAATCTGTTTATAAAATTTCAAAAGGAAGTAGATAAACTAGGAAAGAATCTTAATTCTAAATTTGGTTCATGTGTGGCAGAATTCTTAGCTTCTAAAAGTATAAAATAAATTTTTCAAAAATGTAGAGTTGGAGTCTCACAGACATTTTTCTTATGACAGACTAGGACCAAGGGAGTAGCACTGTGGAGCTGAGGCCTGGCACTAGGCAGCACTGATTCCTTCCTGTATTCTGCACCGATGGTGAATGAGGGCCATTCAGTGATAAGGGGCTGTGGGTCTTGTGGGGCTCTGCTAATCTTTCCTCTTTCCAGGGTTCCTTTGCAAAGCTGGGCAAGGGTGCCACACTCAGCTGATGGCCTACAGATAATGTCCCCCATAGCTTGGTCTTGCCCAAGGAGTCCTTCACCAGCACAAACTGTGATCCCTGTTAAGCTGTTTCCTGCTCTTGCCTGTCACTCTTCCTGTCCTGCCTTGCTCATGTGAGTCCTCTCTCCTTTGCTAGTCCAGATCTTCCTCTCCCTGCAGACCAGGCCCCACCTCCTGGCAACCACCTGCCTACCACCTGCAGGCACCAAGCTTCCCAGGTATGGGTGTCTAACCAACTAACACTCCTGCACCATCCTGAGAAAGAGAAGGGTTGTCTTGACTGCATCAGACAGGGGTGCCAGTGGAACCCTCAGAGACGTGGGTCTGGCATTTGAGCCAGTAGCATCATGAATGCTTTTCACATGTGGTACTGAATTGTCAAAAACGTAGTTGGGGAGAACGTTTGTCTTTGCAGTGGAACCCTTATCATTTATGACATGGGCTGTGTAGAAGTAGATCTTACTTAAGACAGTAACACTAACCAAAGTGGGAGGCAGAAGGTCCCACACTGTATGGGATAATTGTACTTTGCAAAGCAAAAAGAGATCTGAAATCATACTTCATTTCAAATCATGAAGAACAATCATGGACAAGCACTGACTACTTGCAGAAGCATCCACAGGCTTATAACTGATGGCATAAACATTCACTCTGCCAGGCCCTGTGCCTGCGACAAGGGAGAAGGATGGAAAGGGCATTGGGAGATTAGGGCTCAGTAGTGGGCACAGGTCACAGAGCATCTGGAATGGTGTAATGGGCAAGCATCCTTCAGCCAACTGAGAAGTGTCCGGTGTAAGCAAGGTGTCCCACTAGACAGAAAGGTCCAGGCCAGTCATGATAAAAGTTGCTTTTATTTTTAAAAAGTCACCACATAATAAAGATGCTACAAAACCCAGAAGAAATACCAAGTTAAAAAAACAAGACAGGTCAGAGAAACGTGCTATAAAAAGGCAGTAGAGGAGACAGGATAGCAAAGTGCCATTTGCCTGTGTGGGCCGAGGGAGGGCTCGGGGCCAGTTACTGCTCCCCCAAGGCCCCTCAGGCCTCAGCCAGCACCCATGCCCACAGAGAGCAGCCTGGGAACCCTCAGATGAGGCCCAGGCTCCGTGACCCTGCCCAGCCTCACCGCTTCCCTGTATCCCCACCCTGGTGCAGCAAGAAGCCTGACTGCAGAGCCAGCCTGCTCTGGCTTTACCTCTAGGTACCACCCACCGTGTGAGCTTGAAGGCCACTACCCCTCTCTGGTCCTCAGTTCCTTCCTAAGATGGGGGTGCCAGTGTATGTGCAGGGTAGTAGAGGGGTCAGGTAGGACAGGGTGTGTAGCACTCCAGTGCAAACCAGAAGTTGAGCCCTGGGTGCAGGCTCACTGCAGGTGATCCTGAAGTGGGACAGAGCTGAGTGAGGGCAGCTGGGAGAAACTGAGGCATGGTCCCATGGTCCTAGAGTACTATCTCCAACCTCTGGCCAGTCCTGTTTAATTAGTGAGCCCAAAGGGTCATCTCCAAAGTGAGCAGGCTGTGAGGGGCCACAGCCCCTTCTGCCCTCTCCCTGGCCAACCTGCCCTTCCCAACCCCTCAAGGGTCTCCCTCCTCACTTCCCTACAGGAAGAAGATACCTCTGTGGAGGCCTGAGGACTGAATGCCGGCCTCCAGCAAGAGTTTAGAAAAGGTAATTCTGCTGACACTGGGGCTGCTGGCAGGAGCTGAGCAGGGCTTTGCCCATTTCCATGGTGGAAAGCCAGGCAGACCCAATGTGAGCCAGGGGCATCCTGCACCTGCACCAGGGAGGGGTCTGGGGTAGGGCACCAAGTCCTCCCAGAAAGGAGCCCCTCTCAAGTCCCAGGTCACGCCAAGCAGGTAGAGGGAACTCCATCACCCTGCACCCGACCTCCGACCCCTGCCTGGCGACCTTCTTGGCTGGGGCTGTCACTGGTCCACCCCAGAGGCCTGCCCTGAGGGCCTGATCCGGCAACAGATGGCTGTGGCTATGGTGGCCTCCTCGCTGGTAGTGTCTGTTGTATCAGGGTCACAGATCCTCACCACACACACGTTGTCCACAGCATAGGCCCCCAGGATGAGAGAGGCCCTGGAGAGGGCACTGCATCCAGTCAGGGTCCAGCCTGCCTCACAGGCCACAGTGACCTGCCAGAGCCCAGGGATAAGAAAGTTCATGTCTGGCAGGCAGGACCAGGTCCCCATGCCTCCCACTCTCACTTCTCCCTCCGGCAGCCGGCAGCAGAGCCAAGGTGCAGACACCTCATTCCCAGCCCAGCCCAGCTGAGCACCTCGCACTGAGGGCCCTGGCAGGTCTGTGTCCAGCACTGGCCGACACCAGCATGCTCCTGCCTCATCCTGGCCATGTGGGATACTGGGACACAGGCAGGTGTCTACACCAATGCCAACTCCTTCCCCATGTACCTCCATAGCCTTCTGTCCCACTTAATGGCAACTCCATCTGCCCAGTAGCTCAACAGAAACCTTGGAACGGCTCTCCACGTCTTACCCCCTCGCCCTGACCTCAACAGATCCACCAAACTGCCTCCTTACTCTCCAACCCTGCCATCTCCCACCCTAACCTGGGCCCAGACTCTACTTCTGCCAAAGCCACTGCAGCTGCTTCTCAGCTCAGCAGCCAGAGGGAGCCTGGCCAACCTCGGGTCAGATCACCCAGGTCCTGGCATAGCTCCCAGCTTCCTTGGCAATTCCTAAGTCCTGATTGTGGCCCTCAGGTCCCACCTGACCCAGCCCTGTCACCTTTCTGGGTCCCACCCTCCGCTCCCACCTCACCTCCTGGAATTTCCTGTCCCCTCAGGGCACCTGCGCCCTTGGGCTGGGCTGGAACAGTGCTCCAGTTGGTGTCCTTATGGCTGGTCAGGCTCCACTGTCTTAGTGAGGCCTCTCCTGACTTCTCCCACCCACCCCTTTTCTGCTTTATTGTTCTCCCACAGCATCATTTGCATACTGTATCATTTACTTATTTTTACTGTCCCCTACTAGAATAGACGCTCCAGGTGGGCAAAGCAGGGAATTTGCCCAGTTTGTCTCCTCAGCACCTGGGCCAGCCTGGAACCAGCCGCCCTAGATGTCTATGCACGCGGATCACAGGAGTCAAGTAGATCTGAGACACCCCCACCCTCTCAGAACACACCACCCAGACCACAGCCTCCAGCTTCACACTGTCAAACCTCACCCGGGCTCCTGACAGTGGTCCCCTCTGGGCTGTGAAAAAGAGGGGCAAACACTGGGTGCCCCCTGCCTGGGGCTCAGGGAGGCTTAGGTGTGCCCTGCCCTCTCCTCAGGGCCCTTCCTTCCTCAACGTTCCAGGTCACTCCGCTGTCCCCTGAGTCATGACTGAATTACCTCTGCATCTGCAGAATCCCTCAGTCTGGTCTCAAGCCCCTTCCCAGGAGATTTGTCAAATGGACCAATCAGTGATGCACATTCTTTATGTCACACTCAGAAGGGAGCAGGGGCCCAGGGAGCAAACCTTGCCGATCTGGACAATGAAACCAGGCCCACCACACCAAACACACACACACACCACACAACAGCAGCAGCAGCCCCACCCCATCTCAACAGTGTGGTTACCGATGCAGGATGGACACGGCCACCCACGAGGGACCCAGCCACTCTCACGCCCTTCACCTGCTCTGCAGGGCGTGGAATCCTGTGCTCCTTGATTTTGCACTCCAGGCCAGGCGCGTGGCAGCAGGAAGCATGGACACTGGCCTCCTTATGGCCCACACACTGGCCAGGCTCGCCTGAGGGCCTCAGCACAGGCCAGTGGTAGGCATCAAGGTCTTTTGCTTCCCAGTGGGAGCTGCAGCCTGGGACAGAGATGGCCAGCTCAGACACTGGAATGTGCTTCTGCCCCTAGCTGGATCCCATCTTCTTCCTTCCCTTCCATCCCTTCCTTCCTTCCCTTCCCTTCCCTTTACTTTCCCCTGCCCTTCCCTCTCCCTTCCCCTTTCTTTCCCCTTCCCTTCCTTCTCTTTCCTTCCTTCCTTCCTTTCTTCCCCTCCCCTCCCCACCTCTCCCCTCCCCTCTTCTCTCCTCTTTTCCTTTTTTTCTCAGTACCGGGGACTAAACCCAAGGCCTCATGCATGTTAGGCAAGTGCTCTACCACTAAGCTGCTCCTCTAGCCCTTGTTTTTATTTTGAGACAGGGTCTCACTAAGTTGTGCAGGCTGCCTCTGGCCTTGAACTCACAATCTTGCTGTCTGAGCCTCCAGAGTTGCCCAGCTTGGACTCCATCTCCTTAAAGTCTGAGGCTGGAGAAGCCGAGAAACAGCTCAAAGTAGAAGAGATGCTGGCTTGAGCAACAAGAGTCCTGGGTTCTCAACTCTGCCACTGACCTGCTGTGTGACCTTGGGACAGCCATTCAACCTCTCTGGATCTCAGTTTCTCAGGGAAAACAGTTTTCCTCTCTACCCAGGGAAGAGGAGTCATGGGGCAAGGGTCCAAGACCTGAGATGTGCAGATCCCACCACAGACCCCTTTCCCATCCAGCCACCAGGCAGAAATTCAAGTGTGAACCTGGACTTGGGACACCTGGGGCCCCCTCCATGGGCTTGAGAGTCAGGCATACCTACCAGCTACAAGCCATGGACAGTAGTTACTCAGCTATACTGAGCCTGTTTCCCTATTTGTAAAATGGTGAGAGCAACAGCGCCTCCTCGCAGGGAGGCTGTGAAGAGGAAATGAGGACCTAAAAGTCCCAGCATGGGTCTTGTGCATGACAAGTGCTCTGCACAGGTTACGGTCATGTTACCAGAGTCCTGTGTCCTAGCTGCATGACCCAGGGAAGGCCACTCAGCATGTTTGGGTGCAGCTCCCTTTGCTGGGAAATGGGACTCTTTGGGATATGCTGCACAGATAGTGGAGCTCTACGGCTTCCGTGACTTCAAACCAGCACGTGCCCTCGGGCTTATCTGTCGGCATTCCCAAGTCCAGAGCGAGGGAACACAGTGGCCTCACTACCTGTCCAAGCCCCTGACACAGAGGTGCAGCCGACAATGCTGTGACTTCCTGCCTTGGACAAGGCACCGGCCACTGGGTTCACCTTCCCACTGAAAATCCACCCTATATACCAGCCTGTTCTTCCTGGAACCAGGTCCTAACCCCACACCCTCCTGCTCCAAAGCTTTCGGTGGCTGCCCACCACATACTTAGATTGAGAATCAGCTCCCAACTGGTGATTCCAGATGGCTCCCCACTACCCTGCAAAACCCTCCTAGGACATCCATCCATGCTCCATCCAAGCAGGTCAGCTCAGCCTCCTCCTGACCTGAGGACCACCATCACTTGCTCGCATACCCATGACCTCCTCCTACCTGTCTGGACATATTTTTAACAGAGCAGCTAGTTGGCAGTTACTCAGACCAGAGATGGGGCATGAGTGAAGACAACAGTAATGAAAGCTAGAGTGCATCCTGTTCCTGCACCAGACTGAGTGCTTTGTACCCACTCTCGATTTCATGAAGAAGAAACTGAGGCCAGGAGCTGATAAGGAAACTTGCTCAGCTACTAAGTGGCAGAGTGCAATTCAAATTGAGGCCTATTCCACTTTGAGACTGGCCTTGGATACGGCCCTGAACTGTCTCCCCATCCGTCTTCCACACACACACTGCCACTGCCAAAATGCTCAGTGCTCCTGGCCTGTTCCCCAGATGTTACCCACCACCACTGAGGCAGGCACTGCCTTCGGCTGTCTTATGCAGAAGGAGGCCAAGATGGAGACACAGCTAGATGCCTGCCTGGGATCACACTGTGGAAGTGGGCTTGGCAGTGGGCCCAGGGGCCCTAAGGACTGAGCTTCAGGGGCTGGAACATCAGGCAATGGAGCCTCTTCCTCACCAAGGCAGAACCCCAGCTCCTACCTGTGAGGACATGGTCCTGCTGTTGGCAGTAAACGTGGGTCTCCAGCCTGGCACTGGCTGCAGGAGCAGTGTAGACGCTGCAGGTGGCATTGGGGAGCAGGCAGCACCTGGCAATGGCGTAAACACCCTCGCCCCTAAATGCATTGTGAGCCAGGCAAACCCGCCGGCCCCCAATGGCCTGAGAACCAAAGGCAGAAAGAAAAGCCTGGTTAGAAAGGGCTTGGGAGACCCAGGTCTCAGGCTGATTGGAGCCGCACACCAACGGGCAAGTCACCTCAATGCGGTCACCCCGTCGCCTTCCACTCCTGGAAAAACTGGAGCAGCTCAGCAGTTCCTCTTCTGGGGCACAGTGGGCCATAGCAGTGGCTGCCTGGGAGGCCCCCGAGTGCGCTGACCACACAGTCCTGCAGAGCAACTGCCCACCTGCAACATGGCCCTCAGTAAAGACACCCACTAGGGCCCTCAAGAAAAAGCTTAAGTCTGGGGTAGGGCTCAGAACACTTGGGACTTCCATAAAAACATCACGAAAGCCTCACCAAGCCCTCAGCCACCGCCCTTGCATCATCGGATCTAGGGACTGTCAAGGTCATACAAGCCTCTCACAGCAGGGCTGGGCTCCGCCCATGCTGCCATCAGCCTCACCTGTTTCATAGCTGCTGGGGGGCAGGGCAACCACTAAGTTAGGGGTCATCAGCCGCTGCTCCTCTGGAAACCAGATCTCATTGATGGCATCCTTGGCAGAGAAGTTGATCAGGCGCTGCCTCAGCTCGGCCAGGGTGAGATCTCGCTTGGCACTCAGCATCATAGCCACAATGCCTGCAGGCAGGGGACAGATGGAGGTGGCCTGGCCCTCCTCCCCAACATCCTGCCGGGGCACACGTGCGCAGAGATGCACACACACACACGCGATGCTGTTCGTCCAGACAGTAAGCCACCTGCAGTCCCTTGCTGAGTGAAAACTTGATAGTGAGGCATCTTGCTCACCTACCTCTGGGCCTTGGCAGTTGCTATTGTTTGCCACCAAACCCTCTTCCATCCCAACCTTTCCTCCAAGAAAACCTTCCTCCATCCACCAAACCCTCCTCCATCCAAATTCTTCCTCCATCCAAACCCTTCCTCCATCCATGAAACCCCAGACCAAATGCCCTTCCTCTAAGAAGCCTTCTCTGACCCTTATGCTGCCAGGCACCTCCTCTAGGCTCCCTCTGCCAGAGCCCTGACTACTTTGTGTTCTGTTTATGCACCTGCCTCCCCTATCAGATGGAGTGTCTTTGAGGTCACTGCTACAGTTTGGATCTTAAAGGATCCCAAAGGCCCATATGTTGAAGGCTTGATGACCAGCCTGTGGGAGGAGGTATGTCCTAACGGAAGGAAATCAGGTCATTGGAGCGGGCCCTTGAAGGAGACAGAGACCTGGCCCCTTCCTGTCTCTCTCTGCTTCCTGGCCACAGTGAGGTGAGGAGCTTTGCTCTACTGCACTCCCTACCAGGGGCTGCCGCCTCACCACAGGATCAGAGGCAATGGGGCCAAGTTCCCAGGCACTGGAACCTGAAATGGGGAACCAAAATAACCCTGCCCTTCTTCAGGAGATTATCTCAGGTGTTTTGTGCAGAGGTGGAAAGCTGCCAGACGCAGGAGCCATCGTGTGTGCCTCGTGTTTGGTCCTCTGGCACAGGGCCTGGCTCATGGAGGTCCTGGACCAGACCCTGCTGCCTGCCAGAGGGGCCATTAGAGTCACAGTGGCCAGGGTGGTGGCAGGGCGACTCACCAGCCACGTGGGCAGCAGCCAGTGATGTCCCACTCCGTGCCATGAAGCAGGTGCTACAGTCACTGGCAGCTCCGACGATGTCCTCCCCAGGGGCAAAGAGGTCCACACAGCGACCAAAGTTGGTCCCAAAGGTCTTCAGGTTGACTGGCTGGTCCTGGGCATTGGTGGCCCCGACTGTGATGACCTGGCAAAGGTAAAGAGGCAGATGACAGAGAAAGGAGTGGAGTGGCTACCAGAGCAGACAGACTGGGCAGCTGGTCAACTCCTACACACCTGTTTAGGTGCCATTCAAATGTCCCCTTCTGAGGGAAGTCTGACCACCTGGGCAGAACTGTGGCACCCCCACCCCATCTCAGGGCTCCCTACCATGTGCAGGGCACCATCCTGGATGCCCCATGGAGCTTCCACTCCAGTGGGGAGACATCCAGTGAATAGGTGGTGGGAAGTGCTGTGGGGACCCCAGAGCAGCCAAGGCTGAGGAGCAGGGCTGGGTTTTAGGAAGCGCCTCCCAGGCGGGGAAGGCAGGCCTGGGTTGCACTGCCAGGGTTCCACTTGCTCCTGCAACACACCAGGCTGTGAAGCCTTAAGTGGGACAGGCAGCGGCCCTTTCAGGTGCCCCAGCACCAGATAGCCCCACATGTAGTCAGGGCCCTGCGAATGTCAGTGAGACCAGGATGGGCCTCCCATGGACCTCAGCTCCTCCAGGGCAGAGGCTCTGCCTATTTCTCAGCCCACTGCCTGGAAGACACGGGCCAGGGTGCCAGGCACACGGCAGGTGCTCTGATGGGCTTCCAGTGAGGGTTGTTAGGCTCCCAGCAGCCCAGTCCTACTAGCCTCGCTCAGGAGGCAGTCCTGTGGTGGGGGAGCAGGACAATGGGGAGGCTCTGAGGGACTGGGTAGGACAGGAGGCTGGCAGGGGCAGGGATGGAGGGAGGAAGGGCTGGTGCAGTGGAGGCCTCTGCTGCCTCCCTGGCAGGCAGTGCCACCGCCAGGAGCACACACCTGCAGCCCGAGGGGCTCACCTGCTGCCTTCCTCTGCATTCAGGGCAGCGCTGCCACCTACCTCTGGAGCCGAAGCCGGGGAGTAATGACAGGCATCGTCCCGGAAGTTGCCAGCAGCAGCGACCAACACTACTCCAGCCCTTGCCAGGCGCTGGCAGGCGGCGTTGAGGGTGGGGCTGTGCCCACCCGCCAGGGGCAGCAGCACCACCAGCGGCCCCGCAGGCTGGGCCAGCTGGCTTTTCCGAATAAACTCCAGGCCTGAGAGGACAAAGCCAAGGTCATCTCCTGGGGACCTATGCTGTCCTCCTCCAGCCTCTTCCCTCAAGGCATGGCACAGCGTGATAGTTCATTTTGAGTTTAAGAACTTGGTGCCCCAGTGTTTGGTCAAACCCATCTAAATGCTACTTGTGGTTAATATTTAAGTCATTTATTCACTTTCTTTGAGTAGAGCCCATGACCTCACAATGTGGGTGAGCCTCACCTCATAAGGTGAAGGCCCTGTCCTGGCCTCCCACTCTCCAGCTGTGGGCCCCTCTGTAAAATGGACAAGCTTCCCTAGACGGTCTTGAGGGGTTAAAGGCCTCATACCTTGGATCTGGGGGCTCCATAACCCCCACCCCTGAGAGCTGGCTCCCTCCAGGTCTGCACTCTGCTCCCCGTTGGAGAACGTGCAGACCGTGTTCTGCCTTCTGCCACCAGCACCAGTGGATGGCTCTGCTCTGCAGGCTGATGAGCTCCACTCTGTAGCCTGGAGTCCCAGGCCCTTCCATGTTAAGGTACCTGGAGCTGACTACCTTCCCAGGCCTGCTGGCTCCGGCTCTACCACATGGCGATGTGACCGAGCCAACCTCTCAAACCTTCTAGATGTGCCCAGGAGGCTGAGGCAGAGGGGGACCTGGAGTCCCACAGCCGTGTGTGGCCCCTCGCAGCCAGCAGGAGGCAGAGGGGACTGCACAGGAGGTGAAGGGTAGCAGCTACAATCCCAACTGCTGATTTTGTGTGCAGAGCTCTGTGCTCAGACTCCACACACCTCACTTAGACCATCTGCATTACAAGAGGAACCAGCAGTCACAATGAAAGTAACAATTCCTATGTGCTGAGCCCTGTTCTGGCCATGCACTGTGCTAGGGGCTTCTGATCCCCTGACTGGGTGCCTGATGAGGGGATAGTTCTCCAGGAAGTCCTCCTGCAGCCAGAGCCCAGCCTGGGGAAGGCCTTCCAGGGAAAGAGGGGCTCCCTCCACACCCTGCAGGAACTGGCCTACAGGGGCCAGGGTTAATCTGTAAGGGGTGGGACAGGCACAAGTGGTAGATGGGGCAAGGCTGTTGATTGTACCTTTAAATGAACATCAAAGGAGCTCGGAACCATGGCACATGCCTGTAATCCCAGCAACTCAACTCAGGAGCATGAGGCAGGGGGATCTCGAGTTGAGGCTAGAGGCAGCTTATGCAATTTAGCAGGAATTTGTCTCAAAATAAATAATCAGAAAGGGGCTTGGGGCTTAGCTCAGTGTTACAACACTTGCCTAACATGTGCAACTCTCTGAGTTCAACTCAGTACCGAAAAAAAAAGTAATAGAATGTCAAAGTCTGTGTTTTGAATAGAAAGTCCCAAGGACCAAGTTCACAGGCTCAGGCTGGCTCCCATGCACTGTCTCAACCGGCCCCAACCAGCTCAGGAGCCATGTCTGGCCCAGCGGCTGGGCTCTGGGTGCAGGTCTATCTGCTGCCTGGAGCCTGCCCCTCTCCCCAGCAAGGTCATGGGCTCCAGCCGGGGTCTCTGGGTAAGCCACCCTCTTTGGCTGCTTGTAACAAGCTGTTTAGCAGGTGTCACATGCCAACCTCAGGGCATGGCATCTGGAGCCCATGGCTCAATGTCTGGCCACAGCAGGATGTCCCCAAGCCAAGAGCTCCTTCCTTCTTCCCTGTTCACAGGCCAGAGCCTAGTTCTGGGTGGGACCTCCTAGAGGCCCACTCAGTGGACTGGATGGAGTGACCTGCAAAGTTTGGGAAAAGTCTGTTGCCAGTTCCTCCACCAGGTCTGCCAGGCCAGGGTGACCTGCATGGCCCTGACAGACATGCAGGCAGTGCGTCCTCTGGCTTCAGAGGTAAGCAAGCACAAGACGGGAAAAGCTTGCTTAGCTCATCCCACCATCTGTGTGGATATAAAACAACTTGACAAGAGACACAGGTGTCCTAGAGGTGTTGGAATGGGAAGCAGCATGGAATTGTGGGGGAGCACTGACCCAGGGCCCTGCCTGGGCCATGCCTCTGCCCCTCAGGCCTCAGTTTCTGCACTTGCACCCCTGACCTCTAGGGGTCCTGGCAGTTCACACACTCTGGAACCCTGGGACTCAGGCCGCCCCAGCCTCCTCACTCAGGCAACTACAGCCACCTAGTGGGCTTCAGCCCCCTCCCCCACCGGGCCCGGGGGACCAGCACCACCCGGAGTGCCACTCACCTTTGAGGGTGCTGCTGACGGTGCCTTTCCCTTGGCAGTTGAGCACCCGAAGGCTGTGCAGGCTGGCCGCGTTGGCCACACCAGTATCTCGGCCGCTGACTACCCCTGCCACATGGGTGCCGTGGCTGTCACACTTGCTCGCCTGCTCAGCCAATACAAGGGCCGTGTGAGAAAGCCCACCTACCCCATCATACCTTAGCAAATGATGCCCCAGCCCACAAGTGACAAGTGGCAGCAGGGAAGGGACAGCGACTGCTGCGGAGTACAGCCACTGTGGGGGGGCAGCCTCTGCCTCCCTCCAAGGCAAGGGTGAGGATGGCAACCCTCCTGCCTGAGGGTCATGCTCACCCGCCTGTGGAAGTGTATCCTGTCCTCCTCAGGGACGCTGTCGAAGTCAGTGACTGTAATCCTACCCTCAATTTCCCGGTGGCCACTCTGGATGGTGGTGTCTAAGAGATACACATCCACTGGGGGGCCTCCGTCTTCACAAGGCGGCATTTGCGGAAAGGAGAATAAGCACCAGGTTAATGTTATAGTTCAGGCATCTCAGCTGTTAACCACACCCCAGACACTGTTAGAAGCACCATAAATATAACTCGTTTAATCTCCCCCAAGTCCACCCAAGGACAGCAAGGACACAGAGAGGGCAGGGAACTAAGGCCATGAACCTGGCAAATGATAGAGCCAAGAGGTGAGCCAAGATGCCTGGCTCTATAACATTAATATTAACGAAAAAATAACAATAGTAGCACTTAAAAGATAGTAAGTAATATGGTGTAAAATAACTGACCCCTATGTGTGGTCTTTCACAGCTCCCAGAGCCTGAGGCATTGAGAGAAGAGGAAAGGGGGCATAGAGGAAACTAGCAGGCTGCCTGGCATCTGAGCAGGCAAGGGTGCTTCACACAGAGGAAACTGAGGCTCAGAGCGGCTGCGTGAGTCTGGGCCTCTGGCTCCAAGTCCATGCATTACCTACAGGTCCGAGAGGGCTCACAGGACCTCCTCACACAAGTGGAGAAGGCCCCCACAAGCCTCCACCTGCACCTCACCACCTCTAACCAGGTGGTTGGGATTTTCCAAGCAGGCGACAGGACGAGATAGGGCCACAAGACACGTCCTAGGGGAGGGACCTGTGCAGGAGGTGGAGGGCACAGGAGGAAGCAGGCAGAGCCAGGCCTGGCCCCTCTGGAACATGTGTGGAGAGAAGGAGGAAGGAAGGCAGGAAGAGCCTGGGGCCATGGCCACTCTCAGAAACTCAGCCTGGCCAGTAGGAGACTCTAAAAGGCTGTCCATTAGCAGCATCCTGCTATCACCAGAAATGGCCCACCTCCACTGTGCACTCTGTCACAGGCTGGGAGCAGCCTAGCAGAGATGGGAACTCAGGTGAGCTCCGCTGGAAACCCTGGGCCTGCCAGTGTCCTATACCCCCAGCAGATTCTCTTGAATGTGATCAGAGCAGCACTTCATCATGGCTGCATGGTAACTGACAGGAAATGAAGTCCAAGAGGCTAGAAGTTCAAGACCAAGTGGTTGGCCAGGCCACACTTCCTCCAAAGTCTCTGGGAAAGAATCCTCCCTTGCCTCTTCTGCCTTCTGCTGGCTGCTGGCATTCCTTGACTCGTGGCCACCTCACTCCAATCTCTGCCTCTCTTGCCACATGGTCTCCTCCTCTGCGTCTCAAATCTCCTGCCTTTCTCATACAAGGACAGTCATTGAATTTAGAACCTAGTGGATAATCCAGGGTGACCTCTTCTTGATATCCTTCATTATATGTACCATGACTTTTTTTCCAAATAAGATCACATTCACACATAACGGGGGATGTATCATTCAGTCCATCCCAGGGTTTCCAGTGGCTGCCCTGAGATCCCATGCTGATTTCAAGAAGGTCAGCCCTCAGGTCATCATCTTCCTATTGCATGACCCTGCCAGGGCTGGGCTTGCCAGGCTGTCAACACCTGAGCCTCTTGAGCCTCTGCCCACCCTGCCCTGGGACTTCTAGCCTGGGCAGGAGCTTCTCTGGTCAGTACCTTTGAGTACCTTCGTTACTTCCACATCAAGCTGGGTGAGTACTCAGTACTCAGCCTCCCCTCCCCAGACCGGTTCTCTGAGGATTAGTGCTTGTCATTCATCAATGAGCTCCTACTGCTCATCCACTGCCATTCTGGAACAGAGTGGGCTAGAGGGCTCTTGAGGCATGACAGAAAGACAGGAAAATGTGGGGGACATGCAAAGGGAAAGAGCTTTCACTCCAGGATCTAGTTTTAATCTCACCAGCTGAGAATCAGAACTTCAACACAACTACCAAGGAAACTGCTATGAAGACAGCCTACATAGAAATGTTATTTTTGAGAGACATTTTAAATAATGAAAATGTTAAAATAATAGCAGGCCATGCTTGGAGTCAAAATGTGTATAACCTTTGAGTTTGACCTTGCTTTCCTGTCTGTAATCCTGTGCTTCTTTGAGACGTGCCCAGGCAACTCCCTCATGACTCCTTTCTTAAACCTATACAATATACCTCTGGGACCACCTTATAATCTCATTTTACTAATGGGAAGTTCCTCCAATAGAAAAACCTAAACAATACAACTTCTTCTTTTGATCCTATTGGCACCTCCCTAATCCATAACAGGGGACTTTTTGTAGGTGGAGCTTGAGACACACATCACACTAGGTGCCTAGATCTGGGAGCCCAGGACTGACATCACATGGAGAGTGCCCTAGGTTAAATAAAACTGGAGGGAATATGTGCCCACATGCTTCGTTTCTCTCTAAAGAAGCCCACATCCATGTTTTGGATGTCTCTCTCTCTCTTTCTGTTTCTTTCCCTCTCTCTCTCCCCTCTACCTCCCTCTCCCTTTCCCTCTCCCTCTCTGAGTGCCTGCACTTATTGTAAAATGTGTACTTAATAAACTCTAGCTTAGTTTCACTCTCTGACTCAACTTGAAATTCTTTTCTGTGATGAAGCCAAGGACCCAGGTTAACCTGAGCAGAGGTCCTAACTAGGGGAAGTCCTCAGCTAGGTGGCCATGCTAATCTGCATCTCTCTGCTACCCTACTGCTGACAGATGAGCTCAAATGCAACCACATGTGGAGACCAGAGAGTGGGGATCTGGGAAAACCACTAGGTATTGGACTGGGCTGGGGAACATCAAAGGAGCAGGCTTGGGACGAGACCAGTGGGGTGGACAGAGGCCAGACCCTGCGAGGCCCATAAACCATGGTCAGTGGACTCTGAGCAAGGACCTGGGACTAGCCACTAGGAATCAGCCCAGGCTCTACCCTCAGATCACCCAGGTTGCAAGGAGAAATGGGGACACCAGCAGATGGCCCAGTGGGACAAAGGCTCATGCAATAGGCAGCTGGGGTTTGTCTCCCTCCAGAGACGCCAGCCTACATGGACTGTGCACAGGAGGGGTGTGTGCTGGGCAGGCTTAGGCAACATTCCTCTTGTGGCAGAGGGAGCCTAGGATGCTGCACTCACCCAGGAGGGTCTTGCCTAGGCGCCCCCTGCTGAGGACCACAATCTGCCCCTGGGGCTGTTCCTGGGCCGTTGCATTGTGAGGTGATGATGATGAGATCATACTCATGGGCCAGGGGTGTGGTCCCCACAGAGGTTCATGGTTGAGGGAGGTTCTCATACCCTTCTAAATGCAGGTGGTTCCTTCCAGCTTGGCCCAGCTTGCTGTTCTCCTGGGACAGGGACAGAAAGATGCCACTAGGGCTGACAGGGACAGGTGGCCCTGCCTCAAGGGCAGCTCTTGGAGAGAGGTTGCCAAAGAGGCAACCACACGCAGGGCCCATGGCACCACAACTTTGTCCATAGCTTGAGCAAAACCTCAAGTCAAAGCCACCTGCAAGGAAGTCCCTGGGCTTCAGAATGGCTTCAGAATGCCAGCCATTATGGGTTCAGTTTGGATGGGACCAAGTGCCTCTGCACCTTTCCTAAAAGGCACCCCTACTGTCTCACCCCATGTGAGGTGGGGACTACCATTCCCAGTGAAGCAAAGTGGTCTAAAGATGAGCTATCATTCACAGGGAAAAAGGGACATTGCACTAGCCTCACCCAGCCTTTGGCCTACACTGGAAGTTCTGTGCCTCAGCAAGCAGGTAGTCATCTTATCTTGTTTGCACCTCCAGGTCAGGGAGCTCATTCCCTCTCACCAGACAGTCTCTGCTGAGCCCGAGAATCTCAGACACAGATTCAGAGCTGCCTGGACTTCATAGCTCTCACCCCACCCAGAACTATCTTGTATCACATAGTTATTTGTTTAAGCAATGGGTTAACCTTCTTTATAAACTAGAGGCTCTGTTGGGGCCAGGACTAAGCCAATCTCCTTCACTTTTGTACCCACAGCACCTAACATCATGTCTGGTGTACAGTGAGCACTTGAGACCTTATCGAATGGAAGAAGAAAAGGATTAAAACACAGCACTTCCCTATATACCAGACAGACACACCAACACTGCAGTAATAGACCCTATAGCCCTCCAAACAGCCCCCCACATAGGAACAACCATTACCTCCTTTTTGCAGAGGAACCTGAGGCTCAGAGAGGGTCAGTGCTTTATCCAAGGTCAAATAGCTCAAAGGCGCTCAAGTCTGAGTTTGAGTACAGTAGTTAACTCTAAGACCTCCCCATGAATGAAGGTCTGTTTTGGGCCTAGCTAGCCTGCCCCACACTTGTACAGAGCCCCATCCCAGCCCCAAAGCACCTGGACAGCCTCCTTCAGTCAAACCCCTGACACAACCCCAGAGTGGGCTCCACACCCATCTTCCATTCCACTTCCCACAACCAGCAGGAGCCAGTGAGAGGTGAGGCCATCATGGGCCTCCCCATGGGGCAGGAAAGAGCCCATGTCTGCTTTGAGCCTGCAGGAGTGCCAGTCACATGGTAGCCCCAGAAAAGATACGTCCACTTTCCAATGCCCAGAACCAACACTGGGACCTTATTTGGAAAAGTCATCTTTACGGGTGGAACTAAGTTAAGGATATCCAGGTAACACCATCCTGGATTATCCAGTAGCCCTAAATCCAATGCTAAATATCCTTACAAAAGAATGAAAAGGAGAAAGACATACCGGGAGGAGCCACTTGGAAACAGAGGCAGAGATGGGAGTTCGGCACCCCAAACCAAGAGGCTCTGCAAAAGGCCAGGCGAAAAGGCAAGGGAGGGCTCTCCTGGAAGGAAGGGCTGTTCTGGAGCTGAGGGCAGAGCCTGCCATCCCACTGGTTTCAGCCTCCGAGCCTCCAGGACCATGCAGAGAAACTTCTTCCATTTTATGCCCATCTGTTCCTTACAGCATGGTGGGCAACCAAGTTAGGGGCATGGTCTTCCCTCTCTCCTGCTGGCTCACTGTCTCTCTGTCCTCTGCCCCTCCCCATTCCTGACACTGGCTGGCTGTGGGAGCCTGAGGCGCTCATGCCGATAGCTGTGGCGCGAGGGCTCTGCCTGGAGAGCTGCAGCTGGGTGGGAGGGCACCCAGAGAATGCCACTGGCTTCCTTTGCCAAGGGCTTCCCCATGCATCAGCATCTCCCACTTGGCCAGGTCCCACCCCCTGCTGCCACCACCCTGTGGGGAGCTCTCCCCGCACTCCCACCAGTGCCTGAGCCCTGTCTGTCACAAGGGCAGCAACGCAGAAGCCGCCCCATCTTCCAATCTAAAAGCACTACTCATCCTTCTCCTCCCTGGAGCCTCACCGCAAGGCCGTGAGGAGGACAGGGCCAGCTCACTGGGCCCACTGCACTGATGGCAAAGAGGCTCAGAGAGGAAGGTGGTTCCCCAAGACTGCACAGTTAATGGGTGAGGGGTGGAGGTCGAGCACCCCTGAGATCTCAGGCTGGGCACCACGCTGTACCGTCTCCCCACCAAACTCCAGACTTCATGCCATGGGCACCTCACACTCCACGTGGTCCAGCCAGAACTCACCTTCTACAGCAAGTGCCCTTACAGCCTTCCCCATTCACTACCACCCACGGGGCCTTGCCAGACCCAGGCAATTTTCCGTGGCTTCTCCTCCTCCCTCTCCACAGGCAGGCCACAGGCAGAGGGACAGGTGGGCAGAGAGCCTGAAAGGACAGTGTGGCCCACGCAGGGAGCCCCAGGCAGTCTCATGGTGCCGGGGGAGGGGAGACAGTGAGACAGGAGACCAGAGGCCTACATGTGGGCAGCCCACACAGGGCTGTGTCTGTCCTGCTAAGGATTCTGGTCTTGTCTGCAGGGCTGGGCAGCACAGAGACTGAGAGTCACAGTTAGGTTCAGCCTCTCCCCAAAGCAATGGCAGCCACCTGGGCCATTCCAAATGGAGAGAAGAGGCAAACCAGACCGCCGAGAAGGCGGAAGGGAGGGTCATTCAAGGGAAGATGCCTGCATTCTGTGGGCGAACTGGGGGAACTGTTAGAGGTAGAAAAGAGAAGAGAAGAAGTCAATGGTGTGTGCTGAGCCCCAACGCCCCTGAGACGCCGGTACTCTGGGGAGGGAGGAGAGAGGGGTCAGGCAGAACAGTGGGGTCAACTCGGATGGGGGCCACGTGCAGCTGGGGGCTTACAGGGGCGGCGGTCTTCCACCTGGGGCCTCATGGGGAAAATCCGCTCCAGGTTCCATGGGAGGCTCTGGGCGAAGACAAAGGAGTCTTCCTCAATGTACGCCACGTGGGGAAGCTTCAGGGCCTGTGGAAACCAGAGGACTCTGCTTCAAAAGCCTCTTGGCCAGCAGCAGCACAACCCCAGCCTCTGCCCCACCTGCCCAACAAGATGCCCACATTCCCACCCAGCACCTGCCTACCTCCTCCTGCAGTCTCCCTCCCAGTCCATAGAAGACAGACTCCTCTCTCAGCCAGTTCTCACACAGCCCAGCAGCTGAGACCCATGTGGCTGATAGGAAGATTCTGGGTTCTTCCGGGAGCCAGGCAGTGCCAGCCTCTGGGCAGGCCAGACTGGGGGCAGAATCTCAGAGCCTGGACTCCACATCCATCTCAGGATATCGGCACTGTGTACCCAGCTCCACTCCCTGACCTCTCTGCCTTACAGACCACAGAGCCAGGCCCTGGCAGTGGCTTCTGGTATGCTCGGCCAATGAGAGGTGCCAGCAGGACCTTGAGGAGAGAGGGTAGTGGCTCCACCCCTTCCCTGCCATGGGGCAAGGCTCTGCAGGGGCTGCATCCAGCTCCTGTGGGCAGAGCAAAAACCATTCCCTCTCCTTATCCTCTGGACTTGGAGGCCCAAGGCACCTCTGGGTGCTTCAGTATCCCCCAGGGCTCCCAAACCTACCCAGGCTTCTGTGAGCTTCTGTACTGAGCATCTGCTTAAATACTACACACTCTCAGTCCTTAAATGCTGCTCCTTTATCATGCATGGCTTACAGACAATGGCCTGAGGTTCTAAGAGGTGAAGGCATTTGCCCACAGTTAGACAATCTTGTGAGGGGCCTAGTTAGGACCTGCACTCTGGTGGATGAGGTGCCAAGGCCCAGCTCCAGAAGGCAAACGTCGGCAACCTCTTGCTTTGAAGCTGCCCTGGTCTGCAGGCTCCTGCGTGCCACCTGGTGCTGTGTGGGCATCTTATTCCTGCCACCACTGCGCTGGGCACACAGTACCAGCTAACTGCCCTGGCAATCACTGGTCAGCCTCTGGCTTAGCTGTGAGCTCCAGGGAAAGTCTGAGGCTATTTCACCTTCGCATTGCAACAAGCAGGTGCTTGTTAAATGTGCACAGAAGAACGGGGGGAGGCACAAACTTATCATTCTCCTCTACTAGACCATGGATTCCCAAGAGCAGGGGCCCTGACCAATCCCAGTCATTGCCCCACAGGACTTGACACACAGTTGTCATTCAGCCACAGGATATTGAACAGAATTAAACCATGGCGAAGCAGTGCAGTGGAGCCGGGAGACCTGGTCCACACTTGGACCTGCCAGTCACATACCCGGAGCCTGGGGCAAGGCCCTGTCCCACTCAGGCCTCAGTGTCTGCAAGGCGCTGAGATGAGAATCAGTGCATGAATGAGAACCATGTGCACTCATCAAGTCTGAGGCCAGGGAAAGTGGGGCAGAGGAAAAACTGAGAGAAGCCTTTGAGATTGGCTGGGAAGTATTAGGCCACTTGCAGAGAAAAGAAGGGAAAACAGATGTCCTCAACTACTCAGGCCTCTTTCCTCCCCTCCAGCAAAAATGTGAAGCAGGGTGAGCTGGAGTGAGAAGAGCCACCTTGTCACAGAGGAAGAAACTTACTCAAAGATCGTTGGCTTCAACGGAACTTTGTACCCTTAAGTCATGGTTTTATAATATGACTCAGCTCTACTGGACATCCCAGGGCCTTGTCCCCACAGGGTTCCACCGGCAGCAGATATACCAGCACAAGGACATTGGCAGGCAGGCTACTGGTGGGCCCCCAGCTCTGTCCCTAGCCATCTGCATGGTTCCTTTTGCACCTGATTCCTGGTGTTTCAAATGAAGGCGGATGTGCCACTGGGGAAGGGCCAGCCTTACAAGGTTTTGACACAGAGCCCAGCAACCACAGAGCCTGGCCAGTCACTGCTGAGTGATGGGGTGCTGGCCCTGATTCTCAGCAGTGGGCACTGAGCCCAGTCCCTGTACTGGGAAGTGCTACACCCTAAGGGCAGCTCACCAGGTCCAGCAGGTCGCTGCTCATCTTCACCAGGAAGCCGGGAAAGAGGTGGTGGAAGACGTGCAGGACCTTCATGACGTAGCCGAGGCGGGCAGCCTGGCTCTGCAGGTGGTGGGCCACGTGCTCCGTGTGCAGCTGCTGGGTCTCCTCCTTCAGCACCACCACGTAAGTTCCTGGCAGCCTCCAGGCATCCTGGCACCAAGCAAGGAAAAGGAGCATGAGGACATTCACACATCCAATCATCCACTGTGGACCTCACTCCACTCATCTGCAGCCCAGGGCTACGGCAAAGGAAACACAGGAGATCTAATAAGCTATAAAGAGAAGTTGCCAAATTGGGACTGGAAAAACACACAAACTCCACATGGAGGCAACTGTGAGTTCACAGGGAGGCTGACTGTGAGTTCACAGGGTTCATATGCACTTTCAAATCTGGCAGGGGGACCGTGGACTACTCAGTGGTGGTTTCTTTGGTGTCTGCACTTAGTTCTTTAGGGAACAGCAGGAGAACCGGTCACCCCCACAGTCCTGCCAAAAGGCCACCTAAAATGCCCTCTGCTAAAAGAAACTCTACTGAATTGGGAGATCACTCTATGTAATGGAATGAGGGTTCTCCAGGAAGCCAAGAGGTGCACCTCCTCTCTCTGGGTCTCACTTCCTCATGACTAAAGGACTGGTCTAAAATCCTTTCTGCTTACCAAAAATATTTTCATTCTATATTTCATTCCCATAAGCCATCCACTGAATGAATAAGTGAACTTTGGGATGTTCCTTGTCCAAACTTCCAACAGGCATGAAATACATTCAAGTACTTGGTCCCCATGTCTGTCTAGCCTCTGCTTACTCGTCTCTCAGGATGGGGAGCTCACCACTTCCAGTGATGGTCACTTGGGCTGTGATGACTAGAAATGCCTTATTTATTTTTGATATTTTGGTATTTTTGAGACAGTCTTACTATGTAGCCATGCTGGCCTCAAGCTTGCCATCCTCTGGCCTCAGCCTCCCAAGTACTGGGATGACAGGTGCTTGCTGACACACTTGGCTTAGAAATGCACTTTATTACCTTAACCACAGCCCTACAACATCACTGTACAAGGTGAAAGGCTCAAGGAACAAGACAAAAGGTGTTTTGAGCAGAGTTGATCATGGCCTGATACCCGGCTCCGCACACACTGCCTGGGACCAGGCAGCTCTTGGCAATGGAATTCTCTCCCTCCTCCAGGAGCTGCAGTTTAGAGCAAAGATCGAACATGTGGCCAGCCGTGCTGCAGCCATGGACATACCTACTCCTGTAAGTGAACTCTTCCCTAGTCTAACATCCTGAGGTCACCCATGTGGGCGACAGAACTCCTTTCCCTTTACTCCCCCTGGGGGAGGACAGTCACCCCCTTTTTACCAAGGGCTCAGGGTTAAGTGACTTGCCAAGCACTGCACAGCTAGTGAGATGAAGGCAGGATTCCACCCCAACTCTGATTCCAAGCCAGGACAACAGAAGCTCAGCCCAGCCTTGGCAAGGTTAAATGGGAGGGAACCAGTGGCTCAGCCCCTAGGCAGGAGCTTCCCACAGCGGAGGCCGGGTGGGCAGAGATGCTCAGGAAACGTCCCAACTACCCACCTGGGAGGCAGGAGCATGACAGCAGGGCTGAGCTTCCCAGATCCTGGCTTCAGGGATGCTACCTTAAAGCCCTGGGCCCTCTCTACACACATCTCTTCCCCTAACCCAAACCCCTAAAGACCCAAGGGGGCTTCCAGAACTATTACCTGTTCCCCTTTATTTTGTTGTTTTCCTTAACTGAAAAACACAATACTAGAGTAGATCTAAAGCCTGAGGAAATTCCCTCCTGTCCCAACCTCTCTCTGATGACGTCCCCTGTCCAAAGCCCCCTCTGCATGGTCTCCCTGCCCAGCCTTCCAATCCTGAACCAGGGAATGAGCTTGTTTGCTGGGCACTGGGTGTCGCTCTGAGCACCTCACAGGGCTTAACTCCTCCGCCCTCCCAGGGCCACTGCTCTGCGGCAGGACTGAAACCCAGGCAGGCGACCCTGGCCCGGTGACCTGCCTGCTGCAAGGTGCGGCCACGCGCTCCGGCGAGTCCCCAGAGCGCTGTCCTGACTGCAGTCCCCAGGTGAGCAGAAATCCCCCAGAGACCCTCACTCCGGCCCCTCCCTCACACCGAGGAAACTGAGGCCAGAGAGGAACAAGCACCCGCACAGGTCCCCAAGGCCAGTTCCCCACCGCTCCCCACTCCGCACCCACACCTTGGCACAGTGGAGAAAGCTGGCAGCCGACACTTGTTGGGTGGCGTGGGACGAGTTGTCCTCCCCCGACGGTAAGGCAAACACCAGCTCCTCGTAGTTTCCATCCTCCTTTTCCTGGGCACGAGAGCCCGTGGGGCTTAGCAGCAGCAGCAGCAGCAGCGGGAGCGGCCACCGCGGCCACCCAGAGCTGCCGGTGCCCATCGAGGCGAGAGGAGAGGTTTGCGTCCTAGCGGGAGACCCAGAGGCAGAGCTGTCCCTGCCCGCCGCGCCGTGAACCTGGCGTGGAACAGGCGTGGATGCTCGGGAGTCGAGATCCGCGGGAACACAGGGGCGTCCAAGCCAGGGAGTCAGACCGCCTGTCTCCCTCCTCCCGACTGGGACTCCGAGCCTCTGCGCCTTCATGTGGTGCAGACACCTTTTAGGCTGTGGGCGCTCAAGGCCTGGGGGCCGGGAGATCACGCCACCAGAGCCCCATCAGACAATCCTATCTGATTAAACATTGATGGAGCCCCAGGGCTGGAGGATCAGGTTTCGGAGTCACCCTCCCCAAACAACATCACACTATACCCAGAGGGTGGAAAACACAATCCCACATCCTAATTGGGTTGGAAGTCCTGCCTATGCCCCTGCCCCGAAAAGCCCTTCCCCTGCCTCTGCCCCTGAGCCGGGCCTGCCACGCTGGAGTCCTGGTGAGTCCATCTCGTTAGTGTTTCGGGGGTTTGGCTTACCGGGTATGCCTTACCACAGTCAGCCATCCCTGGTGTCTCCCTCCAACATTTGTTCAGCAATCTCCTCTTGCCCGTCTTCCTCCCTGTGAGTGGTGACCCTTCCCAATCATTCTGACTGCAGACTCCTCCCAGCCTACTGACTTTTTTCCACTGGCCTCAACTTGGCATCCTAAACTTAGCCTGGCTCCCTCTCTGGCCTATGCCCCTTCTGAATCCTGCACCCCACCTCACCATTTCCTACCTTGAAGAGACTGCTTACTATGAATTTCCAGCCTACACCTGTTTCAAGGGATTGATTCTATAAAGAATCAATTTTTAAATCGGCAAAGATGTCATAGAGATATGTTCAAAATCCATTATAGGCACAAACTCAGTGTTCCAAACAGTTTGGTTTGCAAAGATTCCTTTTACACGCTATGAGCAAGAACTCAATAGGACAAGCATCCAGTGAACACCTACCATGTGCCAGGCAGTAGTGTGCAAAGGGCCAGCCAAAAGCAGGGCCTGCCTAGGATTGCTTGTGTGGCAAAGCATGAGGCACATTCTTCCCAGGAAGAAGAAACAGAGGGCTTTAGGATCCTACTTTGCAGTTGCTCAGCAGATTTTCAGGTCTGAATCCAGGTCTTGGAGTCCAAAGCTGTTGCTCTTTCCACCATGTTTGCAAAGACCTCATTACAGAGAGCCCACTGCACAAAGACTACAACCAGTACATTGACAGTGATATCCACGAGGGGAGGCTAGAGCCACCTCCTCTGTTCTTTTTCTTTACCCCCCATCAGA
Source organism: Pedetes capensis (assembly GCA_007922755.1). NCBI lineage: Eukaryota > Metazoa > Chordata > Mammalia > Rodentia > Pedetidae > Pedetes > Pedetes capensis. The sequence continues at coordinate 155,833 of VMDO01000884.1, forward strand.
GCACAAAGAAGAAACTCATTCACTGTTTGCCAGTGGAATCCCTCCACTCTGCTAGTAAATAAAAATGTATCTGAAACTTGCTTTTGGCAGCTTCCTCACCAAAGGACTCCTCCTATAGCAAGAATGGCTGGGGGCGCTTTCGCCCATGCTCCCCTTGGAACACTAAGCTTCTTAACCCTCAGGTGTTCCTAATGTGCTCCCAGAGGATGTTGTGCTCTGCACAGAGGGCCGTGGATATCCTCAGGCCCAGGACAGCTGGCTGCTATCCAGTATGCTGTAGATACATTTGGATGGAGGTGGGGGGAAAGGGAAGCCCCCAGGTACCCTGGGCTCCACAACAGATGGAACCAGAAGGGCAGTCACTTCTCATCCCACATCCTTCACTGCACTCTTAGGGAGACCATCCCAGCTGGGCTTCCTGCCACGTGGCTGGGTTTTCATCTCTCATGAGTTATCTCCCACCATAAGATGCCTGAAATATCTGTGTCCCCTCCTCCTTCTTTTCAGATCCCTTCTCCACACCCCGGCCACTCGTCTCATAGGTACAGGCAATCAAGTTCAAGTGAATGTACTCTGAAAAGTTCATCTTTCTCCCACTCTTGAGCCTCCAACTTCCCAGGCAAAATCACTATCCATGGCAAGTGGGTTGAAGAGTGTCCCCCCAAGAAGGATGTCCAGTCCTAACCCCTGGCTCCCATGAATGTGACCTCATTTGGAAATATAGTCTTTGCAGATATAAGTAATAAAGCTAACACTCTTGTGATGAGATCATCCTGGGCTTAGAGTGGGCCCTAAATCCAAAGGCTGATTTCCGAAGAGAGAGGTGCAGGATATGCAAGACCTGGTGCAAGGAAGAAGGTGAGGATGGAGGAGCAGAGGCGGTGATCCTGACATCAGCAACAAGCACCAGGAGCCACCGGAAGCTGGAAGAAGCAAGGAAGGATTTTCACCCCCCGACTCTTTGGAGAGTGTTGCTCCACCAGCCCTTGATCATAGATTTCCAGCCTCCAGAACTTCAATACAACATATTCTGTTGTTTGAAACAACCAGATTTTTAGTAATTTGTTTTAGCATCCCTAACTATACACCCACTTATTTGATATCTTTCCAGGGATATTCTATTTTTATAAAAATATTTTTAAATGGATATTTTCATTTTGTTCTATTTTGTTTTAATCTTTTGAGACAGGGTCTTGCTGTGTATCCCAGGCCGGCCTGGGACTAGCTATGTAGACCAGGCAGCCTTGAATGCATGTGGATACTCCTGCCTCAGACTACCAAGTGCTGGGATTACAAGCATGTGCCACCACGCCCAGTTTAAATGGAATATTTAACATTTAACCTATATTAGATCCTGGGGGCTCTAGTGTCCTAATCCAACCTTTAAGATCTCACAGTTCTTCCCACTACAGCCCCAAGGTTTCTCTCTGCAGTCTGACCTAAATCCACAGAGTTCCTTGGCTCTGTAGCCAGCTGCAGATTTTCCCTGGCAGTTTGGAATGCAAACTGGGGACTTAAACATTCTCAGGCACCCATAAAGATCAGTAGGTTGTTGCCCAAAACACTGGCCACAGCCCTGAGCCAAATTCCTTAAGGCCTCATATAAACTCCATATCTGACGCCTGTCTAGGTAACATCCTTTTTCTCTTGCTGTTTTTGTTATAAGAAAAAACTGCAGCACTGTATTAGTAAGGCTCCTTAATAAATGATTTGGGAGCTGGTTGTGGTGGCACACACCTGTAATCCCAGCACTCAGGAGGCTGAGGCAGGAGGATTGCAGTGAGATCACAGCCAGCCTGGGTTACATAACAAGACTCTGTCTCAAAAACAAAAACAAAAACAAAAGCAAAGCAAATGGCCAGGAGCAGTGGCTCACATGGCAGGCAGAAGCAAGAATATCTCACGTTTGAGGCCAGAGGTAGCCTGTATAACTTAACAAGACTCTGTCTTAAGATAAAAAATAAAAAATGGGCTGGGGTGCAGCCCAGTGGTAGAGCACTTGCAAAGTGTGTGTGAGACCCTGGGTTCAACCCCCAAGGACCACAAAAAAATAAAAATAAAAATAAAAATAGATTTGGGCTGATCACTCTGGCATTTATGTTTCTTTCTTTGAAATCCTAACCAGAACCCTTTGGGGCACTCTGTTGTGGGAACACTTTGGAGGTGACTCCAGCCTTGAGTCTCAGCCCTAATACTGGGATTACAACACCATGTACCCACTTCTACTCCCTTATGTTTCTTGTTGCAGAATATTCCATACCATATCTGTTCCAAAGTGGCTTTAACCAATCTCCTATTGAGTACGTAGATTGCTTTCTGTCTTCTGCTATTATCAAGCCTGTCCATTCCTCTTTGTTCATGTGAAAACATGTTTCATAAATTCTTAGAAGTAGAATTTCAAGAAGAAAAAGCACATGAAGGCTTTCCATGGATAGCACCCACTGTCTGCCCAGCAATCCTGTGTACCTGTCAGAATAGCTTGTGTTCTGCTTCATCACATATAACCTCAAATCTCAGGGGCTTACAATGGACAAGTGTTTATTTTTCTCTCACATCAAGTGTCCATTTCTCTGTCCATCAAGGGTTTTGCTCTATATGTCATTGTCCTCACCCCAGAACCAGAATGATGAAGCATCTGTCATTTGGAGCCTTGCTGGACGCTAAGGCAGAAGGAAAGCAAGTAATCACACACCCTTCTACCAAAAAGCACCAATATCACTTCCACTCACATTTCCTCCTCCAATCCAAGTCATGTGACCACACCTGAGCTCACAGGTGGGCACCTGCAGTCAAACTCAATGTCCAAGAGGGAAATGGGAATATTTGCGAATGCCACTAGCCATGACCACTCACAACCACTTCCCTGGCTAACACAGAGAGCTACCAGTTTGATCTCTTCATGTGTTAAAAATACGATCTATATTTCCTTGTCTTTGAGCTATCTCTTCATGCCCTTACCCATTTTTCCAATTTGGCTATTGGTTTTTTGTTTGATGATTTGTAACAGCTTTTTATATAAAGTATCAAAAAAGATTTCATTTAAGAATAGAGAAAGGAGAGCATGAGTGTTATTTCCATGACAATATCCTCTTCAAACAAAGGAAGCATGAGGATTTTATTTGGGGAACCTCTATACATTCACATAGGAAAGCATTTCAGGGGTAAACAGATTCCTGACCACACTTAGTTAAGGAGTACATGCCCACCCAGGCATGATGGCGCCTATCTGTAATCCCAGCACTTAGGAGGCTGAGACAGGATGGTGAGTTTGAGGCTAGCCTGTACTACATAGTGAGACCCTGTTTCAAAAACAACAAAAAACAAAAGGGAGTGTATTTCTAAGTATGCTCAGTTTAAGGTTGTAGTTCAAGGAGGAAAGATGGGGGACACATTTAAGGATATACTTAGCTCAAGGTCATGGAACACATGTTTGAAAGGTTAAAATGGCAGATAGGAATGTGTGGGACTCACTTCTGGCTAGGAACTGAAACCCCACACACAATAAGCCCACTATTCTTGAGCCTTATGGAGACACACCACTCCCAGAGCTGGGTGGATGATAACTCAGAATTTTATTCTTGTTACAAGCTCTGTTCCTGCTCTCCAACTCAAGCTCTATGCCTGTGCACTGCGCTTTATAAGCCTTTTGGGTTAACCAATCAGAATTTGAGACGTTGTGATGATGTTTTGGGTTAGCCAATTGGGTAACATCAGGTGATTGGACCAACGAATCAAATGATATTGAGTGATATGACGTGGCAAGAAATTAGAGGAGGGACACGCCCTAGCTGCAACAGACAGGGGCCATCTTGCCTCACCTCCTGGGCTGGACCTCATGGGCCTGATCCCATAAGCTCAAACCGGGCATGCTAATGGCAAGCTGTTAGGGCTATTTTAGCTGTTTAGTCTCTGCCTCGTGGACTCAAGCTGGGTGTGCCACGGTGACTCACCAAAGAGTCCCTGGTGCACCTGAGGACTAGAGGTGGGTCAGATAAGCCTTGAGCCAAGCAGACTCAGAGTCATTTCTCTTCCCTTCCCCTCTGTGCCTCATCCCTACAAGAATGCCTTTGGGTATGCTCACCTTGCAAAACAAAGTTTTAACTGAGATGACCTTTTCCTTTCTTCTGGGTTACCTGGAGGGGACTAGAGGATAGATGTCAACAAGGCAGCTTGCTTCCTCATTTTTTCCTCCTTGAGCCACATCTTTGTTGTCAAAAACCTTAAAGACAATCTGTAGTAGGTGAGGAGAGAAGGAGTGTTATTTCCAAAGTAATGCCCACTGTAGTACCGAATTTTACCTGTTATCTGTTGTATATGTTGTAAGCCTGTTTGCCCAGTTTTTCAATTAAGTTTTGACTTTATGATCTTTTTTCCATAGAAAAATTATTTTTCACAGAGCCAAATTTATCAGTCCTTTATTTAATGACTTGAGGATTTTGCACTGTGCTTATAAATATTACCCCCTTATCAAGATTGCATTAAAAATTCTTTTAAAAACACTTTTAAAACATCTTTTCTTCAGCTGGAATTTATTCTTGTACAGGAGTGAGGTTGTTTTTTCCAGATGGCTAGCCCATTGCTTCAATACTATTCATTCTGTAATTCATCTTTTCTCCACTGATTACAAAAGACATCTTAGTAACTAAACTCTCTTAGGGCTTTACATTTGTTTCTGGATTGCCATTTTGCATCTTTTGTAGCTCTAGTCAGCACCAAATTATGAAAATGTGCTTACATTCTAGCCTAGAAATTTTATTTCTTAGGAGTCCAAGGAAATAATTAGGCCAGAAGACAAAAAGGTACTAGTGGTGCAAAAATAATCATTGTGAAAAATGGAGAGCAACTGAAGTGTATAGAGCTCTTAATACAATCTACTAAGGACCCCAGGGCCATCTACCAACCATCTCTGGATCAGGATGGGCAAAGTGTTGAAGACACAACTATACACATTTTCAAGAAATTCTGCAGGCTAATGGGTGAGCTCAGCCTACTTAAAGACTGTCCAGGTCTAAGAAGCCCTGACATCATGTGGCTGGGTAGGAAGCTGGGTGCCAGTGCTACTCTGTGCTCAATTCACTCTTAGCATGTTGTGAGCTCCTATTGCAACATATGCACTCACTTAGTCCCCTGGCTTCCTGCTAGCATCACTGTCTGCTGTAATAAATCTTCACTTTGATCTGCCAGGGTGTCAGATATTTCTATTTGCCTTCAATGAATTCTTCTCATGGTTCAGCAGCCCACATATCCATCAACGAGGGACAGATTTTGGTCTGTTCATAGGGTAGAATACTTTTCAGCCATTAAAAAAATTGAAATAGATGTTTATATATTGATATAGAAATATATCCTGTTGGGGAACCCTAGAGTATGCCCCCAAGGTAGGGGCCTATCTAGTCTGCTTGGAGGGCCAACATCTATCCTCCAGGGCATGGGAGCCTCAGAGGGTAGAGAGGACCACAGTGGCAGGGGCCCCTATGGCCTGCTTGGAGGACCAACATCTATGCTCCAGGGCCAGTGACCCTTGGCTTACATCCTGGTCCTTCACTCCTCTCCCTCCCATTGACTGGCCAAAGATGGCCCCTGATCAGACCATCTCTGATGCAGATATGTCCACCTTGATTGGCCATCAAGACCCCCCTGACTGGTCAATAAGGGAAGGCTACTGATTGGCCTGGCCCATGAGTAACCCACCTATCCAAAGTGTATCACAAATTCACCTCTTTTAAATAACCGCCCCATCTGGCAGATATGGCAGGTAAACTGACATACCTGTTAGGGAATGCATTCTAATTGCTACCTCCTGGCATGCTCCCTTTTCCCCAAACTATATAAGACAGTCCACCGGCAACCCACCAACCTTCCTCTTGTCTTCACCTGCCACCTGGACCCTAACACTTTGCACCATCGCACCGTACCCCAGAGACTTAAGATCTTCAATGAACAAGACCTTCTAGCAAGATGCCATGTCAAGTCCAGGGGCCCAAAAGACCGGAAGGCACCTAGCAAGACAGGAAGTGTTCTCTAATTCCTCCCCAAGCCTGAAGAGGAGGAGAGTAGAGAAGGCAAGCTGTGAGAGTCAAGGCCAGGGCAGACTATTGGCGCTAATAACATCTTCTGGCCTTTGGCCTGTTCCTGTCCTTGCTTGCAGGAGCAGCTGAATAAAACCGTTGTTCTTTTTTATAATAAGAAGGTTCCCAAAGTCCTTCTTTAGTGTCATCAACCAGCTCTCACCTTAGCCCTGAGAGTCCTGGGATTTCACCTAGTGTTGAGGCTAGGCTTCGAGAACTTGCCAGGCTAGAGCTGAACCCCAACATATCCAAGATCAATAACATTTAATGTCTGTCATGATCCCATTTCAATAAAATAGTTACATACTATGTTAGTCAGCTTTACATTACTATAAATTCTTGATTCTTGAGGAAACTAACTTAAAAATGAAAAAGGTTTATTTAGTTCACAGTTTTGCAGGTTCAAAGGCAGGGCATCTGCTAGGGCTGAGTTCCTGTAAGGGTGGCAGATGGCAATGACAGTAGCAATGGCACGACGGAGCAAAAGGCCCACATCTCCAAAGAGAGCAGAGAAAGATATGGTGGGCTGGGACCCCAAGGAGGATCACAAGTTCCAGGGATCCCTCCTTGGTCCCTTCTTGGGGGCCTGTGCCAAACGACCTGAGGACTTCCCACAAGGACCTACCTGCCAATGTTTCGTCACTTCCCAATAGTCTTCAATGACATGGACTCTTGAGAGACACTCAAACAATTTAATGATATCCAGATCATAGGCCCTACGTACATGTAATGTTTGCCTCTGTATACAGAACACAATTGAAGGTATAGACCCCAAACTGAATAAGTAGGGGGTCTCAGTGTCTCCATCCTGTCTGGAGTGGTGAGATGAACGTGACTCCTCTCTGTGTTTGCTCAGAATGCCTCATCTTTGTCCGGAGCATTTTGCTTTTCTCTGGCTCATCTGCCCCAACCTTGGGGCAAGTGAAGCTATTTAGTAGATGAAGAAACTGAAGGCTAGAGAAGGGAGCACTTGTTGACACCAGGCAGCCTTGTATCAAGTAGAGCTGACACCATTTCTAACTGTTTCCTAAAGTCCAGGAAACCCAGGGGCTGAGAGGGTGAAGGCTGAGCCAGGTAGGAGGGAGTCAGGGCCCTTCCTCCAGCTCAGGTGGGTGAGAGGAGAACCGTGGAGTGGGAGGGGCTGCAACCTCTGCCGAAGGCACACTTGCTCCTGGTTCAGTACAGCCTGCATCGGAGAGTGGCAAATATATATGGCTGCAAATCTCGCTGTCAGGGAATGTACCTGTTTCCCCCAGGGCCTGTGAACTTGGTGTAAGCAGGAGTCCTGCTAAGTCACCTTGGTGTCCCCAGTACCAGCCATAGCCTACCATGTACCTTTTTTTTTTTTTTTTTTTTGGGTACTGGGGGTTGAACCCAGGGTCTCACACTTGCATGTTTTGCAAGTGCTGGACCACTGAGCTGCGCCCTCAGCCCTTTTTTTTTTTTAAACTTTTTGAGACAAGGTCTCACTAAATTACTCAGACTGCCTCTGGTCTCGAAGTTGCAATCCTCCTGCCTCTACCTCCTGAGTCGCTGGGATTACAGGCGTGGGCCACCACACCCAGCTCTAACATGTACATTTAATGACTGATCTGACTAATTACAGAGCACCCCTGTGTGCCTAGGTTGGATTGCAACAGTGAGCAAGACAGCAGAATCCCCAGCCCAAATGGCTCTTACTCCAATAAGCAAAGCAGGCACTGAGCAAGAGTCAAGAATGCGAGAGCTGACCAGGCTAAGGAGAAGTGTTAGGGAAGGGGGTGTGCACTGCAGGGGAGGGGAGGGAGAGCTGACTTTAAAGGAGGGCAGTGTGAGAAGGAGCTGCTGAGGAGGGGAGCTGAGGGGCTGGGTTGTGTGCACACGCTGGAAAGGGCATGTCCAGAGACTGGAGGGAGACAAGGGAAGGGACTGCAGAGGCCAGGGTGGGGGACATTAGAGTAGCTGTGAGTGGAGGAGTAATTGATCTGATCCATGTTTCTAAAGGAAATAGACATTAGTAGGGCAATGTAGATGTGGAGAAACTAGCCAGGGGAATGTGAGCCACATGGGGTGTCAGGGATCAGGGCACACTGGGAGGAGTTGTCCTCTGGCTACGCTTTGAAGGTGGAGCCTCTTGGATTTGCCAGTGATTTAGATGTGGCACAGGAGAGAAAGAGCTTTGGTCCATGTGACTGGAAGAACAGAATTGGCATTTATTGGACTGGGAAAGCCTGGGAAGACAGGATCAGCAGGGAAACAGGCACTTCTGTTGAATGTGTCACATGCCACGATTCCCCAAATCTGTGCTCAGGGGAGACACTGGGCTGGGATTTGTCAGCTTAGCGTGTCAGTGATATTCAAACACAGGATATGAGGAGCTCGTGAAGGGAGCCTCTCAGGGGAGAAATGAGCAGGTGGGGAAAATGCAGCCCATAGGCCAAGGACCATGAGAACAAAAGATAGGCCTGATGCTGGGATCTGGCACCCTGATTTGGCAGGTGGGAATCTCCAGTCCGCCTAATTGAGAGGGCAGGAAGAGGAATGGAAGACAGCAGCCAGTGGCCAGCTCCCTTGGAGAGGCTTCCTCCAGCGGAGCAGGACATGGATGTATGGAGCCAGTCCTGCGGGGCTGCTGCACAGTGGGCGATTACCACTAGCCACCATCTATCATAGATTTAAAAATACCTGCAAGAGGGGCTTTTGGCTATTCTCCTTATACAGAAATAATACGTGAGGGGATTGGTCTGCTAATTACTCAAATTTGATCATTATACATCATACATGTGTATTAAAACATTACATTCAGCCCTGTTATTATGTACAGCTATTATGTGTCAATTAAAAATTTTTAAACAATTTTTAAACTACAAAAAATGGGCTATGGATGGAAGGGGTATAAGGCTAAGAAGGAGGTGTTTATTTTATTTATTTATTTAATTTGTTTGTTTTGTTTTGTTTTATTTTTCTCCTTAGATAGGAGATACTAGAGCGTGCTGTGGGCTACACCAGGAGTCAGTCGTTTGAACAGCTGAGGGAAACACTGCCTGGCTTTTAAGTCAGGAAAGGTGTGTGTCAGGGCTATCTCCTTTCACCACACCTCTTCAATCTCTATGCTGAACAAATAATCTGAGAAGCTGGACTCTATGAAGAAGAACGTGGCATCATGACTGAAGGAAGATTCATTAACAATGTGTGTTGTGCAGATGACATAACTTTACTTGCTGAAAGTGAAGAGGATTTGAAATTTTTACTGATGAAGATCAAAGAACACAGCCCTAAGTACAGTCAACATCAAGAAAACAAAAATCCTTACAACTGGGTCAGTAAGCAACTTCATGACAAATAGAGAAAAGATTGAGGTTGTCCAAGATTTTGCTTTACTTAGTTCTATAATCAACATCCACAGAAGCAGCAGTCAAGAACTCAAAAGACATTGCATGGGGAAAAGAAGTCTTAAGCACTCTTTAAAGTGTTGAAAAGTGAAGATGTCCTGTTGAAGATGAAAGTGTCCTTTACTCATACCATGGTATTTCAGTTGCATAATATGTTTGTCAAAGCTGGATGTTTAGTAAGGGAGGCAAGAAAAGAATTGATGCTTTTAAGTTATGGTGTTGGAGACAAATACTAAATATACCATGGACTGCCAAAAACCCCAACAGATCCATCCTAGAAGGGCAACCACAGTGCTCCTTGGAAGCAAGGATGGCTAGACTGTATTTTGTATGTTTTGGATATGTTGTTAGGAGGAACAAATCCTTGGAGGAGGACATCATGTTTGGGAGAGTGGCAGAGGGTCAATGAAGAAAATGAACACTCTCAACTATATGGATTGACACAGTGACTGCAACAATGGGCTGAAACAAAAAAGATTGTGTGCCTGGCACAGTGTTGGGTAGTGTTTTGTTCTGTTGTACATAGGGTCACTTTGAGTAGAGCTTGACTCGATGGCACCTAACAATAACAACAAGCTGTAGGGTGCTGGGAATGATTCTGCAGAGAGGGAAGGGCAGGCTATGCAGAGAGGGTTGATTCTTAGGTAGGCGAGAATGGGTACTCCCCTGCTGGCATAGAGGGCTGTCCTTATGGCAGGGCACAGAGGGCTACTCATCCATAGCAGCAGGCGGGAACGTGCAGAGGAGGCCCCTGGCAGGCCAGGCACTGGGCCTGGTGGAGGTTTCATCTCTACTGCAGCTGTTTTCTCACTGACTAGGAAGCAAGGCTTCAGCTGTCGGGAAGGATGGTGGTGGAGGTGTTGGGAGGTTAAGGAGAAAGTAGAGGGAGTGGGCATTGGGGATGAGGCAACATTGCCAGGGCCATGGGGGGCATGGGTTTCTCTGGCCAGTTGCTTGCCCTCTTCCTGAGCCTCCATTACCTCATCTGTGAAATGGTGGGAGTCATAGAATGAACCTCACCAAGTTTTATGAGAACTAAGAGTCGGACCTGACTCCATGGCGCTTAACAACAGCAAAATATGAGTTGATATTCATAGTTTGTTATTGTTAGGTGCCATGGAGTCAGTTCCAACTCATAGTGACCCTGTGTATGAAAGAATGAAACACTCCCCAACACTTTGTCATGCCTGGCACTGTGTCAGTTCTCTGATATTCATAGGGTTTTTGATGGATGATTGTTTCGGGATGATTTCAGGAATGGGCTGCCAGGTCCTGCTATTTTTGCAGTGCTGGGGTTAGATCCCCAGCGGGGGGAGGGGCACAGTGTGCTGAGGAAGCACTCTACCAACTGAACCAAACCCCAGCCTGATATTCATGGTATGCTTAGAACACTGCCAACAACATATAAATATTGTGTAAGTTTTTATTAAAATAAAAATATAAAGGAAATGAGGTGTGCAGAGCATTGCACTTGGAGGGGATCCTGGCTGTGGGGCAGCCCCCACAGCTGGAGGGCTGCTGGAGGTTTGGGAAACTGGGAAGTGAGCCCATTTCTCTCTTGCTGTGCTGTGCTCAGCCTCCCAGGTCTGGCAGCAGAGCAGGCGGGCATTCGGGTTTAAGTACAATTGTTGTGGGTTCTCAGGGAGATAAAAGGTTCCACAACATGGCAGATCCCTGGAGTCCCTCTGACCCTCCTGGAGGACCCAACTCTATTCCTCAGGACAGTTGGCCTTTGCCCTACTTCCCATCTAGTAAGCCAAGATGGCCTTGGCCAGCTCAGGCTTCCTCGAGGCCTGATTGGCTGAGCTCCATCTGCCTCCTCATTGGTTAAGCCCTTGCCCTTGTGCTGCCCACTATACCTTCCCTGATTGGCCAGCAGTCATTCCTTGACAGTTGGATGGCAGTTGGCTTAAGGGGATAAAAGCCCCTGACCCCAGAGCCCAATGGCTCATTCTGAGCTCCATTTAGGGATGGCTCAGAGCTCTACCTGAACACCACCTAAGGAGAGCTCACTTAGTCCTCTGGCCCCATAAGGACCAGAGGCCTGCATCTGCCTGACCCACCTAGCCTTCAGCCTACCCTCATATTGCCTTCATCCTTCCACCAACCTGCTTTCATCCTTGCCTCTGCCTGCCTGTCTGCATCCACCGTATCTTCAACTTTTCCTCCTCAACCAACAAATTGAGTACTTTGAGTGGCACGCCTCTGAGAGCCAAGCTCAGGGCCTCCGAAGCGGCGAAGACTCTTGGACCAGATGAGCAACGACACCCGGGAGTCCCTGCCCCTCCCGGGGCAGGGCTAGGATAGCAGCTGAGTGCCTTCCTCCCCTTTCACCCTTTCCTGCCTCATCCACCTATCCTTTCCCTTTCCCTGTAAATAAACCTGCCTTGTTTCACCACTCCTGAGTGTGATGCTCTGTTCCCCGGCCTGAGTTCTTTGCAGGGTGCAATGTTGGGGCACCCAGTTGAAACACACAACACAGAGGATCACGGGTTCAAGTTCAGCTTTCCCCAACACACAATGGATTTTTTACCCTCTGAGTATGAAAAACCATGTGGCAAGGGAGCCAAGGGGGTGGGGAAGAGAAGATCCAAGTCTAGACCAATACGTCTAAGCCAGGTAGAGATGAGATGTGTGAGAGATGAGTGACAGGCAGAGGGGACAACCGACCTCCATGAAAAAGCTGGAGAAAGAGGAGATGGTGATCAGACAAGGGAGTTTGAAATGGAGGCTCTGGAGGAGACATAGGCACCATAAGGACAAGGTCAAGAGCATAATGTAGGGTGAGGGTGGCTGGGGTGGGTGGAGGCGAAGCCTCTGAGGTGGAGGTAACTTGTCAAGTGCTTGTCTTCATGCAGCAAGGGTAGCCTCAGGGCCATCCAGTGATGGGTGGTGGATTTATGGAGGACAGAGGACACTAGCCTAGAAGAGGCAGCACTGAGGAGTAGGAGGGCCCCCACATCCCCAGGAAAGGCAGGGAGCAGGGGCCTTAGGGGACAGAGGCATTTTAGAGCAAGGAGGGAAGGGCGTGTGCAGAGAGGCCGTTGAAAGCAGAGGGAGAAGGTTGCTGGTGATGACCAGGATAGTCTGGCTAGGAGAGAGGAAGGAAGTCAGGAGAGGGGGATGAGCCTAGACATCTGGCCTCTCTCCCCAGCCTCTGGTGGCTCAGGAGCAGTGGCCGTGCCCATCTTGGCCAGCAGAGAGTGCCTAGTGTCTAGCACAAGAACCTGCAGCAGGACACCAGGCAGGTCACAGCCCAACACCCTGAGATGAGTCAGATGGGTCCGGCCCTCCAAACCCCACAGGGGGGCAGGTGCGAGCACAGTGGTGTGGGAGGCAGGAGGAGGCAAACCACTCAGGAAGGGACAGGCCAGGTGCCGTGGGAGCCCAGTCAGAGGGGCACTGGATCTGGACAGGCTTCCTGGAGGAAGTGGCTGGGGGCTCTGTGGTCCTGCTGTAACAGCTGGCACGTCCAAGGAGCCGTGCTTGGTCCAATCGGAGGTCCTGGGACACAAGGCTGGTTTTAATACCTCTTGAGACCAAGGCAAGACATGGTCCTTCCTGAGGGTAGGAGGATTCTAGAAGGCTGTGAATAGAAGAGGGTCATGACCAGAGCCCCACACATGACCAGTGCTTGTCACAATCCCCGGGCTACCACCTGCTCCTCCCCTCAGCTCCCCTCTTCCCTGGAAACCCCTTGCCTACCATGTCAAGGAGAAGAGGGAAGAAAGGCCACCTCTTCCCTCTTCCTGCCTGCTTCTGAGCACCTACATCTCTTCCACACATACTTCCCCCCCAAAATTAAAATTTCCAAAACAAACAGAACAAAATCTCTTTCTATCACCTTGCGTGGCATAGACAAAAGAGCCAAATGTTCGGCATGTGCGATTGGTTGTGTGAGTGATTGGTGAGTGGAACTCCTGAGCAAAGCAGCCAGGGAGAAGAAGGGAGGGAGGGAGGGAGGGAGAGCTGCACTTTCGAGTGGTGGGGTCCAGAGGTTGGGCCCTGGAGGCTTCCTGCAGCCCAGTCCACACCCAGCCCCTTTGCAGGGCTCAGGAAGCCTCCTCCTCCTGCGCTATCTCTCCCTGTGGCCCAGACCTCCCATATCTGAGCAGGTGGGTGGCAGCACCAGCTGTGCAGCAGGGTGGGTTCCTCTGAGTGCCTGGATGTCTAAGACTGGACCGAGGGTTCTGTCCTTCTCAAGCTCCTTGGGCAATCCGGAGGCAGCCCAGGGTGCAGGCTCCCTGGAAACAGCACTGCCCACCTGGCCCAGGCAACCTAGCTCCACTCTGCAGCCACCAGGTACTCTGTGCCCATGCTGTTCCCTCTTCATGGAATGCCCTACACATCCTTTGAGGCCCTCTCACAAGGTTGCCTCCTCCAAGCTGCACTCCCCAAACTTCCTCCTATGTACCCAACTTTCCCTCTGCACCATTGTGCCCTCTCTGTGTGGGACTGGAGCGGTGTGAGGGGCTTGGAGGCCAAGCACCATGTGGGAGGGCCCCTTCGCTGGTTGTAGTGGGGTCCAGCCCAGAGGCAGGGGCCAGCCAGGCCTTTGTGACGACGAGGCCAGGGCGGAAGGGTGGTGGCAGTACCTGCATTGGGAGGAAAGACCCATTGGGAAGGGGCCTTGTGGAGGCAGAACAGACAGGCTGTGGCAGCACATGCAACAGGACCCCAGCTGGGATCCAGAACCTGAGTTGGAATCTCAACTCTACCCAAACCCACAGTGTGACCCTGGCAGCTGCTCCTCCCCACCCCCCAGCTTCAGTTTACTCATCACTAAGATGGCGACAATAACCCTGACCTCACAAGGGTGAGAGGACAGCTCTGGGAATGCTTCATGCTGCACGGCATGGAAGGCTCGTGATATGTACACGTGTGGAAGGTCAGGCATGGGTGGCCAGATGGCAGCCCTCGTTCCTCACCCAGCTGCGTCACCCAGACCTGAGGCTTGGATCCAAACAACCCAAGGGCATGCTCTGGTCTGCACCACGTCCTCTGTGTCATGCTTTTGTGTCTAGGGTGAAGGGATGGAATCTACAGCATCCAGGGCCCATAGGGCAGATGGAGGTGAGAGGGGAAGAATGCGGCCCTCACCCCGGCCAGGCCTAGAATATTTCCATCCCTCCCTCCAGGATGCTGATGTCAGGAAGTCAGCGAGCCGAGCTACAGGAGGGTCAGTGGCTGGCTGAGAAACCCAGCACTGTGCCAACAGGAGCAGCAGACCGGCCGCTGTCGCTTTGTAGGGATGGGGAAACTGAGGCCAGAGCAGTTGCCTCGGGGAATAAGTCCCCATCCAGGCAGGGAAGAGGGAAGGTGCCCTGGAAAGAGGGAGGAGGCGCTGGCAAGAGTCCCATGACTTCAGCTTGGGGTTTGGAGGGTGGGGGAGGCAGAGTGGAGGAGGAGGACGGGGAGGAAGAGAGAGAGCCTGGGCCACTGTGGGGGACATCACTGCCCATGATGGTCTATCCCACTCTCCAGGACTAGCAGAGGTGGGGAGGAGGGAAAGACGCACGGCCACCTCCAGGGTCTGCTCTGAATGCTGTGATGCTGCCCCTGCGGCCGGTCTCCCCCAGACCTGAGGGTCCCCTGGCTGGCTTCTTCTCCAGAGCAGGTGGCTGTCTGGATGCTCTCCAATGGCACGTACCGTGGGGCAGAGATCAGGGAGCTGGTGGGGGCAGGCTGGTCTCCACAAGCCAGTGGCTGCCCTGGGGATGTTTGCAGAGGAGAAAATCAGCAGCAAGTTCCCTGGGTGTACTCCCTTTTGCTGGCATGGTTTTGAGGCTTTGTTTTGTTTTATTTTTCTTCTTCCTCCTGCTGTTCCCCAGGGTCACTTTCACCAAGACTCTGTGTTTGGTGTAGGAAGAAATGACATGGCTGCTTCTTGTAAACCTGTGTTTACAGCCAATACAGGTGAGGGACACCAACCATGTGAGCCCCACCTGGCGGCTGGCCTGCCCATGAGGCAGCCCAAACCCAGGTGAGGACAGATGTGTTCTTGTGGGAGAAAAGGACTCAGCCACTCCTCACAGAGCTTCAGGTTTCCTCTTGTCTCCCTGGGACCATGATAAGCGCCTCTGTCCTGCCTAGGTTAGGGCTGCATACAGGTGTAGACAGGCCCTACGAGCAAGTCCAACCTCCCCCTGGGTACTTGGATCAGTTCTCCAGGGTGTCCAAAGATGGTCAGAAGTGAGCTACTTCCTGGGGACCTAATATTTTGTTTATATATATTTTAAAGAATTACTATAATTTTCTGAAAGTAAAAGTATTATTTTACTCATCATTATATGCTTATTATAAAAAATTCATAAGATAAAAAATATGAAGACTATCACCACTCAGACATAATTTTTTAAATTTTTTTCTACTCAGTTTTGCACATACAGATATGTATGGGATCATACTATGTACCTACTGGGAGTACATTCAGCTATATAGTAGCTTAAACCAACAGGCTGATTTTTCTCACTTAGGGAGAGTACTTATGTTTGCTAAACATAAACATAGATCACTAGTTCAATAATGTTAGATCTAGCATTTCAGTGATTCTCTTGGAGTTTCCCTTAAGGTTGCAAATGGTTGCTTGGCTCCAGCCACTGCATCTGTATTTAAAGCCAGTAAATTCAGTAACTTTTGCATTTTTATTAGGAAAGCAGAAAATTCCTCCCAAGAGTTTTCTTTTTAGGTCTCATTTGTCAGAACTGGATCTTATGTCCATCAGAACTGGATCCTATATCTATCTCTAGTAGCAGAAAGTGCTGGGGTTTCGCTTAGTTGGTAGAGTGCTGCTCTGCGCACTCTGAGGGTCTTGGGTTTGATCTTGAGCACCACAAAAATAGGAGAAGAACCTGGCAGCCTACTCTTGAAACAATCAGCCATTGAAATGAATAGCAAAGAAGCACTGACATAGTGGTTTGCATGGCACAGTGTCTGGGAGTGTTTCATTCTGTTGTACATAGGGTCACTATGAATCAGACTTGACTCAACAGCACCTATCAATATCAACAACAAGTAGCAGAAAAGAAAATTGTCATGATTAGCTTTGGACCAGTCATAATTTATCAACTGAGAGTGGGTAGGCAATCTTCTAAACAAAGTCAAGGAGGGAGAGAATTAACAGTGTCTGCTATAGTATGGCACCTAACAACAACAACAAGCTACAGTATGTGTTCTGTTTTATAATCTGTTCTTTTTCTCTTAATTATATATTATGAATTTTTTCCACATCAAGAAATGTAAACTAAGTCATTAATTTAATAACTATTTATTGAGCATATACTGTGTTTCCAGGAACTTCTCTGGGCACTGAGGACACAAAAATGAACATAACAGGGCCCTCGTCTTCATGGAGCTTAGCAGCTAATGAGGGATAGGAAAATTCATCAAAAAATTTCACAAAGAAATGTGTAATTTCAATTCCACTGTGTGCCACAAAGGAGAGAGCAGTTGGAAGGGGACTTGACTCAATCAGGAAGATCATCATTTTGAATGGCCATATCCACCCTCATGCATGGCTGGAGTATAATTATTTAACCAAATTCCTATTGCCAGACATTCAGATCCTCTCCGTTTTCTAACTATTGTTACTAAGGCCACAATCAATACCCTTCTGCAAGTGCATCTCCACACATTTGTCCAATAACTTCCTTAGGAAAAATTCCTAGGGTAAATTACCAATTCCTAGATGTGGAATTCCCCCACATGTGTGTTAGCTTGTCTTCCTGTGGGGGCTTATGTGTTGCTGTGATGTTGAGAAATACCAGCAGGGCCACCCATGGTGGACAGGTTTCAACTGAGCTTCCAGACTAAGACAGACTAAGGAGAAGGACCTGGCAGTCCACTCCCAAAACCATTAGCTATTGAAAACCTTATGAATAGTAGAGAAGCACTGCCAAATAGATTGCAAGAAAATGACCCACCTAGGCTGGAAGGCATTCAAAAGGTGACTAGGGAAGAGTTCCTTCCTCAAAGTGAGTCAAACTTGATGCGAATGGAGTAAAGCCCCTCCAATGTGGCACAACTCAAAATGAGAAAAAACACAGTGCCTGCAACAATGGGCTCAAACATAAAAGGATTGTATGCATGGCACAGTGTTGGGTAATGCTTCATCCTGTTGTGCATAGGGGCACTATCAGTCAGATTCACCTCAACAGCACCTATCAACAACAAGGCATAGAATTGCTGCCTCGAGGGGGAGCCCCCTTCTGTGATGCGTGCCCACACTGTGGGCTGTTCTCCCCACAGTGTCCTTTACATTGACTTGCACCACCCAGGGAAGACAGACCCCAGCTCCCCCTACTGTCCCAGGGCAGCATTCACAGCCCACTCAGGTCCCCTCCAGCCACAGCAGTGCAGGGGTGCCTCAGGGCTCCAGGCCTTTGCACAAACAGCCTCCCCCACCCACCCACTTTCTGTAGGGGACGCTTCAGCCAGAGCATGGGGCGGCTCACTCTTGCTCACCTCCCCCCACCAGCAGCCTGGAGGCCGCTGTGGTCTGTAGTTATCAGTTCACTCTGTTGTTATCCCAGGGGGCAGGGCTCCCAGACAGGCACAGGTCAGACTCATCTCTGTCCCTGATGCCTGGCACAGGGGGTGGCAGGATGTGAAGGCTTAGGGTCTTTGAGGCTCCATGAATGAGTGAACGAACAGGTGTGCAGATGAAGTCTCTTCTCCCTGCTCTCGGGTAGGCGGGCGGCATCTAAATCCTGCCTCCGAGGTCACTCAGCCCTCACCTGCCATTACCCTGGGTCATCTCTGAACTGGCCTTACCTGGGCCAGGGCTCCGGTGTGTTGGAGGGAAGTGACGGACTCTGCCACAGGGTCCCCTGCCCTGCCCTGTTAGGCCATGGCCAGCACAGAGGAACCAGGATGGTGGCTCCGTAAGCCTCAGTCCTGACCTGGCCTCACCCCATGCCGAAGGTGGAAAAAACCTTTCTCCAGGCAGGACATGAATAGAATTCCTGCTGCAGGGCACAGCCAGTGTTCTGGCCGCCACATGTTCCCCAGTTCCCTTTTGTGTCTATAAACTAGTCTGTGCGTCAAACATGCCTTTCTTCGTGTTACTCCTTTACTCGTGAATCTTTAGTGGCTCCTTCTTGCCCATCAGACAAAATCTGGCTCCATAGCAAGAATTCAAGGAGCCCTGTGATCAAGTTCCAGCCTCCTCCTCTGACCTTGACCTCCACCAGCCCAGCCGCCCAGTCTCCTCGAGGTTTCCTGCTTCCCTGCTTGTGCAGAGCTGCCTGGGATGCCCTCCTCCCTGCCTCAGTCCTGCTTGCAACATTGTAGCTGCTCCTGTGCTCAGTAACACAGTTAGGAAAAGAAAACTGGAAGCCCCCTGTGCCCTGGACTCACCAGCTTCATTATTCAAAATGCCGTGTATCCCAGAGCTCTCTGAAGGGGCTTTAAAGACATTGGATTTTCCAAGCTTCCTGAGAGGGTCTGATGCCACCAGCCTAGCCAGGTCCATCGACCTGAGTTTGGGGTTACCCAGTGCTTCGATGCCAGCCCCAAGCCTATGGTGGCTCCTGGTGTCTAGGCTTTGTTCCTAGTCCCCTTGTCTCTGCAAATGACAATAATCATAGAAATTACATGTTTACTGAAGACTTGCCGGGCACCACACCCTCACCACACACTCAGTATGCATTATCCTGTGCGGTTTCACCATGTGCCTCTCAGGTCAATATTATTGGTCCTCTTTTATGGATAAGGAATTTGAGAGCCAGAGATGCTAAGTCTCTTGGCTACAGTCACAGAGCTGGCTGGGGTGGAGGCTCAACCTAAATCCTAGGCTGAGACTCCACAGCCGGGGCTCCTCCTCACCGGGCTAACAGTCCATGCACCTGGGCCAGCGACCTTCTGCGTGGGCGCCCAGCTCTGCTCTGGTCTGTTCTGTTCCACCAGCACAGTTGCTCCTTGCTTTTGCTAAGTTCTGGGATAGAAATATAGGTGGGCAAAGGCTCCTGTCCTCCAGGGACCTCCCAGGCCACATGAGGAGGCAGGTGTTCCCCCAGCCAGCCTCGGAAGAGATGCAGAGGGAGCAGAGGTGCACCGGCAGGGACAGTGGGTGGGGCGGTGTGGGAATGGATTCTGCCTTGGCAGGGGAGAGCAGACCAGTGTGGGCCTCAGGGAGCCTGAAGAGTTTGAGCCAGGTCTTGAGCAGTGAAAGAGAAGGGGGTGGAAGGCATACAGGAGGGGGAAAGGTGTGAGCAGAGGCAGGAGGGTGGGAAGGTTGGGTCTGCAGTGCTTTGGGGCTGGGGAAAGTGGTGCATGATTTAGGCAAAAAGGGTAGGCTGGACAGATCTTGAAGGGTCTCACAGGAAGGGCTGAGAAATCTGAACTTGGGTGGGCAATGGGGAATCATGGAAGGTGTGAGAGCAAGGGGGTGTCTCCCTCAGTGCTAGTAGAGGGCAAGGCGCAGGCAGGTGCTCAGTGGAGCCTGCTGCCTCGCTGCTGAGGTGTCTTTACTGGGCACTAGGGTTGGAAGGGCCTGTACAATGGGGCAACTCCCAGAGGAGTGGGCGACTTCACCGCTGTCCTTCCTCTCCTCTTTTTCGCTGTTCTCTGGAAAGCCTCTCTGGGCCTCAGTTTCTGGCAACATGGGGACAAACCACCAGCCTTGTTGTGTGTGAGGATCAAATGAAGTCAGATGGGCACAGCAGAGCAGGTGTGTTATCGGATCTTATTGTTAAAGGCAGATCGGGTGGCCTCAGGGCCCGAGCCCAGGCTCGGGGGACTTGCCTTGGAATCGCAGCTCTCTGCCCCTGGCATGCCCATCCCTCAGGGCTGTCTGGAGGTGATACCTCAAGTCAGTGAGGTGATACCCAGAAAGCACTTGACCCTTGGCAGGTGCTGCCTTACCTGGCCAGGCGCAGGCTGTCCTGAGCCTTCTCCGTGCTCCTGGGAGGCTGCCTGTCCCGCAGCCCCCAGCTCCCTCCTCCCCTCCTCATTAGGCTCCCTGCCACTTGCTGTCAGCTCACCTGCCCTCAGCCCCTGGCATACACAATGTGCTCTCTACCCTTTGCAGGAATTTGCACACTTGCCTCACCTTGGTGAATCTGTGCAGCTGCTGTCTTGTTTATAAGCAGGACAGAGTTTTCCCCACTGTGCAGATGTCTTTTGTACTCCAGAGATTTAGAACAAATAAAACAATATTTTTCACGTGAGGCTGATGGATCTGCCTCCAGGGTTGTTGTGATGACCAGATGGGCTAATAGGTATGAAAGTGCCTGGAACACAGTGCCCAAGGATGTGGAGAAGAAGTGGAATCTTGTCCCACTCCACCTAATCTTGTAGAGAAAAGGGACAAATGGAGACCCATGGAGGGCTGTCATGTAACAAGGTCACAGCAAGCCATCAGCAGAGCCCAGGCTGACCCAGGGCCTCAGTCTTTCTTTGCCCACTCTGTCTACAGGGCCTTTACTCCCGCCCCCAGTGGAAACTCTCACAGTCCCTCTGGGCTCATGGGAGGGTGACCAGGACAGGACTTTCCTCCCTGGCACACATCCTGGAGGCTGGGGCTGAAGGCTGGAATCCCAGAGTTCACCACCCACAGCGGCATCTCCAGCCCCTTCCGGCTTCCAGCCCCTCCCCCACTCCCTAACCCTGGGGCCTCCATGAACACGTTGTACTCTGACCCCCAAGCCAGTCAGCCAGCTAGAGGGACATCCAGAGGCACTGGTGCCCCAAGGAGGTGAAAGTTGGTGAGGCGGAGGGGGTGAAGCACCGTGGTGAGCCAGGCCTGGTGGCCAGTGAGGGAGTCAAGAGCTCAGGCTGGCCACAGTGGACAGAAGCAGAGCCCCTTGCTTCTGGCTCTCCAAACTCTTAAAAAGCTGCCAGTCCTTCCTTTCCAGCACAATCCACAGCACCCTCCCCTCCCCTGCACCCGCCAGTCACCAGCAGGAAGGGATAGGAGAGGGAACAGCAGGAACAGCCCTGTCCTGGAGGCAAGTTGAGACCATGTGGCAGTCATGGTGGAGCCCAGGCCAACAGCAACAGCATCGAAGCCAGAAAAACGACCAAATGCCCTCCACCTGCAACTGCAGAGGACCAGTATTTTGACCAGTCACAGCTTGAGCTTCCATCTCAGCTCTTTTCCCTCAGGCCTGAGCAGGATGCCCCACAACAGGACGCGCCTGCTTCCTGACTGCACTGACTGGAGCAAAGCTGAGCTTCTTCAAAACCCTGAGCTTCAAAACCCGGCATGGGGTGGCTTTAAGTGTGGCAGGGGCACTCATAACTCAGGGAACACTGTGGGCTTAAATGGGGACCATTCCAGGCAGATCTATGTGTGGTCCCCTCACTGCATGGCAGAACAGGGGAACCCCCTATCCACCCCAGGACAGTGTCTGTGTCCCTCTGCTGGCCAGCCTGGAAGCCAGACGCTCCTGTTCATGTCTAAGGCCCCTGCGCTAGTGTTTTAGGGAGCAGGAGCCAACCATCATCCCGCTGTGGTTGCTGCTCTCCTTTTCCCAAGAGGGCCAGCAGTACATCCTGCTCTGAAGGGGAACTGGCAGTTTCACAGGGAAGAATGTGCAGGTGAATACAGGTGACCCTTGCAAAGTTGAAAATGTTTTTATTTCAGCCCTTGGGGCTGGCACTCTCTGATGTGGGTCACAGATGTCCCTGCCTTGGCCAGCAGAGCTCAGGGGCATGCTACACCTCACCTCACCCATGACTCAGGTGTGAGCAGGGACATCTGCTTGGGGTCATATTGGCAGAGGACATGCCTGGTGGCACCTTTGCTGCTGAGGTAGAAATGGTGTAGAAAGAGAAGACAGTGTGTGCCAGGGGCTGCCCCTCTGATCCAGCAAGGGGATGTCTCCCTTCCCTTGGCTGGGCTCCCATCTCCCCACTGAAGCCCAGCAGGGCGAAGGTCTCCACTCCCAGGCAGCCCAGGCAGAGCTCTGACTGCATGGACCTGGTATGAGGCCAGGTAGCTGCACAGCCCAGACTGGGCTCAGAGGGCTTTGCCAAGATCAGCAGGCAGCAGAGCTTCCTCTGAGATGCTGTAATCCAGCAAGACCTGCAGGGCTGCTCTGGCTCTTTGCTGCTGCCCCCCGCCCACACACACACACAGCCCAGGCGCCTGTGCGGCTCTCACTCTGCTGCTTCTGCTGTCAGTCTTTTACTTCTCTGCTGCCATCTCAGCCTCTATTCTGCACTCTGTCCCTAACTTAAAAGAAAGCAAGCTCACTAAATCATGAACCTTTTGAGATCAAGGTCTGTATCAGGCATTCATGTCTTTCCCCCTAATGGTCACAGCTGAGCACCTGGCACATGGTAGATATACAGTAAATGCCCCCTGAGTCAGGTGGAACTAAGCCAGGCAGCTGAATTTCACCCGCTCTTAAGCCAATGCTAGTGTGTTCTGCAGGCTGGTGGTGGGTGTTATTCTGGGAGCTTTATGCCTGGCTTTCTGAGAGTGGACATGCCATATAGAAACATGAATGCCAGAGAGTCAAGAGGTCATGAGTGTACAAGGTAGAGAGGTGGTGGAGGGCAGCGGCAGCTGCAAAACGTTCCCAAGATTGATGAGCTCTGCACATGCTCAGTGACCACCGACTCTGGGCCACTGGACACTGGGGTATAGAGTCAAGGTGCCACCCTGGAGCAAGAGGCAGGTGTCAGGCTGCAGTGCTGGACATATGAGCCCCAGAGAGAGTGCAGAGAAGTGCTGACTCCCTCATTCAGGAGACAAGGACAAAGGAAAGGCTCACAAAGAAGGGTTTTCTCTGCTAGGTTGGAAGGAGGATATGGCAGCCAAGGGCACCCTGGCTGGGGAGGATGGCTCAGGTGAGTGCAAAGGCAGCAGGACAGGGGCCACTGGAAGAGCAGCAGGAATGAGGAGCTGTCCAGGGGTGAGGTCAGGAGGTTGGCAGAGGTCAGTCACAGAGGTCTGGGGTCCTGATGGAGGCCAGTGGGAGCCACTGAAGGGACCTGGCCAGGAGGAGATCCTGTTATCTCTGAGTGGGGTGGATCATGCCACCCACCCGGAGCTAAAACTGAGGAGGAATGGGACCCGGAGAGGCCTCTGCAAAGGATCCGGGCCCTGGGTAGCACCACAGAGGGGCCCTGTCATAGGCCAGCTTTATGGGTAGCAAAAAAGGCTTTCAAGGGCCTGGATGCTGCAAATCTCAACAAATCACATTTTACCTTCGAATGACAGCCAGAGGAAACTTAACGACTGGAAAAGCAATGGTCCAGTGGAAGCAACCACCCTTTCCCCGTGTGTTCCTTTACAATTCTAGAACTGCTTGGCCAGTCTCATTTGACCCTCTGCACAATCCCATTTGGCAGATCGGGAAACTGAGGCCCTGTGAAGTTACATGGGGTTAGCAGGGCCTCCAGGCTAGAAATTCAGGTGCAGCTCCATCTCAGCCCTGGGCGTCAGGCTCAAAGCTCAACTCCTTGTCGGGAAGGGGGTCCCCAGGGCTATCTGGTAGCCCATAGTACAAGTCTTCCTCTTCCTCTTCCCCCTTGGGCTCTTTGGTGACTGCATCCAAAGGCTGCTTCTCTCCTTCTATACTTGGAGACCTCTGATGGTCACTGGGCAAGGCTGCCTCCCACGCCTGCCTCTCCAGGGGTGCGTCCGCAGATGTGGGAACATCATCGATCAGGGCAAAGTCATGGAAGCGGTCCAGTGGGCCCTGGCAGTCCCAGGGCTCCTGCAGTGGGGGGCTCAGCTCCTCTCTGTCTGGTAGAGATGGGTGGGGGCTGCTCCCTTCGCTGGAGCCCAGGTCCAGATCATCTTGGAAGGAGGCCAAGGGTGCAGGGCCCTGGGGACAGGGCAGGGGGCTGCAGGGGCAAAGACCATGAGAGCGAGGGTAGCACTGGATGTCACTGCCTGGGCCCACATCCCAGTCACTAGATGCAAGGTTTGGGGTTCAGTTTCCAACCCTGCAAAGTGCGGAAGCATGAACACTTGCACCTGTGATTATTTCTGAGATCCACAGGACATTATATGTGTAAAGCACTTTGCACAGAGCCCAGCACATAGTAGGTGCTCAAGAAACAGAGCTATTCTATTATGCAAACTAGGTCACTCGTCCATGTCTCCAGTCATCTAGGGTTCTCCTCTGGTCCCTCATCTCTCCTGTCACACTGGGGCTCCCTCTATTCCCTCATCTGCCTCCCACATTGGACTGGGACCTCCTGAAGCTAGAGGCCAATCAAGGCTTGGCTAGGAGTCAATGCCCAGTAACAATGATGGGATGAGCAAATAAATGGATGAATCAGCCTGAGGGGGATACAGGTGCAGTGGGGACTGACTTGCCCAGGGTCACTGAGCAGGTTATTAGCAGACCCAGGATTTGAACTCAGGTCTTCTGGCTCCTGGCCCCCTGCTACTCATGACTAGCATTCAGAGACAGCAAGGGCCTACTGTGTGCCAGGCACTTAAATGCATCATTCCATTCCTCAGAAGAACCTGTGTAGCAGGAATGACTGTTCCTATTGGGGAAACTGAGGTTCAGGAGAGTAAGAAACTTGTCAAGTTTACATAGCCAAGGAGCTGGGATTTGCAGCTAGGATGGTCTGACTCCCGTATCTGTGCTCATTTGTCTGTAACACCTGCTGCCTTGGAGTGTCCCACACCCTCTACTGCCTCACACCCCTCTGGCCCCACAGCTCCCCCCATCCTTTGCTCCAGAGCTGGGTGATGCCCCCACTCCTGTACTCTGTGTACTTGCCTGCTCTGAGTTGGGGTTCTTTCTCCCTCATTCTCATCCAGGCCCCTGTGGACAACCACAGCAGCTTCCATCCAGGCCTGAGAGTGGCAATAGCCACCTTCTCCTCCGTCACTGGTTCCCAGCTTCAGCTCCGGGGCCAGAAGGGGGCGTGGGTCCTCATTGTAGCCAATGACCTTCATCTGGATGTGGCTGAAGTCGGGCAGGCTCTGGTCGTAGGCAGCTTCGTCCCACAACCTGACGTAGGGAGGCTGCGGGCTGGGAGGCAATTGGATGGAGGGGGAAAGAAAAGGCAGGTGGCAACGAGTCACTGAGCCAGCCAAAGTGTCCTTCCCTGGCCTGTCCTTGCTGGCATGTGGGTTCCTGACCTCATAAGGAGCCTTCAGGGGATCTTACTGAACCCATTTCATAGATGAGGAGGAAGGGGCCCAACAATGTGAGTAAATTAAGTGGCATAGCTCCGTCCTAACCCCTAACACTGACTCAGTCATTTTCCTGTCACTCGATGTTCCCAAAGGTAACCACAGGGTCCCATGGCAAAATGGAAAGCAGTTTTCTGGAGGTGTGGCCAGGCCCTAGTCACTCCACATCCTGTTACTCTAAGCCACATCTTGAGGCAAAAATTGCCACCCTCATTTTACTAATGGACCACATCGGCAGGCTGGTCTGCAGTTTTTGTGGGCTCCTGGTGTGCAGGGCTTTGGCAGCTAGCTCCTCTAATCTTCACCATAACTCCAGTGGGGAGGGTGGCATGAGGAAACTGAAGCATGAGGACCAAAACTGACTGGCACCATAGGGACGTGGGCACTGGCTGGTGCTGCTGGGCCCCAGGGTCCTGGTCTCTATCACTGTGCTCCAGTCCCTCTGGGAAGTGAGATTCAGAGACGAGGTCCCTGTCCAAGGTCACATGACTGTGAGGCAACAAGAAAGAGGCCAGAACCCAGGGTTGCCTGGGTCCTGGCTCTTTTGTGGTGGCCTGTCCCCTGCAAGTGGCCCTGACCCAGGGCTTGGGGTAGCCCCTGCCCATTCAGGGTCTGTCCACTGCACTCTCATTGGGACATTTTTCACCCCAGGTACAAGGAGCAGAAAATGCTACATCACCAGCAACACCAAGCAACACAGGGCATCTCTGAGCCCAGGCAGAACTGGGGCCTACAGACCAGCCTTCAGAGTGCAGTCACAGCTCAGGGGCAGCTGAAACCAGAGTGCTCTTTATGCCCCACTGGAGCAGGGCTCGGCACCTCCAGCATGGAGGCAGGCCGTGGCCAGGGCAGGCTGGAGGTCAGGCCCTGCCTCCATCATTGACTCCCAGTGAGGTCTGAGGCTTGTGCTTGTGTTGCTCTGAGCCTCAGTTTCCATATCTGTAACATGAGAATAATAAAGCCTAACTCACAGAACTGAGAGTTTGAAACAACCCCTGATTTCTAATTGTGTGTTCTCAGGAAGTGGGGAGGCAAAGTCAGAACTCTCTCCCTTAGGAGAAGACACTGTCCGCCCCGCCAGTCCTTTCTGTAGATGCTCCTCCCACACCTACCTCTTCACCTGGGTAAGCCCATTCTCCAGCAGGCCCAGGGCCTTCGAGGACAGGATGTCTTGGAAGTCAGAGTCAGCGGGCACAAAGGTGATCTGCAGGGCAAAGGGGAGATAGTCAGTGCAGGTGACTGAGGCAGGATGTTGGCTGTCTCCATGCACCCTGGGCTGCTGCTCCCCTGGAGTATCAGGAAGCCTCTCTGCACACTCTGGGACAGAAGCAGGACTTGACAGTGCTCCCTGTTTGACGAGGGAGGAGCTGCTCAGAGCACAGCCCAGTAGATGCATGAGTATGTCTAGGCTCCTGTCCCCACCCTGCTCTTCATTCTCCCAATATTTACTCAACATCTGCTGCGTGCAGACTGTCTTTCCAGCACGAGGGGCAGCAGTGGGTGAAAAAACAAATCTACCTGCCCTGCAGCTCAGGGCTCATCCACACCCAGTGGTCTCATCCAGCAGGTACCCCATCTGCATCTGGTGAATGAGTGGAAAGCACGTCATTGTCACGTGGTTTGTCAGCGAGAGTCTGCAGTGGGGGGCAAAGAAGTGGATGGCCACAGCTGTGCCCACCAGTGCCTGTCCCTGAACTTTTGGGATCAAGTGGACTCTGTGAGTGTGGCTCCAGGGGATGGAAGCAGGTCATGAATAGGCAATGGAAAGGGAAGAAGGAGCTCTGCCTTTGGGGTCTGGGAGACTGATGAGGATCCATCCTCTGCCAGTTCCTTGTTGTGGGCCCAGGGCAGGTAACCCTCCTCCAAGGGCCTCTCTGTACTCTGCTGGACAACACGGCCAGCCTTCAACAGATACGTGCTCATTCTGCTCAGAGAAGCATTAGTGCAACAGCCAAAAGGTGGAAGCAACCCAAGTGTCCATTGACAGATGATGGATAAACAAAATGTGGTAAACACACACAATGCATTACTTGTCAGCCTTAAGAGGAAAGGGAATTCTGACACACGCTACAGTACGGATGAACCGAAGGACCTTCTGGTGAGTAAAATAAATCAGACACGAAATGACAAATACTGTAAGATTCCACTTCTCTGAGGTATCAAGAGCAGTAAAAATCATAGAGATAGAAAGTAGGGTGGTGGTTGTCAGAGGCTGGGGAGCAGGGTAATGGGGAGATGTTGTTTAATGGGTATAAAGCTTTAATTTTACAGGATGGAAAGAGTTCTAGAGATTGAGTGAAAAACTTTGTGAATGTGCCTAATGTCAGGGAACTGTATGCTTAACCACAGTTAAGACAGTAAATTTTATGTTTATGTGCTTAACCAGAATTTTCTTCGTAATATTTTTAGTTATTGTACAAATTAATGGGTTTCATTATGACATTTCCTTACCTGCATATCATTGTACATTGCTCATGTTTACCTTTAGCCCAATTTTTTAAGTGGAGTTACTTATGCTTATCTCCTGGGGTTACTGAAACAATATGCAGGAATCTCCCTCAGAAAGCAACTGCTCACTAAATCATAACTTGATGCTACTGAGGATTAAGCTACCTGACTTCCCCAAATATGACTTTCCACAGCTGAACAGCTCAACACACATTTGATGAGACCCCACTGTACTGTACCAGGTTCTTAAATAGCACTCCCCCATCCCTTCCTACAAAATGCAGCAAGGAGAAGCACCATCTGCCCCAGAAGAGCTCCATCCTGACAGGGCAAAGGGGGTGAGAGATGGAAGAGTTCTTAGAGTCCTGTGAGGGCTGAGCTTCCCCTGGATGTCTGGAAATAGGCAGGGCCTGGGTGTCTTCCACTCCTGCTATGGATATGCTATAGTCAGCTGGTTCCGTACTTCTTAGAGGCTGCCTCTTCTCCCTCATTAACTCAGAACCCAGACATTATCATC
>VMDO01000884.1:184447-234741 GCA_007922755.1 Pedetes capensis
TCACCATCCCCATCACCACCATTACCACCACCATAACTATCACCATCACCAACACCAACACCACCATTACCACCACTATCACCAACACCATCACCACCACCACCACCACCACTACCACTTGCATCACCACCCTCACTACCATCAACATTACCAACACAACCATCACCATCACCGTCATCACCACCATCATTACCTTCACTATCAACACCACCATCACCATCACATCACCATCATGCCCATCATCCCCATCATCATCATCACCGTCATTACCACTCCCATCATCATCTCCATCCCCATCACTATCATAACACTATCACCACCATCACCATCATCACTGTTATCAACATCATCCCCACCTCCATCACTACCATCACCATCATTATTGACATTATGAAAAGCCTGGAGGAGGCAGAGAGGAGATAGCATCTTAGAAGACAAGTCCTGAGCCAGGCGTGGTGGCACACACCTGTCATCCCAATGGTTTGGGAGGTGGAGGCAGGAGGATCACAAATTTGAGAGCAGAGGCAGTCTGTGAAACTTAGCGAGACACTGTCTCAAAATGTAAAAAAAATGGACTGATGGTGCAGCTCAGTGGTCCAGCACTTGCAGAGCACACAAGCACGAGGCCCTAGGTTCAACCCCCACTACCACAAAACAAAAAAAAAAAAAAAGAAGAAGAAGAAGAAGAAGAAGAAGAAGAAGAAGAAGAAGAAGAAGAAGAAGACGACGACGACGACGACAAGTCCTTTTTCTGAGAAAGCAGAGAGGACAGGCACAGTTGAAGCTGTGGAGGAGGTTCAGACCAGAACACCAGACTGAGGCGTTCAGCCTAGATCCAGAGCAATGGGTGCTCTGGTGGAGTTCTCAGAAGAGAGTACCCAGTCAGATTCGTATGCAGGCAGAACACTGAGAAGTCCTCAGAGGGAAAAAGCAGAGAAGGGAGCCTATGGAGAGGACAGAACCCTCCAGCCAGATATAAAGAATGAGGGCATGGGGCCAAGGTTCTGGTCTCCCCAGTCCTTCTTCCCCTTCTCCCAGCTCCCTTGCTCCATCTTGCTCTCAGGCTCAGCATCCCCAATGGTCCCTCCCATTAGGTTTTCCCTGACTCAATTCCTTCTCCTTGCCTAGGCATGAGGCCCAGGTGACAGCAGATCTGACTGAGTGTGCCTTAGAAATCCAATGAGATAACCCAGGTGAGGAGCTGGAGCTGGCCCAGCTGCAGCAGGCATGCTACATGTGGGGGACTGGAAAAGTTTTCTCCCTTACTTAAGTTCCAGTTCTTCCTCCATCCAGACAATCATCATGTCTTACCTGTGGCGAGAAGCCTCCCACTGGTTTGGCTACCCTAGCCCATCCCCCTTCTGGACATCAGCCTGATAGCTTTTGCAAATTGCAAAGCTGGTCATGACCTTTTCTCACCCCATCAACTAAAGGGAAAGGTCCAAATTCCTTACAGGGCATCTCAGGCTCCCAGAGCTGAAGCCCACTACTCTCCACACTTATCTTTCTCCCCTATCTGCTGGCAGCCACACTCACCCCATGGCTTTGATCACACTGTTCTTCTGCCTGCAATGTCTTTCCCCATCTTCTCTACCCATTGAACTTCTACTTGACCCACAAAGCCTGGCTCACCTTTCTTTGAAGCCTATTTCTTCTCCATTAGGCAGAAAACTCTCTCTCTCCCCAGACTTCTAGCCCCTCAGAAGTGAAGACAGCTAATTCATGTTGGTATTGGATCTCCCCACCCTCATATCTTGATTAACAATTTTATTCTCTTTTATTTGTATTTCAGTTAATGCAGAAAATCCTCATTAGCTGAAACTTTCTATGAGTTGGGCACCAAAAGCCAGGGGAGGAGCCCAGGGGAAGACAGGCACAAGCACTGAGGGCCACGGTAGCCCTCGGGGGCTGATCACCCCTGGCATGGCTCTTTGCGTTACCACGTCCTTTCTCCCTTTCTGATTGGAGTCCACCTGTACCTGCTCAGCCTGAATCCCTGAAACACCCTCTTCCTGCCCCTAGACCACGCAGGGCCACCAGCATCAGTCTCAAGAACAATGCCTTTTCATCTGATCCATGCCAGGTGCAGCGCCAGGTCCCCTCCCATAAACATGGGACCCCTCAGCTCCCTCCCACTCGGCCACGCATGCATGAGGGCGAGAGACTCCCTCGACAAGGTCACAGAACAGCAGAGAGAGCACGGATAGAAACCAGGCCTGCTGGGCCCCAGGAGGTGTGGGTTTTCTCCTGCCACGCTTCCTCCACACACAGGAGCACGTGAGCCCATCAACAGTTACTCATTAATGCCCAGGGTGCCCTCCCACTGCCACACAGTCACTCAGCCCACCACCCGCAGGAAGGATGCTGCCCCCCACCCTGCTGTCCCCTGCCACCCCCAAGGGTCCAGGCTCCTCCCTGGAGAATTATGATGGCAGTTGGTGACGTGCTGGCTCTGGCCCCAAGGCCCTCTTCTCCCAGTGACCTCTACTCAGGGAACTGCACAGAGGAGAGCTGACTGTAAACTGCTTGGCTACAAACCAGCGCAGACTGCCCCGGCTCCAGACACACGGACAGCCTGGGGCTGGCCCACGGAGAGGGCGTGGCTGGGGGAGCCTGGGCCATGCCAGAGCCTCTTCCCCTCTCTCTGAGCTCCTGAGCACAAACCAAGCAGGGAGGAAAGGAGATCCCTGGGGGGCTGGGCCCTGGAGGTCAGGTTCAGCAGGACCCTCAGATGTACCCCCTTTTCCACCCCATCTTCCTGACTCACACATTGTACAATGGAGAAGAGTGAGGCTCAGAGACGGAAAGGGTTTGAGCAAAGTCTCCCACATAGTTAGAGACAGAATCTAAGTTAGATCCAGGTTTCCGCCTTCTCTCTCTGAGTCTGTCTCTGCCCAGCTTCTGTGACCTTGGAAAAGTCATCCTGGGCATTGAGGTTTACAATTCCTGACATGTCCATTCCACAGGGTTGCCAGAAAGATCAAGAATAATGACAACAGCAGCCCTCTCCCTAAACATAACGCGCTACAGTCACAAATATCCCTCTCTCTCATGCTTTCTCAGATCATGAAAACCCACGAGGCTGTACGGAACAGAGGCTTGGGGTACCAGTTGGCAGATGAAAGCACTGAGGCTCAGAAAGACAAAGCTCACACAGGGAGTTTGGGACAGAGCCAGAACGAGAACAGAGCTTCCAAAGCAGTGCCTGTCCCATCACTAAGTCTTCCGAAGGCTGGGAAGATTATCACGACTCTTGAAAGAGAGAGCACGCGTGCCATCGAGTTAGACCTGACCCACCCAGAACTCTCAGCAGCTGTGGGGCATGGGGCGGAGCACCCGAGGCGGAGGGCTGCCCTTTAAGCCACACACACTTGAACTCCAGCCCACACTCCCATACTTAGCTATGGGACGTGGCCTTTTAGAGCACTAGGCATTTTTCAGAACATGAGATGGAACTACAGAAAGTAGCAGAAAGCTCTGGGTGAGGGCTGAGCTGTACCCTGATGTAGGCGTGCCTGGCAGGTGGTCAGCACAAACTAACTTCTGATCAAGCACGAGCATGGGGCGCTGTGCCTCATTGTGTCTTCTCCATGATCTCTGGTTCATGGTTCTAGATGCAGGAGCTTCTACTCAGCCCTTACAATGGGAAGCGGCTGGATGGGGGAATGGGTGCCACAGAGAGCAGAGAGCAGAGAGAAGGGAGTCTGAATGGGAAGAATGAGGTGGTTGGAAGATGGGGACTGTGTGCAGGACCGAGGCACAGCCACCTGCCCTCCTACGCCCTAGCCCCGGCCCACCTGCCCCCAGAACCCTCACCTACCTTGGGATAGCACTGGCACATGCTCCAGATGACGCCCCCGATCACCATGACACTGCCCATGGCGTAGAAGGTGCCGTAGACCTGTGGCCGTTCATGGCTCATGAGGAATGTGCCAAGGGACAGCAAGAAAAGCCCCAACACAATGAAGCCAATGCGGAAGGTCTTCTCATCGGCCATGGCTGCCTGGCCAGGCACCCCCAGCACAGGGGTGCCGGCAATCCCACGTAAACACCTTGACGGGCTCCCTCAGAGAGGGACAAAGCTCGTGGGTGGCTGCAAATTATGGCTTAAACTCAAAGGGAGAGCAGGATCCCCGTGGGTCAGGCTCCAGTCCCTGGGCTGTCCAACTCAGCGGGGCTGGCAGTGCTACACTCCAGTGGACCCGCGCACCCACCCATCCACCTTCACTCCTCACCCGCTCACCTTCCCTCTGGGCCCAGCAGCCTGGAGTGGGTGTGAAGCTGAATGCAGAGACTGGAGGGAGGGGCGGGGGAGGTCACAGGGGCTGGGCCCCAGCCAAGGCTTTGACAACAGCTCATTTGCCTAGTGTGGGGCCAAGCTGGTGGACAGGGAACTCCATACCTTCCAGCCCAGGGAAGCAGGGTACAGTTTTGCAGCCAAAAGGAGTTACAAGGTGCTGAAGCGTCCCAAGATCTCCCAGGCTGGCATTTTGGAATCCTGAAAAAGTCTGGCCTCTTCAAGGACATGTGCCCATGTGGCACTCAGGAGGAACAGTCCATATCTATTGAATGGCATCCTCCCAGACACCACCCTGTTATTAGTGAACCCCACGAGGAAGTTACCACGTTCCCACTTTATGGAAGAGGACACTGAGGCACACACAATTAGCCTGTCAAGGGTCACACTTAACAGGGCAGAACAGCTGGGATTGGAGCTGGAGCCGAGGCTGTGCCCAGCCACAGAATGACCCTGCTTAGCCACAGCATGAGTTGCAGCCCAGCACTGGGCTTGGCTCTGGCTCCTCTGCCATATAGCAGCATGGTCCTGCTCATGCTAGCAGCCTGTGCCTCAGTTTCCTCTTCTGTGAATTGAGGGTAATAATTGTCCATCCCAGGACTGGAGTGGTCTCCTTCATTTTCCATGCACCATCCAGCCCTGCTTACAGTGAGCTGTCCCCACCCCCAAGAGGCTGGGATGACTCAGTGCGGCTTCGGGCTGAGAACTACCGCTGTAACTCCCTCATTTTTCTTGCAGCCCAACCTGGGAAGATACCTCCATCCTGGTGGGTTTCCATTACTGAGACAGCTCATGGGAGAAGTTGGCCTCTCTCCCAGGGCAGACATCAGGAATCCAGGGGCCACTGGGGTCTCCAGAGCATGGTCACTGGAGTCGTTATGGGCTTGAGAGGTGAGGCAGCAGATGAGTTTTCATTGGGGTTCTTGACTTGGTGGGTTTGAGGGTTTTCCTGTTCATGGCCGCCTGGTCTCCCTGCTCTCAGAAGGCTGTACGTGTTCCCCACACGCTCTGCCTGGTACTCCTGCCCATAGGCCCTTTTCCAGCAGTGGTTCCTCCTTCACTCATGAGGACGTCATTGGCTGGCAGATCTGGCCAGGTAGCATTCTACAGTTTGTAGAGCAGGCCCCTGGAAAGAGAGCTCAGAGGACTGAGAGACTGTAGAGGGGCTGAGTCCATGGATGACCTCCGGTTCTGATTCCCAGGGTGAACTTAGGCGGTGGGCTTGCGGCGGCTCTTAGGTCAACTCTCAGGCCTGGTTTGGAAAAGTGATATGATGGAAAGAAAGTCACGGGCGATTATTTACAGGACAGGACGCTCCAGGGAAACATTATCATCATCATCTTACAGGGGCTCAGAGAAGAGAAGCAACCAATCCAGGCTTGTCTAGCTGGTGGCCCTCCCAGAAAAAGAGACTGAGGTCCTGCTTGGTCCTGGAGGCTGGACTGGGGACCGGAATGGACCTCCGGGTCGCGGTCCACAAGAGCCTATCGCGCCCCCTGGTGGCGTCGCCGCGCACTCGGCACCGCGCGGTCTCCTCCGGGGGTTGTCTCCCCGTCCCCAGCACAGGGACAGGTTATCACCCCCATTTCCCAGATGAGCCGGACAGGTGGGCGGGATTGGTCACAATCTTCCCAAACCGAGTCTGCAAGCAAGTGCGTGGATTTGGCTCTCATCCAATCCTGAGAGGCCCGCCACGCCCCCGCCCCTCGCTCCCCCTCCCAGGACTTTTTCTACTCCCCCAACTCCGCAGCCTTCTTTGCCCCTTTCAGTCGCTTCTCCTAAAAACATGGTAGCAATGAGTAAGAAACTCTGGGATAAATATGTGCCCAGTAAAATGAGTCTGATCTCCATAGAGTCCTGGTAAGGATTCAGTGAGAAGTTGCTCAGGGTGCACTGGAAACGTTCCCTTATGAGCTGCTCCCTCAGATTTTGACCTTCCCCAGCACTGGGGGAAACCCCGCGGGCCAGCGGCCGAGGTGTCCGTCACCTTCCAGCAGAGGGCGCGCTAACCACTGCCGCCTTTCTGTCTCAAGGAATTGGGGTCCCGGGAGTGGAACTGCCCCACAAGACGCTCGGAGGCAGGGAGGAGGAAGAACATACCCACTGGGCAGATGCAGAAACTGAGGCCCACGGAGCAGGAGGCAGAACCAGTGGATAGCAGGACTGGGATTCAAACCAGGTCCTCAGTGGGTGTCTGGTTGGGCCCCTTCTGGGTGGAGGGCATTCTGAGGGGCAAGGCCCAGTGGTAAACAGGGGTTCAGGGATGATGTCTTAGTCCCACCTTCTTCAGCACGGTGGGATAAGGACTGCAATATATGTGAGGTTAGCATGTACAGGAAGCAGAGAGAGAGATTAACGGGATGAAGGGACAGACTGACAGAGGGGCCTTAGAAAAACTAGTTAGAGTTCTTCTCCGCCAGCAGGAAAGGCATTCTGGGAAAGGCCCAGCATGTGCAAAGGCACAGGGGTGAGCACTCACCTACACATGGCTGGAGACAAGATGGCAAAGGCTATGTACAGGCTGTTCCCCATTGCACATCCTTTCACATTGGCTCTGTCTTTCAGTTACCAGGCCATCCCTCTCCCTCCTCTCTCACTTCTGGTCCTGTTGTCCCCACCTTCAAGATACATGAATCCAGTCACTTCTCACCCTGTTGACCACTGCTCACCTGGCTCTGTCATCTCTCTGCCCCCTTTAACTGGTCTCTGCTTCCATCCTTGACCCCTGAGTATTTTTTTATTGCAAAGACTAGGTCAGCCCAAGTCACACCTCTGCTCAGAACCCTGCAACAGCTCTCAGAGTAAAAGTGGAAGGCTTTAAGGTGAGTCATAAGGCCATGGGTCATTTGCACATGCTACCTGCTCATCACCCCTCTGACCTCTCCACTCACTTTACTCCAACCACTCTGGCCCCATGCTATTCCTGGAATGCACAGGCACCCCAGTGCCTTTGCACCTGCAGTTCTTTCTGCCTAGAATGCTCTTCCTCCAGTTATCAACATGGCTTGCTCCCTTATTGCCTTCACGTCATCAACCAAATGTCACCTTCACAGTTAGATAGTCCCTGGTTGTGCCCTAAAATTGCAGAAGCCCCTCCCCCACGGGTTCCCTGTCTTCCTCTCTCAATTAGTTTTTCTCCATAGTACTCATCACCATCTATGGTACTAGACGCATTATCAGTTTATCTTGCCTCTTGTCTGTCTCTTCATCTGGAACCCAAGCCTCTGTGGGTGGCACCTTTGTTCACTTCTGTGTCCCCTAGGGCTAAAACAAGGGAGGCTTTGGATGGAATTTGTGAGTGGAGGATCAGAGCAGAGGGAGGCCGAAGTGAATACCAGCCAGAGACCCGCTGGGGTCCCAGGAAGATACCTGACCTTTCCTGAAAGCCAATGGGAACCTCCACAGAGTTATGCAGGGGAGAGACAGAATCACATTCACCAAAATTGCTCATTTTTCCACTGGGGAGATGAGGACTCATGAGCTGGGTAATTCACAGCAAGGAGGGTTGTGCCGGGGTGGCCTGCTTTGAGGTGAACAGCTCCAGGGGCAGAGGTCACCACAAGACCCAGAGGGGAACTAAAGCCGGGGGCGGTGCAGGAGTGGGTGTCGGTGGGTCTGGGCGTGGGCGGCTCACCTGGACAGTCAGGCACAGGGGATGGGGCAGACCAGGGAGCAGCTGGTCCCCACTGGGAGATACAAAGGATCCATCCGGCCCTCAGTGGCTCCTGGACACGGCTCCCTTCCAGTGGGCACAGGGATCCCAGTTCACAGCAAGGCCACGGTCACTCAGAAGGGGATGGTAACACGCCCCAGTCAGGAGACTGACTCTGGCCTTGGCTAGGCCTCCAAGGTGCTGGTGACCTTGAGCAAGTCACTGTCCCTCCAGATGACTTTCCACTAGTACACAGGCAAGCAGAGAAAAGCAGAAGAGACCTCTCTGGTCTGCCCTCCAGCTGCTGCCCAGCAAAGGGGGACCCAGTCCCACCTGTGACTCATTAACTCGCCTGCCCCAAGGGCAATGCCTCACCCATAAGAACTGCAGCTCAGGGGAGCTCTTGGGAATTGCAGTGGGTCTGGTAATGTGTCCAGCCTCAGGTCACCAGCAAGGTGGAGCCTAAGGCCTCTCCAGACCCCGTTGCCCTGGGGTACCTCTGGGAAGGGGGAGGTGGGGTGGTGACAGAGAGAAGGCAGGGTGCAGGAGCGAGACCCAGGAGTTGGTGCTGGGGGGGCAGGTAAAGGGTTCCCAGAGTGCCACAGACTGGTGAGGAGCCAGCCCTGGGGAAGAGCTTCCAGGGAGAGGGAACTAACGGAAGTAGGTGCAAGCGCCTATGAGACTGACTGGAGCAGGGAGCAAGGGCCAGGGATGGAGTGGTGGGATATGGCAGGGTTGGAGTGCAGACCAATGTAAGTGGTCATTATTCAAAATGAGCTGGGATCCAGGTCCTGGGCCTGATCTTCCCTGCCTTTGACCGGCTCACTTTGGCCCAGGAAAGCTGCAGGGGCAACAGACAGGACAGGGAGGTGGGATGGGCAGCTACTGCAATGGTCCAAGCCTAGGTGGGAGATCCCCAGCTCTGACTTTATTCTCTGAGCTTTTACCTCTGAGGCTGTTTCTTCCTTGCTAACTGGGGACACCATCTGTAGGGAGTGGCCTTGAGGGTGTGACACTGTGGTGGAGGCCTGGCCCAGCACAGTAGGCTCTTGGGGCTGTCACCCTTACATAGCCCATCAAGCTGCAGGCTGTTGAATCTTTGCTTGCTGTGGGACTCTGGGGAGGTCACTTAATCTCACTGAGCTGGCTTTCTCATCTGAGAGTGAGACTGAATGAGAAAGGCTGGATTTCCCTGCCATTTCTCTGCCTGTAACGAGAAGATGGTTTGGCCTTATTTCTGCTACCTGCTTCCTTCCAAGCCTGCAGCCTCCCTGGTGCAGAACGCCCAGCTCTGGCCACTCCTGGAATGGCAATAGTGAGCACATGCTTTCCTCTTTGCTTCTTTGGAGAGCAGCCGGGGCACCCCACCCCTGTGCTGTCTCCCTGATGCTGGAGCGTAAAGCCCAACAGAGCCTCATTCGCATGGTATTTCTTATCTCTTCATGATTTGTATCTTGAGCAAAAGATAAAAATGGAGCAAAAGAACCCAAGGCTGAGCTGGTAACACTGGTAACACTAAGGGCTGGTCCCATTCAGAGCTGAGTTGATTGGTAACAAAATGGGTTGGGATGGAGAGGGGGTTGCAGAATGTAGCTGGATGCAAATCAGGAACATCTGGAAAGCAAGAGGAGGTAATGAGCTCCCTGCCACAGGAAGTATGGCAGTAGTGGCCAGCTCTGCACATGATAGAGGAGGGTTATCTCTACTAATGCAACCTGGGACTCGCCGCATACTTACTGAGCCCTTACTGTGTGCTGCTTTGGCACTGAGCCTATGGGGGCAGCATGAGCTCTCAGTGCCCGTGGCTCTCTGAGGCAGGGGCTAGGGCTGCAAAAGTCCCAATTCCATTTTACAGATGAGGAAACCCAGGCAGAGAAAGGGACTGTTGTCTAAAGTCACCAAGATGGAACATAGTGTAATCTATGAACAGGTGGACTGAACTGAGAATCCATGTTTGTCTGATCACAAACTCAGTGTGTGAACTTGGGGCCAGTTCTGCTCTGCCTTTGGCCCCATGCTCTCTACACAAAATCTCCCAATTGCCAGCTAGTATCAGCTGTTGGCCTTATGAGTGCGTCATCTTGGATCTTCTGTCCCCACTGGGCTCCTGGAACCAACAGAAGAATCATCTCAGCAGAATAATCACAAGAACCAACCAATAGAATCGTAAGACATAATAAATGGGGCATATTTAAAGCCAGCAGATTTGGGGCTGTTTGTTACATAGCAATAGATACATAAAACAGCATCCAGCAACAAATGTTGGCTGAGTGCCTACTGTGTCCCAGACACTGTAGGAGACCCTGGGAAAGGCTCATCATTTTTGTCACCAGTCTCAGGGCCTGCTAGGAGCCTGTCACTGCCCCTGGCAGTAAGACCCAGGCCAGGGCAGGAGTGTGTAGCACCCGAAGCAGGGGTGGTCTTTCCAGAAATGGCATTGAGAACAAGGACAATGCTCTCATAGCTGGGTGGAGGTGAGGGGGATGGGGTCCGCAGCAGGGCATCGCCTGGGGCACTGTGCTGCAGATCTTCCTCTGTGGGATCTCCAGAGGGGTCTGGGGGTCCCTCGGCCACTGGACAATGCACGACCTCCTTGTGAGTAGAGATGGCAGCCACCTTTGGGGTCCTACGGAAATAGGAGAAAGGCTGTTAGCAGGCTCAGACAAAACCCACTGCCTGCCAGCGAGAGGGCCGGGAAGGCTGGGGAGGAGGCTCCGTGGCCCTGTCTGAATCTCTGCAGCTCCCAAATGTACCCACACTCCCCGCAGACGCTGGCACAGGCAACCCCTGGGAGGGGAAATGGGAAAAGCTTCACCAGCACTCAGAACAATGTGGGTAATAGGGATTCCAGGGCACCCACACGTCCTGCCTCTGTCCTCCCCAGATCATTTGAACCCGGGAGATATGAGACAGGCTTTGGGTAGGCCTGGGGCTGCCCCAGCAGGTGGCAGCTGGCAGGGAAGGGCATAGGTGCCCTGTGAATTCAGCCCATAGCAGGAAGTTTACCTAGAGGACAGCTGTGAAGTGGCCCTCAGGCCACTTCTTGTCACCTTAGTGGCCAACTGTGCCCACCAACTTCAAGTCTCAAAGGACATATCCAGAATGCCATAGGCCTTCTGCAGGGCAGGGCATGTTGCACTTTTCGGGGGTAGGCTCTGTTCCTGGTGCATCCCAGACAGGGCACCCTGTGGCTTTGGGGGGCGTTTCTGCCATGTGGCCCGGGTGCAGAAGGCTCTCTGCCACAGGCCTCGGCCCTCTCTGGAGCCTGCTCTGGCTGGGAGCCCTGGGGCTTGGCGCTTGCTCCACTGCAGTGAGCCCAGTGGTGCAAACACAGTAAGGGAACAGCAAAGGGACAAGGCTAAGAGAATATTTGCCCAGCCAATATTTGGGCTCTGTCATTGTGTTTCATGTTGTGACGTGTTGGGGAGCAGCAGCACCCACCCATTTTACAGATAAGGAAGGTTACTAGATCAACTATGTGGCATAGCCCCCATTTGCCTGATGGCAAAGCCAGAGTTCACCCTCCCCCGAGGCCACTTAACCCCTCCATCCCTCAGTTTCCCTTTTGCAAATCAGGCCTAATCCTACACTTACCCCACAAGCAGCTGAGGCTCAAGCTAGCAAGTAGCCTGTGTGCACCCTGGAGCTGTGAAGCACAGCAGCAGCAGGGAAAGCAACTGTGGGCGCGAACTTCACAGTGTGTCTCCTCCCTATCTGTCATCCCGACTGAGCCCAGCGCACCCCAGGGGAGAAACTCTGTCGCCTGATCAGACATGGTTCTGAACACCTAGTGACCTTTATAGACACCCAGCTGGTAAAAGAGCGAGCAGAGACCCAACTGTTCCTCCCTGAGTTGTCACAGCCTTCCCTGCAGTGCTCACTGAGGGAGGGTCCCGTCCAGCCCCCTCATGCATAGCTGACATTTGAGATGTGAACTCTGAGGGCAGGGGTTTGTCTGTCTTGCCCCCTGCTGCATCACCAGTATTCCAAATAGGACGCAGCACCCAGTGGGTGCTCAATCAATACTAGTTAAATGCATGGACGGAGATGAACAAGTGGGGAAATTGAGTCCCAATAGTGGAAGGGATCTGCCCAAGCCAAGAGCCAAGGAGGCCCACGTCTCTGCCCAGAATTTAACCACAGCCACGGATCTCCAGACAGAAACACAGATGGGAACATAAATAGCATCTTGTGAGGGGGAGCTTCTGAGCTCCACAGGTCACAGAGCCGGGCTGTGTCAGCCTCAGGGATAGGAAAGAGCCCACAAGGAGAAGTCCCTCCGCCACATCCAGCCACCCCAGGCTCAGGATCTAAGACTTGGGACACAGAGCCTGATGAACTAGGAGCCCTCTGCAACCTCTGGGTGGGCCTCCTGCCTGCCCCCAAGGACCAAGGCCAAGTGGCCCACCTGACATGCGGCTATGGCTGTTGCATCAACACAGCTGTGTGTACAGACAACATCCACACCCCCACCTGCATGCCAGGCTGGGCGAGGAGGAGCGGATTCCCATGCACAGAATCTGGGCTGGTCTGGCTCCTAGAACCAGGCACTTGCTGTGTGGCCAGTGGGCCATAGGTCTCTCGATCCTTGGATTTCTCATCTGAGCAGTTCTCATCTGAGATGGTCCCCAAAACCCTGTCCTTCCATCTGAGAGTCTGACTACGGGGTAAGTGGTGCTGTTGAATGCTGTTCTGGCCTCAAGGAGCTGCAGGATTGGAAGGCATTGTCCCTCTGACACAGGGAAGAAGGGTTTCTGGGTAGGTCCCAGGCCACCTCATGGGAGCCTGGGTTGGCCACTTCACCACCTGAATCCAGTGCTTACACAGCAGTGTGAATGAGGAGTGAAAGCTTTGCTGCCAGCAGGCTCCCACCACTTCAAGCTGTGCCCACCTTGTCCTCCCCTTCTGCAAATGGTAACAGTGATTCTTGGTGACACTGAAGTACAGACTGATAGCACAGAGGACACACACAGGCCCCTGGTATGTGGCCTACTGGATGCTTTGTTGAATGAATAAGCACATCATCCAGGTGTGTGTAATGTGTACATTCTCACCAGGGCAAGGCTAGCTCTCTGGCAGGGGTGAGATTCCTTTCATGTCTAAAGCACAGATGTGCATACAGAACATACACAGGTGTGCGGCACATCTGTGAGAGTCAAATTTCATGGGGGCAGGATTAAGAAAAAATGGCCAGAGGCCAGGTGTGGTGGTTTGTGACTGTGACCCCAGTATTTAGGAGGCTGAGGCAGGAATATTGACAGTTTGAGGCCAGCCTGGGCTACATAGCGAGACCCTGTCTTAAAGAAAAAAAAAAAAAATGTCCAAAAGCTTAGAGGAGCAACTAATAATGGAGAAACAGGTTGAGGACTTTCTTTTCTTTTTCTTTATTTTCTTTCTCTCTCTTTTCCTTCCTTCCTTCCTTCCTTCCTTCCTTCCTTCCTTCCTTCCTTTCTTTATTTCTCTTTCTTTCTCCCTCCCTCCCTTCTTTCCTTCCTTCCTTCCTTCCATTCGACAGGGTTTTGCTTTGAGGGCTGGCCTGGAACTCTCTGTGTGATTCAGGCCAGCCTCAAACTTGCAGGGATCCTCCTGCCTCTACCTCCCAAATGCTGGGACTCCCGGTGTGTGCCACCTCGCTCCAGTTGAGAACTATTTTAATATAACATTTGTCCTTATCCTGCCTCACCTTGCACCTCTGTACCTGCTTTTCTGCCTGCATAGACTCCCCCTCTTCACTGAGACCACCCGAGGAAAAGTTGCCATTTCCTGGGCACCTGCTGCATGCCAGGTGCTGGGCTCAGCTTTCCGTGCACATCACCTCACTTCCCTGTCCCAGGTGTCCTCTGAGGCAGGAAGCCGGGGAGAGCACCAACTGGGCCAGGCTACCTGGGGTCAAATCCCAGATCTGACCCTTGAGCTGGATGTCCTTGGTCAAATTACTTAACATCTCGGGGCCTCCTTTCCCCCTCTACCAGTGGAGACAGTAACAGTGGCTGTGTCACAGAGCTTCTGTAAGCAATAGCAGAGGGAGTACGTGAAAATCACATAGCACATTGCCTGGCTGGTGGCAAGCCCCCATGCAGGTGTCTGCTGTGATTGTGGTTACCACCACGCCTGTTTTAATTTCAGAGGAAGAACCTGAGGCTTGGAGGTGCAGGAGTTACCTGAAGTTTCTCAGCTACTAGTGATAGAACCAGGACTGGATCCAGTGGGTCTGACTCCTTCCTGTGCCTGGGTTCTTAACTCTTCTTCTACTTTGCTGAGCTCAACTGCTACCACCTCCTGGAAGCCTTCCTAGGTTTCTCCAGATCTTCACAGGACCAGGTTGGCTCTTCTTACACAGCTCTAACTACTAGGGTTTGTCATCTGCCTCTGTCTTGGGGTTTTAAACTGCTTCAGGACTCTACTATCAACTTCCACATTCTAGGGCACAGGGCTATCCCATCTGGTCCAGTGGAAGAACCTCATGAGACTTTGATGCACAAATGCTGGGTAGTGTGATGGTGGTCACCTGAGGTCCCTGCCCTGCCCCACTGACCTGCAGCTCTCCTCCGAGGATTCCACAGTGAGGTGGTACAGGTGTCTAGAAAGGTGGTACGCGTCCCATTGGGGTGGACCCTGTGTGCTGGCCTTGATGGACCACAGCAGGCCGAGGAGTAGCAGCAGGCCGCCTGCCCCGCAGCAGAAGAAGCTGAGCAACTTGAGCACAGGGCGGGGGGCTTCGGGTGCGGGGTGCTCCCTGGGTGGAGCCGGCTGGCCAGGCTGGGCTTCTGCATCCCCTTCACTCCACCAGGCAAAGCAGAGTGTGCCGACCACCAGAACCACTATGCCACTGACTGTCATGCCATAGCGGAGGGTGGAGGCCACTCGGCGCCGGTCACACGGCTGGATACAGAGAAAAGAGAAGAGGAAGAGGGCCAGGTGAAATGTACCGGAGACCCAGCTTCCAGTCTTCCTCTGCCTGAGGTCACTGTGCAGCTTTGGAGAGGTTGTCTGACTCCTCCGTGCCTCAGTTTCCTCACCTGTGAAACAGTGCCCCTGACTTGGCAGGGTGACTTTGATGGTCCCAGATAACATGGATGGCTTCCTAGCACCATAACTGGGACTCAGTAGGAGCTCAATAAACATGGAGACCTTCACTCTGGACTTCTCTCCAGGGCTCGGGAGCCGCAGGGCCTGGTGTATATAAGGCTCCTGCTGTGACTTCCTTCTGAGCAGCTGGGAGAGAGAAGGGTGAACACCTGCCAGGTCCCCAGACCTGCCAGGGCCAGGGCTTGCTGGCTCTGCCCTTCTCTGTAAAATGGGCACAGTAACAGAATAGCCCTGTGAGAATTAAAATATACAGAAACCACTGATTCTTCTCCTGTTAGAATTTTCATTTCCCCAACAGTACTTAGCATCTGCCCCACCCAACCCCCAGCAGCAGGGCCAGCCTGAATCTGCCTTCTGGCCCTGGCAAAGAGCCAGAGGGTTGCTCAGGTCAGCTGGTAGGAAACTGTGCCATGATCCAGTCAGGCCAGCTGGGAAGACAGCTACACACCTTCACCCTAAGCACACAGCCAGGGGAGAAACGCTGCGGTCCCTATGCCAGGCCACCAGTAGGGGCCTTTTAGGTGTCAGTTTCTGTAAAGAAGAAACCATCTGAACAAGAAGTGGCCCAACCCATCTCCACTAACTGCCAGGAAACCAAAGCCCTCAGTCCCAGGGCCCAAGGCCACCCAGCAAGTCAGAACACAGCGGGACACCTGAGTGTCCAGGCACATAAGGTCCAGATTAAAGGAATGGCCCAGGCGGGTCGGCCTTAGCAGAAGCTGAGATGCTCCCAAGGGAGGGAGAGGGGGATATTTACACCCACCTTGCAAGCAGCCATTGCACGGG
Organism: Pedetes capensis; assembly: GCA_007922755.1. NCBI lineage: Eukaryota > Metazoa > Chordata > Mammalia > Rodentia > Pedetidae > Pedetes > Pedetes capensis. The sequence goes on from VMDO01000884.1 coordinate 200,272, forward strand.
CAGCGGTCAGGTGCGATCCAGGCGCAGGGTGCCAGATGGACGTGAAGGCATGGTGGCTGTGGGTTCCCAGGGGCGAGCAAGGCGTCGAGTAGCTGTCCCGCTGGTCTGCAGGCGACACCAGGCGTTAGGGGAGACCCCGGCTGGGACCCTCCGCGCGCACACAGGTGCCCTGGGGTCCTCTCGAGGTCCCGAGTCTGCAGCACCGCGCCTGAGTTACCGGGGGGCGGGGCGCCCGGTCGCTGAGCCCCGGCTGCCCTAAAGTCTGGGGCGCCCGGGCCGCGCCCACCTCTCCCGGGCTCGCTCCTGGCTGCCGGCTCCGGTCCCGGTCCCGCAGACTCAGGCTGGCCTGGCTCCTGGCGGCTCCAGGCGCCGCGGCCCCGCCCAGAGGGCCCCGCCCGACTTTAAAGTGATAGAGCGATGGGATGGGCAGGGATTTGGGGTTCCCAGAGAGTGGTGGGGGCTGGGATTTAGCTCAGTCGGTAGAGCACTGCACTGCAGTCCCTGAGGTCCCGAGTTCAATTCCCAGCACCGCAAAAATGGGAGAAGGGCCTGGCAACCCACTCCCAAGGCAGTCCCGAAACAGTCAGCCATTGAAAACCCTATGAGGGTCGCTATGAGTCGGATACGGACTCGATGGCACCTAACAACAACAACAAGAGAGTGGTGGGGAGCGGAAGGGTTGCTGTTGGCCGTAACAGACTAGTGGCGCGCACTTGGGACTGAAGTCTCATTTTGGAGAGCCATCAGCGCTCAGCTCAGAGGGCATTAGGAGTCCTGAGCCCAGGCCTCCACAGTCTCATTTTACAGGAAGGGAAACTGAGGCTCGAAGGGGGGGGGGAGCCACTTGTCCAAGACTTTTCCGCATTCTGAGCTGACTTGACAAGCTTTTTCTTCTCACAGGGGTCAGTTAGAACACAAGCCCACCTGCCCACTCCTTACCCCACGTCTGTGTGAACTGGTATTCTCAGTAACCAAGGACAGCGTCGATGCTCCTTTACCAGAGGTCACTGCCCTGCTGGAGAGTCAGAGCCGGAACTGTGAGATTAACTTCTCCGCACACCCTCTTCCTGCACCAAGGGGTGAGCATATTTCAGTGGGGCAGGGTAAGTGTCCCCCACTACCAGTAGTTTTTGTAGACGGTGATATGGGAGCTGAGAAGGGTTAGCTCTCTGTGTGAGTTTGTGAATTCTCTAGGAGGACCCCTGAGTCATCTTAGAAGAACAGCAATGGGCAGCAGCATGCAGCAGAAGGAGCGGCAGGTGCAAAGCTGGACGCAGTTATAGGCTGGTAAAATCTTGGCAGATTCACGTAAGTCCAGAACCCCCTGGCATCTGGCTTTGTTTTTGCCTTTTATTGCAACCAAGAGGAAGACAGACTAGATTGCCCTCAGCCACAGCCAGGGATCCCCAACAAGCTGGTGTGATCAACTCTCTTCCCAGCCCACAGACACTAAAGGCTGAAGCAGCCCATGCAGTGGAATCTGAGGCTCAGAGAGGCCAAGCTGCTGTCCCCAGTCACAGAGCAACTCCTTGTGGCAAGGAAGGAGTCCACCCAGGAGCATTTAGTTCTTGGAGCACTCCTTCCTCCAGCTGGTGAAGTACTTTGACACATCCTCTCTTTTCATTTTCATTGTGGGTGTGGTCTGTATAAATGTCCCCATTTTATGGCAGGAAACTGAGGGTCTGAGAGGGCTGAATGCCTGCACAAGGCTGAGAAGCTTGGAAATGGCTGAACTGAGACAGGGACCTTTGACTTTGCTGTGTTCCCTAGGGACAGTCTGCCTAGGGAACGAAGGCCATCAGTAGCCCTCTTGGTGCCCTTGCGGGCTCAGGGGAGATGGAAAGAGGCCAGGTAGCTTCCAGCCCCACTCCTTTCTGCAGGGCAGGCATCCATGCAGGCCATGCCTCCTCATTGGTCAAGACAGGCCTCCTCTCCCTGCCTGTAGTCCCTGAGGGGAGTCACCGGTTGTGCAGTTGAGGTCCAGCCTGGGCCCTGCCTAACCCTGAGTCCCCTGGCCCCGGCTGGAAGTTCAGGCCCTGGAGTTGGCAAGTCATGATTTCCAGCCTGCCTCAGGTGCTCCGAGGGTGGAAGGCTCCGGCCATGTCCTCTTAAAGCTTAGGTGTTTCTTGTCTGTACAATGGAGCCCTGGAACCTTCCCAGGGCAGCCATGAGGTTTAATGAGACCTTATCCCTGAGAAGCTGGCCTGTGCATGCTCTCACATGACACAACAACTCTACCCATGACTCTCCCCTGGCCTGTGGTGACCTTCCTGAGGCCAGGGACCTGATATGACTTGCTCAGGACCCCACCAGATATGACTTGCAGGGACTCCAGGGGGCTGGGACTGGTCCTGATTGGAATCCAGGGCTTTGGCCAATTCTCCTGGCTCCGTCTTCCACTCCTACCTTCCAGGCACTGGTGCAGCCCTAACGTCCTCCATGATACCCAGGCAAGGCATTTGGGCCCTGCAGGCCTAGGTGACCAGGAGACCCAATCTGAATAAGCAGCTTCAGCCTTTTGTGGCCACAGTGGAGCCACTCAGAGGAGAAAATTAGTCACCAGCTTCTACATCAAGGGGCAGGGAAAGGGGCTATCATTTGTACCCACTTAGTACCCATCACCAAGTCAGTAGCTCTTCCTATTCATTTGTCACCTCTGTTCAGCCACAGAGGCTCAGGGAGAAGTGGCTTGCCCAGGGTCCACCGCTACCAAGTGAGGAGTCAGAAGAGGAGGTGCTGAAATCCACATCCTCTGAGCTTCCAGATTCCTGCACCCCTTTCCATCTTTGCCACCTTGCCCTCTCCTTAGTTACAATCGGGGCTGCTGCTATTGCCTTTCACTGGCTGGCTGGCTGCAAGCTGCTTGCTGGTCATGATGTACCAGCTTGAGCTTCCACGCCAGCCTCTTAATCACTCCCTCACCTGCCTAAAACTCTCAGTGGCTCCCGATTTCCCTCAGGTTAATGACCTTGGCTCCTAAGCATCCATGTCCTCATGACCTAGGCTCTGACCACCTCCAAGCCTCATTTTCTACATCCAGCCCCACATGTCCTTCCTGAACTCGCTATTCATTGTGTCCCATGTCCAAAGCCACATCTTGGACACAAAGGTCCTTCCTTCTCACCAGCTTTGCCTGCTGAGCTGATGCACTTCCCCTAAAACTCAGGTCACAGGTCACCTTTTCTGGGTGACTTCTCAGAGCAGAATGCTATGTCCTTCTTCCAGGTTGGCAGACATGAAACTACATGAAGGAAACTTAGAAAATATGAGGGAGTTAAAAGAAATCAGAGTATTTCCCTTTCTGGGTAAAGAACAGTCTCAAGTTCTACAAAGGAGGAACATTTCCCTAAATACAGCTAAATTTGGAAATGCAGTGAGTAGTAAGTGCTGGAATTGGCCAGGCCCCTTTGGATGGATATGTGGAGTAACAACAGCACTTGCAAGAGTGTTTGGCTTATAGTAAGTGTTTAGTAATATCAGCTGTGATTGCTTTTTATCTGTAAGCAGAAAACAAGCAAGGAGAGAATCTACGATCTTCTTGGGAAAGCACGCTCCTCTTCTTCATCTCCTGCCTCCCAGACAGGGGTCCATATCCTCCAGGGACTTAAGACTCACCAACATCCAGGGACAACCAACCACTGCAATATTTTGACGTAGCCCTTTCCAAATACGCATTTTACAAAAATCTGACCATGCATTGCATACCACGTATTTCATTAACACACCCTCTCATGTACCTTACTGCGTTCTAATTCTTTGCTCACATATTTGACTCCAACTGACAGCATCTTGAGGGCAAGTGTGGACATCTCCTGCTCTGTGCCCTGCCCCATGCCAGCTTAGAGGAGCCCACAGAGGGCCCACTGAGAATACCTGCTGTGAACACCAGGTGCTGAGCGTGTGAAGGTGCTGGCTGTTCTCTCCCCTGCCAGGAGCACAACACATTTCCATGGGGGGGAAGAAGGCTCCTGGGAGGGCACATTTCAAGGTCTGCCAGCAGTGCCGCCATGGCCAGTCAAAGTCTGGGGTGGAAGTATCTAAGAAAGGTCTCTGAACACCTTAAACATCGAATAGCAGCAGGGTTCTGAGGTTTGGGTTTACCAAAGAGGGGGCTTAGGCCAGTGTTCTCAAGCTGGAGCAGTTTGCCCCACTCCTCCCTCCCAGGGGACATTTGGCCACATATGGAGACATTTTTGGTCGTCACAGCTTAGGAGGGGGTTGCTGTTGGCATCCAGTAGCAACCCACAATTCAGAATTGTCCATTCCCAGCTGTCAGATGCGGAAGGAAGAAAGTCTGCAATTCAGTGAGGTTTTGAGGCTGTCTGGGCCCAGGGTTTTAGCCCTGTGTTCTGCAGAAGGATTCTGGGACTGCTTGAAGGAGTGGGCAGGGATGCTGGCTCGGGGCCCAGCAGTCAGAGCAGTGCCCTTCATTTTGGTTTTTGATGCTAGAGTTGTTGTGCTAGCTTTTCTTCAGTAAAATGCTCTGGAGTGGGGCAAAGCAAAAGCTTGAAAATCATCACCCTGCTTTGATTTATAGGCTCAGAAATGGAAAAGGAGTTGCCTGAAGTATAGCAGGGACCCAGACGCAGCATCCTGGAGTTCAAAACCCTTTTCACCAGCTTCTGAGCCATTCTATATAATCACTAATGTCTTGGGCTAAGAGCCAAATCCCTGGGGGGGTCCTGGAAAACTGTGGCCCACAGACCAAATCTGTCACAGGGCCTTTATTTTCTCTATTCCTTTACTTCTTCTTCTTCTTTTCTTTTCTCTTTTCTCCTCTTCTTTTCTCTTTTCTTTCTTTTCTTTCTTTCTCTCTGTCTTTCTTTCTTTCTATTTTTCTCTTTTCTTTTCCCTTTCTTCCTTTCTTCCTTCCCTTCTTCCCTCCTTTCCTTCCTCTCTTCCTTTTCCTTTTGAAGTGTTGGGATCAGAGCCAGGGCTTCACACATGCCAAGCAAGAGCTTTACCACTGCGGTATATCCCTAGCCCCAATGCCTTTTTGGGGCCTGTAAACTAAGAATGGTTTTTACATTTTTTTAATGAAGAAAAGAATACTATGATACATGGAAATTTTATTAAATTCAAACTTTAGTGTCCATAAAGCTTTATTAGAACACAGTTGGGCTCACTCTTTACATATTACTCTTCCACTACAGTGGCAGAATTGAGTCATTGAAACAGAAACCATATGATCCACAAAGGCTAAAATATTTACTATATAGATCCTTGCAGAAAATGTTTGCCAGCCCCTGCCCTAGGCCATGGTTTAGCCATGTCTCTAGTATGTTCTGAAATCTTGGGAAATGACTTCCCTTCTCTAGGCCTCCTCACTTATAAAATAGCGATAAATCTTTTCTCCAGAGATGAGTGCTGTGTTAGTTTTCTGTTATTGCATAATAAATTATCCCAAAGGTAGTTTAAAATAACACTGATTTATTATCTCACAGCTCTAGAGCTCAGAGGTCCAGGTAGGTTTAACCAGGTTCTCCTCCGAGGCTCACAAGGCCAAAGGCAAGGGATAGGCTTGTCTGGAGGCTCTGAGGAAGAATCCACTTCCAAGCTTCTCCAAGAAGTTGGAAAAGCTTGGGTCCTTATAATGGATGAACTGAGGGCTTCCTTTCCTTTTTGGCTTCCAGCCAGGGCCACTCTCTGTTGCTGGGGCTGTTCTTGGTCCTGCACACGACCCCTGCATCTCAGCAGTGGGAAACCATCTGCAGGTCAAATCTGTCTGTTGCTTCCCATCTCTCTAACTGCCTCTTGACAAAGAAAAATCTCTGCTTCTAAAGTGCTCCTGGGATTATGTTAGACCCACCCATTGCTTGGCTTAACACCAGCCAATTAGAAACTTTAATTACAAACACCAAATTCTCTTCACATCAGCATGAGATTAGCACCAGAGAGTAAAGGTCAGGGGAGCCATTTAGAATTCTCCCTACCACGGGTGCTGTGTCAAGGGACATTGAGAATGTGTGTCAAGACACTGTTATTCGTGTTAGGCCAGTGTTCTCAAGCTGGGGCAGTTTGCCCCCCTCCTCCCTCCCAGGGAGTTGCACATAGGGCATCACACATACTTTACAAGTGCTTTATTACTGGGCTGCACCCCAGCCTATTTTTCATTTTTAAATTTTGAGACAGGGTCTCACTAGTTCACACAAGCCTGGACCTCTTGATCCTTTTGCCTCAGCCTCTTAAGTACCTGGGATAACAGGTGTGTACTACCATGCCCGGCCACATGTCAGGACACTCACATTACAGGACCATGCCCTCCGTGCAGGTGCCACCAACCTGGATGCAGACAGCAGCTCCCATGGATGATGTGTTCACAGAGAATCCAGAAACAAGCAGATGCTGACAAGAGCTTATCTCTGCATGCCCCTTATTGGGGATCCTGCATAAAATTCCCCTAGATGGTTAGGTGGACCCACAAAGAGGCTTCATGTGGCACCTGAGCTGGATGCCTGGGGGGGGGGGGGTAGGAGGGACACAGCCCTGATTACCAGAGGCCACGTCGCTTTATGCTGACAAGGGACATGTTTTTAAGGTTTTGTGTAAGCCAGCCTGTTAAAGATTATCAGCAGACTAAAAGTCAACATCCACTGATCATCTACCATATGCTAGACATTATGCTATGTACATTGTATTCTGAGCTCATTTAATCCTCAAAGAGCCCGACAGGGTAGCAATTTTTACTTTTACGGATTGCCATAAAAATCACCCATTTAAAGTACATCTATCACCATAATCAATTGTTGAACATTTTCATTGCCACCCCCAAAGAAACTCCATACCACTTACCCATCACGCCCTAATTTCTCTGTTCCCCACAGCCCCAGGCCACTTTCTGTCCCTAAGGATCTGCTTATTCTGGACATTTTATATAAATGGAAGCATACAATGTAGGGTCAATTGGGTATTCTTTCCCTTAGCCTGTTTTCAAGGTTTATCCATGTTTTAGTCCCTGTCAGTACTTCATTCTTTTTTATTGCTGAGTATTATCTTATGGTATGGATACATTGAACCACATTTTACCTATTATTAGTTGGCAGACATTGGAGTTGTTTGTGCCTTTTGGCTATTCTGAATACTGCTATTATAAACATTTATGTGCAAGGTTTTGTGTGGACATATTTTCATTTCTTCTGGATGTATAACCTAGGAGCAGACTTGATAGATCATATGGTTAACTTTAAATTTAACTGAGGAAAAAGTAAAGAATTTTTATCTCCACATTAAGACTGAGGAAACCGAGGCTCAGAGAAGTTAAAACAGCTATTCAAGATCACAGAACACAGCAAGTTTCAACCCAGGTCCATCCAGCACCAAAGCTCTGTGCCCTCCTGCCTGTGGGTAGATATAACATAGCACAAAGTTCTCCTTTGAGCATTTCCCTTCTGAAATATTAACTTCCGCAGAACAGGGATTTTATCTGCTTTATCTGCTGTGTCCAGGCAGTTCTGCTTAGAAGAAGCTGTGCATAGTAGGTGCCCATGAATACTTGTTAAGTGAAGGGGAGAATATGTCTGTACGGATGATTTGAAGGTGAGGCGGGGGATGAAGTTGTGGGAAATCTCAAGACTCCTGTTGGGTTGAGAGTTGCATCAGACTTGGTGGTGGGACGAATTTTCCAGCCACCCTGAAAGGGACATGCTCTTCTCTGGAGGCCGACCTTGAAGGTCCCACAACTAGTCACCTCTGGTGGCTCCGTTGATTCCTGGAATTCTGCATCTGGGAGACAGCCTATTCATGAAAAGACAAGCAGCTGTATGCTCTGAGTTCATGATCTAAAAAAGGAAACTGTAGTTTGTGAGTAGGAAAAGAATTAGAAACTTCAAGGCCTCGGCTTCCTTGGAAGACATTTTCTGTCCAAGCAAGGCCACTGGAGCTATTCTGGGGCCTCTGTTCTGGGAAGGGCAAGGGCTGAAACTACAGTAGCCCTGGAGGGTGGGGGAGATGCTGGCCATGGGAGGCAGATGGGGAGCTGGTGGTAGCTCTGACTCCAGGCGACCTCCTGGGGAGCACAGACAGGCACATGAAAGGGTTCGGATTCTGGGATCAGCCAGCTGCTCCCTCTGTTTACAGAGATTCTAGACGGCCCCGGCCCCCCGCAGTGAGCCTGCATCCCGCTGGCCTGGCTGTGGGAAGAACTGTTCTCCACGTGCTGGGTGCAGTGGGCAGGAAGAGCAGGACAATAGGAGCTGGTTTGGGCCCTGAGTGTGACCAGTGGCTTTGGCCACTTCCCTGGTCACTCTTGCCCACAGTTTCTCTACCTGTAAAAATCTGGGGGGCCCTTTCAAGCTCTGAGACTATTGTAGGGCTCCATCCTCTCTCTTCCTCTCCCCTAACGTCTCTTGTGAGTTAGGCTCACAAGCGACCCTCATAGGGTTTTCAATGGCTGACTGTTTCGGGATTGCCTTGGGAGTGGATTACCAGGTCCTTCTCCCATTTTTGTGGTGCTGGGAATTGAACTCGGGACCTCAGAGACTGCAACGCATCACTCTACCAACTGAGCTAAATCCCTTATTAACCCATAAGTTCCCACGCACACCCTATAGAAACCCCAGGCTTGGTTCTCTGAGTTGGTTTTCTCTTTACAGGTACATGGGGCTCTTTTGGAATCATCTTCCTTCTGACCCAGAATTTCAGAAGAGCCCCATATTCTACCTCAGTTCCCACTCCAGTACCCAGCCATCCCCAACCCATAGCTTATGTCCCACAAGCACTTCCCATCTGCCCTTCTGCTGGACTGCTTTGTCCCAGGGTTTAGGCTCTGTGCACCTTCTCCCACCCAACCCAGGTGCCAGTAACACAAGGCTGCTGCTTCCAGTGGAAAGGCAATGGCTTGCTGTGCTTTCTGGGCTGTCCTCAACACTGACATGAGGGCTGTGCTGGTGGTATCTAAGGCTGCTGACAGGCCTAAATTCTTTGATTTTACTCCCAACTCAGCCATTAGCCTGTGCAGTGGACCTGACCAAATCCTTCCTCTCTGTGGCCTCAATTTCCCCCTCAGTAATTAAGATGGTGGAACCAGATGGGTTTCAGAAGAGGAACAACAGAGAAAGCACTGATCTCAGGGACAGAAGATCCGTTTTGTCTGACCGCTGGCCCATTGTGGGCCCATTGTGCAGCCCTGGCTCCGGTCCTTCCTAGGTGGGGCCACAGCTTCCCCTTACATCAGATGGGTTAGGCAGGCCTACCTGCTCTCCAGGAGTCCCCATTCACCTGCCCCTGAGATGCTGGGTCTCTGGCACCAGGTCCCCTAAGTCAGTTAGCTTACAACTCCAGGATATGTTTGTCTCCTCTCATAACTCTGGAAGCTTCCAGATTGCGCTTTGGAACAACTGCAGGCCCCTTAATCACTTTTGCTCCCCGTGCAGCTGGAGATAATTTGACCTGTAGGACCCTATATTCCATTACTTTAAATAGAAAAATTAATACTGTATTTGTAGTCCATCTAAAAAGCCCAGCCAATTTTTTTGATTACGACTAAAATACCCTTAAGCATCTATTTAACAAACCACTAAGAATTTCTACATCATATGATGTATATGTTGTTGTTGTTGTTAGGTGCCATCAAGTCATGTCTGACTCAAAGAGACCCTCATAGGGTTTTCAATGGCAGATTGTTTCGGGATTGCCTTGGGAGTGGGTTGCCATGTCCTTCTCCCATTTTTGCAGTGCTGGGAATCGAACTTGGGATCTCAGAGACTGCAGAGTGGCACTCTACCAACTGAGCTAAATCCCAGCCCATGATGTATATAGGCTATACATAATATAAATTGTTGGCCTCATTGGGTGTTATTGACACTCAATGTTACTATATAGTATTGGATACACTTTACATTTTCTTTCAATAAACATGTTCTATAAGTTACACTGATATGATATATTAAATATGCATTGAATACAAATGCCACTTAGCATAATATAATATACAAGTAAGCCAATTTGAAAATGATGCTGGTCAATAGGGTAGCTAGCTGCCTGAGGGAGAAGCAGGGAAAGAAGATGAGGTAAATGGCAGGTGAAGATGCCATGGCCTCTTCCAAGGGCCCAGAAGACACATTTTCTTCATGACATTCAAGACTCAGAAAAAGCTGGGTCTGTAGCTCACTAGTGGAATGCTAGTCTAAAATGCACTAGGCCCTGGGTTTAATCCCTAGTACGAGAATCCTCCCCCCCACCCCCCCACAGGAAGCACATGGTGCAATCCATCCCATAGATGAAATGCCGGTATAAAAAATCCAAGGGGACACCCACTTGCTTTTCCTTTACACTTGTGCCTCCCCACATCTGTCAGTCTGCCATACTGTGGGACTTGCATGTTGCTGTGATGCTGAAAACTATGCTACCAGTATTACAGATACCAGTAGGGTCACCTGTGGTAGACAGGGTTCAGCTGAGCTTTCAGACTAAAACAGACTAGAGAGTAGGACTTGGCAGCCCACTCCCGAAACAATTAGCAATTGAAAACTCTATGACTAGCAGAGAAAAATTGTCAGATACAGTGCTGAAAAATGAGTCCTCCAGGTTGGAAGGCACTCAAAAGACTACTAGGGAAGAGCTGTTGCAAAAGATCTCTTTAAAGTGTTGAAAAATAAAGATGTCACATTAAAGATGAAGATGAAGATGCACCTGACTCATGCCATGGTATTTTCAGTTGCATCACATAGTTGTGAAAGCTGGACACTTAAAAAGGGAGACAGGAGAAGAATGGATGCTTTTGAATTATGGTGCTGGAGATGAATATCGAACATACCATGGACTGCAAAAAAAACCCAACAGATCTGTCCTAGAAGAAGTGTAACCACAGCGCTCCTTGGATGCAAGGATGGCTAGACTGCATCTTATGTATTTTGGACATGTTGTCAGGAAGGACCAGTCCCTGGAGAAGGACATCATGTTTGGGAGAGTGGTGGATCAATGAAAAATTAGGTGGATTGACACAGTGTCTGTAACAATGGTCTTAACTGTAAGATCTTGTGCCTAGCACAGAATCAGGGAGTGTTTTATTCTGTTGTACATAGGGTAGGAGTCAGACCTGACTTGACCACACCTAACAATAACAACACAGTTGTGCAGCTCTGGAGCCCATGTTCTGATCTTTTCACATAGGATACATCTGTGTGGGTCATGATGGCGTAGTTGGCCTTCCTGCCTCAGATGTAGGTGACAGCTCCTGCTCAGGCCAACCTCATTCCATTCCTGTGCCCCACTGTCAAACTTCAATCATTTCTGCTTTTCTGTTGATGTAGGGCCTTTCTAGGCCATTTAGGCTCACCTCCTTTCCTCACTGGTTTTCAAATTCCCCAGGAGATATTTTCACTCATAATGTGAGGAAGATACTAGCAACAATGCCCAGCATGTCGAATAATGCAATACAAAGGTGTGACCCATGGAGGAAAGGGCTGCAACGGGACTGTGGTGCACACTGCAAACTCACCAGCCTCCCCCATAGGGGAAATTCCATCCCCAGTGCACACATCAACTCATCAGGCAGGTATTCTATTTGGCAGTGAGCCTTAGACAGCAACTTTGTAAGTCTTCAGAATAAGTATTCAGCCAATGAGAGTTCATCCAGCAGGGATTTCTGAGTTTCATTGGTTATTTGCAATTCCCACAACTGTTGTTCCTGTTTCACAAGGGAGGAAACTGAGATACAGAGGTTGAATTAACTAGAATGAAAACATGGTCAGTCATGCACTCAGTCTCTGTTCTTTCTACCCTGAAGCTGGACCTGAGCGCTTGGGGCTCTGTTTTCCTCACACCAGCCATGATAGCCCCTTAGGGCTGGATGGGGATTTTATGTTACCTTTGTTCTCTCCTTCAGCCCTTTTATTCCACCCTGATAACCCCACATTGCCAGTAGTCTCTTTTCTTTTTGGGTCAAGCACGGATCATCATTACCTGCTGAGTCCCCTGCCACTCTGCCCCTGCAAGAGAAAATGTCTTGGAGAGCAGTTGTGGAACATATTCAGTAAAGCCTGGCTTCCTCCTCCCCACTGCCTGCAAAAGTGGGTGCACCTCTCCCAGAAGAAATACATAGCCTTTGCCCAGTCCCCACCATGACTCAGGGCAAGGTCTGTGACCCACCCCGTTGGTGACTCAATGTCCTCTGGCCACACTGGACTGAGGAGAACGTGCTCGGCCCTTTTTACATGTTATTCACTTCCATGACTTGTTACTATTTGTAAGCTGGTAAATTCCCACATCCAACATAGAGCCTCCTGAGAACCACACAGCCATCCCGTGAGCATCTCCTGAGATCCCAGCACTCATCCTGCGCTTCCTTTCCATCACCCTTCTCATCCAACCAATAACCTCACCTGCTGCTTTTGCCTTGGAAACATGCTTAAGATCCACCCCTCTCCTCTCCATCCCCAGACCTCCACCTACATTCCAGGCTCTTCCTTGCTCCAGAGACCTTTCCAGCAGTCTCCCTGCTGCCCACTGCCTCTTGCTTCCTTGCTCCAGGTCTTGACAGCTAGAGTTCTTACCTTGACCATGCCACCTCCCTTGGCTTAACCGCTTGTCCCTTGTTCATGACCCAACTTTATTGAAGTTATGGAAGAATAAACTTAATGTTAGAAACTTGGACTATCTCAGGTCACCATAAAAAGGGAAAGAATGAAGGCCTGGATACCGTGACTCAAACCCTAGCAGAATTCTCTCTTTTTGTTTGTTCTTTTGAGGTGCTGGGAATGGCACTCAGGACTTGGCACATGCTAAGCAAGTGCTCTTCCACTGAGCTACATCCCCAGCCTGCACTGGAGAGTTTGTGCTTCTAGTTTTGCTGATATATTGAGTTCATTCTCTGCTAGCTCATGCTAGTTTCCTCCAGGGGCCGGACAACATTGCCCATTTACCACTCCCATGATATTCCTTGTCTTTGTCTAGAAATCACCCCCAATACCAGCTACCACCTTCCTTTGGTTCTAGGTTTAAGAAATCACTGGAGTGGACAATCACTTGAGTGAGGTGCCCACCTCTGAACTGATTGGTTGTGGCCAGGCAGTGGGGACACATAAACAAGGAAATGACCACCATGGAATTAGAGGTGCTATAGTTTGAATGTCCCCTCCAATACTCAAGGTGAAATGGAACTGCCGGGATCTTTAAGAGGTAGGTCATGAGGCACCACCCTCATGATGGATTAAGGCCATTATCTGGGGAGTGGCTTAGTTGTCCCGGGAGTGGCTGTATTACAAAAGTGAGTTCATCTTCCTTGCTCTTCTCACTCCTGCCATATTTCATTGAAAGTAAGATATCACTGATGGTGTGACACTCAATTTATGTGCCACCAAGAAAGAAATAGTGCTGCTAGTTAGACCTTCACAGTGAATCCCAATACCAGAAATGCTCCAATAGACCAGGAAAGTGCCTTTTTGGAATTGATTAAATTATTTTTGAATGCTCGTTATGTGCCAGACAACATGTAAGTTACTTTAAATTTATTTTCCTAATTAATAATTCCTAGTTATTCATTACCCCTAATAAACTATCCCCAGGAGGAAAGAACCATTATCTCTGTGAGGCAACAGGCGTGGGGAAGTGGGCCACACCCCAAGCCCATCTGAAGCCCAAGCCTTCCCAGCCCCAGCGGCTAACTCAGTGCTCAGCCACAGCTTCCACCCCTGCACCCTGAGCGCTGCATCAGCGATGGTACAGTGGGGGCCGAAGCCTCCCTATATGGCTGCCTCTCACTGTGGCTCTTCTGCCAGCACCTCCCCCTCCTTCCCGACACCTTCCCTTTCCAGCCAAGACTCGCTTTCCTAATGAAGCCTTCCTGAGTCAGATGAGAGCCTCTTTTTTGGGGGAGGGTACTGGGGGTTGGACCCAGGGCCTCGTGCTCACATGTTTTGCAAGTGCTGGACCACTGAGCTGCCACCTCCAGTGCATTTTGTTTTTTTTAACTTTTTTAGACAGGGTCTCGCTAAGTTACACAGACTGTCTCTGGTTTCAAACTTGTGATCCTCCTGCCTCCACCTCCAGAGCCACTGGGATTGCAGGCGTGTGCCACCACACCCAGCTTAGGGTTTTTAAACTTAGGCATTGTGGACATTCTTGTTGCAATGATACCTTATTATGGGGTGCAGTTCTGTGCATTGTAGAACATCCCTAGCTTCAACTCACCAGATACTAGTAGCACACACAAACTTACCCATAGCCAAATGCATCAAAACTGTCACCGGATATTGCCAAATGTCCCCTGGGGAGCAAGATTACTTCAGTTGAGAGCCACTGATGAAATTTTCTCATTGACAGAATAAGGAGAAAAAAATATATGATTATATTAATAGATATGGAGAAAGTATTGATAAAATGTAACAGCAATTCATGAATTAAAAAAAAATTAACAAACTTGAATGGAAGGAAACAATCTGATAAAGATCTACTTTAAAAATAAATCATAGTAAACCTTATACTTCATGGTAAAATACTGAAAGTTTTCCCCAAGATCAGAAAAAGACAAGGATATCTGTTATAATTAATTCTATTGTATTTTATTAGAGATCCTAGCCAGTGCAATAAAATAAAGAAAAGAAATTAAAACAGGAAGAAATAAAACTATTATTTGCACATGGTACGATTGTCAACACAGCATTTCCAAAAGAATCTATAGGTGAATTTAACAAGTTTGTTATATATGTTACATATGTTGTTGTTATATAAATGAAAGTCATTTTAAAAATAAACTGGAAATAATCAATTAGGTAATAAAAGTTATGGGGACCATCACTACCTATATCCTTCTTGCCTCAGTAGGTGACTGTGAAGGTCAGATTAGATAATTCTTAGCTAAAATGGCCTGAATATCAGTGCTTCCAAGGACAAAAGGAAAGGATTCCCACGTCTTAGAGTCCTGGGGAGGAAACCTAGGGCAAGGACTGAGGAACAGGGGGGACCTTTAAGCTCCAGCAGTGGTTACTTCTCTGGCTTCTTCTCCTCAGCTTCCCCTCTCTACCCCTACCTCATATTCTGTGACCTTATCATGTTGGTTCCTTAACCTTTCCTACCCATGCTGACTACTTTCCTGATACTTCTTCCCAGAATGCCTTTCCCTGCTTCCTTCAAGACCCTTCATCCTTCAAGACCCAGCTCAGAGATGCCTCTTTGGGGAATATTTTTTTCTCTTTCCCAGGCAGAAGTATGTGTCCTGCAACCTACTACACGAATAGTCCCTCAGCTCAGCAAACATGCATCATGTGTCCTGGCCAGGGGAGGGATTTAGGAGCAGCAGACAATCTCCATCCACAACCCACTCCAACAAACCTCCATGTTCTCCCTGTTTGGCTGGTCAAATGCAGAGAAGGGCCAAGGCAGCAGATGGAAGAAGCACTGGTCTTCAAGCAACTAGGTGGAACAGGTTCCTCCCCTATACCTGACCTCAGTAAACTGTAATGGGAGTAAGAAATCTGCAGCATGGTGAGAGTTGCAAGTTGGGGTGTTTGCTGGAGTTGTCACAGCACACTCCAGTGACTCAGGACTCCAGACCACACAGATCAGAGTGAAGAGGGGATTAGGAGACAGTGGGAGGCCTTGGGAGCTGGGGCCAGAAGATGTGGAGGTCAGAAGAGAAGGCCCCATTCGGGGGGCTGAGGACTTGGTCACTTCTCTGCAGCAGAGGTGACCTTGCACTGGTCACTTCCCACAATGAGACTCTGTTTCTTCGGCAGTCCAGCTGGGGAGAGCACTCTTACCCTGTACAGTTATTCAGAGCTTTACAAATTACCTATGCACCAAGCATCAGCTGTAATACTGCTTCATAAATGCTTGTGTTCCTTTCTTGCCATTGCATCTCCACCAATAGAAGGCAAAGGGAGGCATGTGGAGAAGACACAGAAGAGCTTCACCTCAGAGTGGTTATCACATGGAGGGCACTGTTGGAAGCCTTTACAAATCAACACACTCAGCTCTCACAGAAGCCCATTTTACAAAGGGGAAAGCTAAGCCTTGGTCAAGTTAAATTGCTTCATCAGGTTGACGGCTACCAGGCAGTAGAGCCAGTATTTAAACTCAGACAGCCTAGCTCCAGAGACTATGCTTATAACCACAGCACTACACTCTGGAGTGAGCAAAGCCAGTTCTCCAGAGACAGAAAGAGTTGCTGATACCCGACATTTGAGAAGAGTTGCTAGAGTCAAATAGGACTTCTCGCCCTTCTCTGGTGAGTGGACATGGAGGAAAGGCTGGATTTAGGGTTAGAGTGAGTGTTAGGTTAAGGCCAGGCTCACTTGGTATCTCTTTCCTAAGAAGGAAAGTGGAGCAAACCTGGTGTGCAGAGGCCAACACTTCCTGGGAACTGCATTCAAGGAGTTGTGCATCATGTGGTCCCCTATCCTGGAGGCCTGAGTCACCAACAGGACAATGCCTTCCATTATGGTTTTTGGAGGCCCAGACCTGCAGGGACACGAGTCACCTCCAGAGATGACACACCTGCCTCCTTGTGAATCCTGAGCAGTGGGCAAACAGGCCTGTGCTCCCAGGGCAGTCAGCCTAATGCCAAGGTGTTGACAGGTCCCGGGCAGGTATCAGAGGGACTATTGTTCTGCTGCAGAGAGCCGAAGTCATGGTTCTGAATTCCTGTCACCTTGACTGGCCTAGGACACTCAGGAGTTAGCCCTTGATGGGCCACACATTGGCTGTGGGACCCGAGGGATGCCACCCTCATCCTGTGTCCGGGGATGACTCCTCCTCAGACAAACGCCTCTAGGCTGTGGGCACCAAGGGGCAGCCGATGCCTCGGATTTCTCTTCGCTTCCTCAGCAGCCAGCACAGGGCGAGGCTGGAGCAAGGACTCTGTGATCATTGGTTGGAAGAATCTAACCGAGGAGCTAACACAGGGATGGGATTCTTAGAAAAGAAAGCGCACAGCACTGCTTCTATTTGTTCGTATTTCTCCCAGGAACCTTACTAGGGAGGAATGATTATTATCCTCATTTTCCATTTGAGGAAAACAGGTTCCTAGAGATGAGGTGCCCTTTCTAAAGTCACAGATCTGGTCAAAGGGCTGTGCTTTTGGTGGCCACCATCCAAACAGGGCTGTTGAATGTAGACCATTATTTGCTCTTGGAATCCTAGTCTGCTTTTCCCAGGCTGAGGGCGTAGTTCTAACGTGGTAGACTTAGAAACACCTTTGCACTTGGAGTCAGCCTAGCAACTTGTTATGTCCAAGTCAGTGTTCTATTCATTCAGTACTACAGCCAAAAGCTTGTATGTGTCACAGAAATTAAAAAACACAGACGGGCTAGGGGTCTGACTCAGGCATAGTGCGTGCCTCACCTGCACAGGGCTCTGGCCAAAACAAAATAAATCCGAAAACCTATTAGCGCCATCTTGTGGTGAGGTTCGCCATTACATGCCAACAATTGCGGACACATTACACAGTGGTTCTCAGGCCAGTGAGCCACACGTAATAGGTGCTCCTGTGACTTCTGCCTGAGGCCTGAACCATGTTCCCAGGGCCAGGGCTCCACCTGCCAGCCCACTCTCAGTTGCCCAGCCTGGAGCTCAGAACTCACACATGGTCACTAGTGGCCCAGGGCCAAGGTGCCCGGCACTCTCCCTGGCTCCTGCCCCCCCCCCCAATTCCCTCTCTCATCTCTCTCTCAATCTCTATTTCTAGGCTAGAACTTCAGCGTTGCTCATTCTCCATGCATTCACTGAGGCAATGCACCAACCATGTCCTGGGGCACGAGCCATGTCCTGGGCCACCAGCCATGACCTGGGCTCCTGCCAGAGCCACATCTCCCTCTCTGCCCCAGCCTCTTCCCAGCTCCACATGGCTAGCAGGGCAGGCACATGCCACACAGGATTGGACGCTTACCAACTCCACCCCCAGCTGCCATACTGAAACATCTGCTTACTGTTGTTACCCAATCTGACCCAACCTCTGCCAGGGGCCCTTCTGGCCTCCACTCTTGGCCCCTGCACCTGCTCTGCATGCAGAGGTTGAGAGATAGGAGCCATGGGAATTCCCTGTAGAAATTCTCGGTAGGAATTCCTGGTGGAAACCTTCCAGACCTACGGAATGTATGTTTTTGTATATAAGTGAGAGGTAAGCGTTAATATATGAAGAAGTTAGGTGTTTAAGCACCCAGCTCTTTAACGCTCAGCTACGAAATCCTCATGACTCCAAGTGTGCCTGCAACCACCAGCAGTGCAGCACTGGGAGCGCTGGAGCCCAGCTCTGGCCCAACCTGGGCCTCCTGGACCCAGATGTGCATTTTTCTAATCAGTTCCTGCTGAGTACAGACCCCACCTTGTCACCGCTATGCCCCACCCCCCCACACACACAGACATGCATGCGCCCACACACACATGCACACACATGCATGCATACACACACTGACAGACTTGCGTGCGCGCACACATCACTTGGTCTTGCCCAGGCAGCGCCTTTGTCGCAGGAGGTTTCTACCCCCTTAACATTTTAAACCTCCTGCTAGAAAGTTTCTACCTCTTTAACATTTTTGCCTCCAGGCCCCAATTCCCCAGCTCAGAACCCATGAGGTACAGCCTCACGGTGGCCTTCCTGCAGGGCTCCCCACAAGAGGCCCGATGTAGATCCTATCCCTTCCTCTCAGGGCTCTTCAGCGGTCTCCCACCCTCCCCAGGAAACAGCCCAGCACCTTAACACCAGGTGCCTGGGGTCCAGCTCTTGCCCTCCTCCCCAGGCTCCTGTCTCCCCTTGCCCTCCCTGGACCGAGTCTCCCCATTTGCCTGCAACTCAAACAGCAGTCCTTGGGCTCAGCCCACCCTCAAGCACCCGGCCCACTGTGGCACCTTCTCTGACCACTGCCCACCCCTCACACTCCAGGCGGCCCAGGTCCTACTACTGCTGTGGCCAATCTCGCGCCTCAGAGCCAGCTGGAATGGCAGCTGAGAGGCGAATGCAGGAGTGGCTGAGAGAGCTGGCACAGACGCCTCAATTCCGAGTTGGGGGGCAGGCATTGGGGGCATGTGGTAGGTAAGAGTCTGTCAGGGCGTCATAGGGAGGCAGAGCCGGGGATGCCTAGTTTAAGGTTCTTTGTTGTCGTTAGGTGCGAGTCGGGTCTGACTCATAGTGGCTCTGTGTACAAGAGGAAACACTCCCTGACACTGCCATGCCCAGCACTATTGTCAGTGCTTCTCTGCTATTCATAGGGTTTTCAATGGCAGATTGTTTCAGGAGTAGATTGCCAGGTCCTTCTCCCTTGCCTACAGCACTTGGTATTCCCAGGTGGTCTCCCATTCAAGGACTAATCAGGGCCGACTCTGCTTAGCTTCAGAGATCAGATGGGATTGGGTGCAAGGGTGCTATGGGTGCAGACATTTAAGGGCCTAGTGGGGTCAATACCAGTGCCCTCACCTGCTCCCACCTGCAAAAAAAGACTGAAAGTTGGCACTCACTTAGATTTGCTGTTTTATGCTGTCTCCTGGTGGCCTCACAGGGTCAGTGTTAATTTTTCACCATAAGGGTTCAATGACTTGAAAGATTTGGGGTAAAACCAGTGCAAATGGAATGAATCCTAGTGAATTTATCTTCCTGTTCCACTAATAAAAGACATACTCAGATGATTAACAGCAAGAGACCACCAGTATGCCTACCCTGAGCTACAATTCCAACCAAAGTCACAATTCCTGATGCACTCAGTAGCCTGTGGCTCCCTCCTATGGGCAGGTGTATGATGTATATCTTTTGAAATTTTGAGGATCACTCAAGAACCCCACCACACTCCTATCATGCAGGAGCAGCAAACTAGAGTGTAGTCGATTAAACAGAATCCAAGTTTTGCTGACTTTGTTCCAGGCACAGTACGTGGACAGGAGAATAAAAAGTAAACAGAACTAGTCCTTACCCTTGAGGAGCTTACAGGCTGCAGGAGAAGACAGGCCTTATTCAAATAATCCTCTGAATATACCCCTTCAAACTGAGCCAAAAGCAATGGAGCATTGTACATGGAGCCTTAAATGTACATGGGCCTTAAAATGACAGAGGGATGGATTCCAGTGTGGGGATCCCAGGAAAGTCTTTCTATGGGCAGTGTCTTTTGAGCTGAGATCTAAAGAATGAGTAAGATTCCAGAGAACAGATTGTACAAAGGCCCTGAGGTGGATAGGAATCTGACCCAGTAGAGGTATTCAAAGATCAGTATGGCTGGAGGATTGAGGAGAGGGAGGAACAAGCCAAGTATGGTGAGGCTAATGGGGTGAGAGGGGCCCACTGGCGGCTGTAGGCCATGTCTGTCTAAGAGCAATGGGAAACCGGAGAGCAGCTGTAGACAGAGGCTGGCCTCGGGGGCTTTGTTGTACAAGAACACAGTGCTACTACCTGTGTGAAAGCAGACCTAAGCTCACTTTAAAAATCACTGGTTTCTTGAAAATCAGCCCTCAACAAAAGCTGATAAGTGCAGCTGTGTCACAAGATTGCAGTGCCTGCCGAAGGGCTGGATTAAGAAAAAGGTGGTGTCGGACTTCCAGGAAGATGGCGGACAGATAACACACACCTTCTGTCCCAGAATAAAGGGAAGCCTCAATTAGGGGTTTAGAACTCACATTGAATAGATAGAAACAGTGATAGTTTAGATTGGAAGATAGAGGAAGAAACTGGATGAACACTGAAATCGAGCATTTGGCTTCGGAGGAGCTACACAGAGGTCAGTAGCGGGACAGCCATTCTGCCGTTTCGCCATCATGCAGATGGCGGGATAGAATCCCGGAGACTTGGAGGGGACTTTGCACACACACACATGTGAGCCGGACCCAACACGGAGTGCAACCTTGACATCACACTGTCACCCTGCCCATGGGACACAAACTACAAGTTTCGGGTGAGTCAATTTGAGGTGGCACACGGAATTGCCATCTTTAGCGGCATATGTCCCGCAGCCTGAGACGCTGGTCTGTTGTAGGTCCCTCATGCGAGAAAATAGGGATCAGATCCACAAGAGTAGATACTCGAGGGTATGGGGAGTAATCGCGGAGGGAATTGGGAAACCAGTGCCACCAGTATGCATCCAGAGCTGAAATGTGGCTCCCTCCCTCCTGTTGTGGCGGGACAGTGGTGCAGACGCAATCTCCACAGACATATGGGCACACATACACCTGGATCCCAGACACACCAGAGGGGATCCTAAGTCATCCCACTGCACTGTGGAGAAAGGTGAGGTCTGCGGAGGCGGCTGAGCCCCACGCAGACAGAGTGCTCCTTTTTGGCAGAGTCTTGCAGGACAATTAGACACAATAAGAGCAGTTTCAAGCGCAGTCGCTGTACATGTACAGACCTACTACAGATTCTCTCCAGGGGGGTTGAATATCATCCCACCCACAAGAGGATTTGGTCCTCCCAAGTGGTCTCCCAAGTGGGCGGAAAGCCCTGAAATAAAAAAAAAAAATCCACGATAGCAGCCATATTCCCTCCATGCTGTAGGCTTTGGGCTGGAAATCTCTGATTTGGGGAATTGGTGCCTGAAGTATGTGGGATAGGGAGAACCCCAGGGAGGACCCCACAGGTTCCACTGCCTCTCAAACAATGCAATAAACACAGATTATTTCGTGGGACCATCTCTTTGGTCATTTGATGGTCCACTTAATCCCAGGCCTTTGTGGGGCAATTCGGCATTTTCTACGTAATCAGCAAAATCTCTATAGACTAAGACAGACTGCTCCTGCAGATTGTGTGAAAACACTGCCATCCTGAGTTCTGGAGGGAGCACTGCTTCCTGCAGTATCAACTTCACCCCGTGGAATTGGGTGTCCACAGTGCAGATTCCACCTGCAAGAACATACAAGGGATTTTTCTTTTCTTTCTTTTCTTTTTTTCTTTTTCTTTTTGTATGGGGATTTGAATCCAGGGTCTTGCACCTGCTTGCTTTGTAGGTGCTGGACCACCGCGCTGCACCCCCAGCCCATATTTTTTACTTTTTGAGAAAAGGGCTTGCTGGGTTGTGCAAACTGCCTCTGATCTCGAGCTTGTCGTCTTCCTGCTTCCACCCCGCAAGCCGCTGGGATTGCAGGCATGCACCACCGCACCTGACTACAAGTGTTTTTATATGCGTGTGTGAGCGTGTATGCATGGTTTTGTTTTGGTTTTGTTTTGATTTTGTTTTTTGTTTTTGGGGTTTTTTGTTTGTTTGTTTGTTTTTGTTGTTTTGTACAGGGGTTTGAAACCAGGGTCTTGCGCCTGCTTGCTTTGTAGGTGCTGGACCGTCATGCTGCGCACCCAGCCCATATTTTTTACTTTTTGAGACAGAGTCTCGCTGGGTTGCGCAGGCTGCCTGTGATCTTGGGCTTGTGGTCCTCCTGCCTCCACCCGCTAAGCCGCTGGGATTGCAGGTGTATACCACCACACCTGACTACAAGCGATTTTACATGTGGGTGGGAGCGTGTATGCGTGAGGTTTTTTTCTTTTTTTTTTTTTTATTTCTATTGTGTTCCTTTCCTGTTTTACTCTCTTCCCTCTTTCTGTTCTCCTTCTCTTTTTCTTAAGCTATATATGTGTCTTTATATTAATTATTTTACCCTTAAGTCTTAACCTTAATTTTAATTTTGACAGCTATTTCTATTAGCCTCTGTCCTCTACCTCCTCTTTTCCCCTCTTCTGTCACCACATCCCCCCCTTTCTCACCCTAGAGAGGAGAAACAAAATCTATCGTGTCCCTAGCCCTTAGCCTCTTTGGAGTTGGGCTGGTGGACTAAAGAGAGAACCACACAGACCAAAAAGCTGAGAATATACCCAGTTTATAAGCTCAAATAAGTGCCAGAGATTCACCACCACACATCTCAAAGGAATAACAGAGGGAGAAGTTCTGTGCACTCAGGAGAGATGAATTCTACTTCCCAGAACATATTATGGGAAAACAAAGTAAACCTTCAAAAAACACAAAGGGGCAGATGGATCTGAAGGCCCCACAGAGCAAAGCCCCCCAACAAATAACTCCAAGGACTCTCAATTCTTAGAGATCTCTGATTCAGAATTCAGGGTCATGGTTATAAACATGCCAAGAGAAATTAAAATGAATACCACAAGCACTCTGGAAATCCTTGAAAAGAAGATATCTCACTTGGAATCTGTTCTATCATAGCAGTTAGCAGTTAGAAATGATAAGGAAAAACCAAGCAACTCTCCTTGAAACTCAATCCAAGTTAACTGAATTGAACTCGGCTAAAGAATCCTTTTCATTGAGATTGGATGAATCTGAGCTGAGGATTTATGATTCTGAAGATGCCATAAATGAACTTAAATACAAACAGTCAGAAATGGAATCAATGATAAAGGTATTAAAAAAAAAGATTTCCAGGAGAACTCAGATAGAATGAACAAATGAAACTTAAGAATTCAGGGCATCTCTGAAGGAGAAGAAAGATCCACTGGAGGCCTTCAAAATCTAGTAAAGGATATCCTGAAGAAAAACTTCCCAAAGATAGTACAGGAAATAGATATATACACCACTGAGACATTCAGGACTCCTTTGAAGGCCAACTTAAGTAGATCATCCTCAAGACACATCATCACCCACATGCTGTCATTAGAGACCAGGGAAGTTATCCTGCAGGCAGCAAGACAGAAACCCCTTATTACTTATAAAGCAAAACCTGTTAAAATTACTGCAGACTTCTCCATATCAACATTGAAAGCTAGAAAGGAATGGACACAGGAGATTCAAATCCTAAAAAAAAAAAAAAAAAATCTCCAGCCAAGACTAATATATCCAGCAAAATAATCTTTGAAAACAGATGAGGAGTAGAAGACATTTAATGACATTGATGCTTTTAAATGATATGCAACCACCAAACCAGCACTGGAGAGGATTGTAAATCAACTACCACATCCAGAAGAGTTAAGACAACCCTATAAAGGAAAACAAAGAACTGGTTAGCTGAAATGAGTGCAACCCAAGAAAGGACCAAAGCAAACATGATTCATAAATCAGTAACAGGTAATGATTAGGTATATAACAATAAATGCTATTCAATAATCACTATTAATGTAAATGGTCTTAAGTCACCAATTAAGAGACAGAGACTGGCTAATTGGATGAAAAAACACAAACCATCAATATGTGATATACAAGAAACTCATCTAACTCACAAAGACTGGAATAAACTGAGAGTTAAGGGCTGGAAAAATGTATACCTAGCAGGGGGGAACAAAAGAAAGCAGGTGTTGCAATACTAATTTCAGATAGAGTAAATTTCATTCCAAAACTAATTAGAAGAGACAAAGGAGGACATTACATTTTAATACAAGGAACAATTGATCAAGAATCAATACTGCTCCTTAATATTTATGCCCCAAACATAGGGGCACCTAGCTTTATAAGACAAACTTTATGGAATATAAAGAACTTTATTGGACCAGAATCAATAATTAGGGGAGACTTCAATGCCCCACTTTTATTAAGAGAAAGGTCATCAAAATGAAAAATCAACAGAGAAATGTCAAATCTAATCTCCACCCTAAACCAGTTGGATCTTACAGATATATACAGAATATTTCATCCACATGATGAAGAATACACATTCTTTTCAGCTTGACATGGAATGTTTTCTATGATAGATCATATGCTAGTCCATAAGAACTCCCTCAACAAATACAAAAAAGTAGAAATTATCCCCTGTCCCTTATCAGATCACAATGGGATAAAATTGGAGCTCAAGAGCAAGAATAATTCCAGAAACTTTACAAACTCATGGAGACTGAATAATACAATGCTGAATGACCCATGGATTGTTGATGAAATCAAACTGGAATTTAAAAAATTCCTACAATCAAATGATGATGAAAACACATCATACCAAAACATATGGGATACAGCAAAGGTCGTTTTAAGAGGGAAGTTTATAGCATTAAGTGCCTTCATCAACAAAATAAAGAAGAGCCAAATAAATGACCTAATGACGCATCTTAAGACACTAGAAAACCAACAAAAAATCAAGCCTAAAAGGAACACCCAAAGGGGAATTACAAAGATAAAGGGAGAAATATCTCAATTTGAATCCAAAGAGATAATTCAAAAAATTAATAAGACTAAGTGCTGGTTCTTTGAAAAGATTAATAAAATAGACACCCCTCTGGCTAACCTCATCAAAAAGAAAAAGGAAAAATCCAACATAGTACGGATTATTAAAGACAACGGATCCATAACCACTGACTCCAAAGAAATACAGAAAATTGTCAGGGTTACTATGAGAGACTGTATTCCCAAAAATATGAAAATGCAGAAGAAATGGACAAATTTATTAACACGTATGACCTACCAATCCTAACCCCAGAATATATAACTGACTTAAACAAGCCCATTACATATACAGAAATAGAAAAGGTAATTAAAAGTCTCCCAACAAAGAAGGGCCCAGGTCCTGATGGATTCATGGCAGAATTTTACCAAACTTTTAAAGAAGATATAATACCTGTATTCCTCAAATTATTCCAAAAATAGAAAAGGAGGGAACACTCCCAAATACATTCTGTGAAGCTACCATCACCCTGATACTGAAACCAGGAAAAGATTCATCTAAGATAGAGAATCACAGACCCATCTCCCTTATGAATCTAGACACAAAATATTTAATAAAATTCTGGCAAACAGAATCCATTTTATCCACCATGACCAAGTGGGATTTATACCACAGATGCAAGGCTGGTTTAACATACAGAAATCAATTAACGTAATCCAGCATATCAAGAAACTGGCAAACAAAAACCACATGATTATCTCAATTGATGCTGAAAAGGCCTTCGACAAAGGTCTACACCTTTTCATGATAAAAACACTGGAGAAGATAGGTATAACAGGCAAATACCTTAATTTCGTAAAAGCCACTTATGACAAACCTACAGCCAACATTGGGCTGGGATTTAGCTCAGTGGGTAGAGCGCTGCGCTGCAGTCTCTGAGGTCCCGAGTTCAATTCCCAGCACCGCAAAAACAGGAGAAGGGCCTGGCAATCCACTCCCAAGGCAATCCCGAAATAGTTAGCCATTGAAAACCCTATGAGGGTCGCTAAGAGTCGGATACCGACTCGACGGCACCTAACAACAACAACAACAACAGCCAACATTACATTAAATGGAGAAAAACTGAAACCACTTCCTCTTAGATCTGGAACAAGACAAGAATGCCCTCTCTCTCCTATTCTATTTAACATAGTAATTGAAGTCCTGGCCAGGGCAATCAGACAAGAGAAAGAAATCAAAGGGATACAGATTGGCAAGGAAGAGGTCAAATTATCCTTATTTGCAGATGATATGATCTTGTACCCGAAAGACCCCAAAACCTCAACCAGAAAACTTCAGGATCTAATCAACTCCTTCAGCAAAGTCTCAGTCTACATAATTAACACACAAAAATCAATAGCTTTTCTTTACACCAATTTCAAACAGGAAGAGAAGGAAATTTAAGGAAAAATACCACTCATGATAGCCCACCAGAAAATTAAATACCTTGGAATCAATCTAACCAAAGACCCTGCAGATGTCTACAAGGAAAATTTCAAAACCTTAAAGAAAGAAATAGCAGAGGACACTGAAAAATGGAAAGACCTCCCCTGCTCCTGGGTAGGGAGAATTAATATAGCTAAAATGTTTATCCTGCCAAAAGCAATCTATAGATTTAATGCAATACCCATTAAAATTCCACTGACTGACTTTACAGAAATAGAAAAAATGATCCAAAAATTCATATGGAACCACAAAAGACCACGTATAGCCAAAACACTTTAAAGCTGCAAATCTAATGCAGGTGGAATCACAATCCCTGACTTCAAACTATACTACAGGGCAAGGTTGCAAAAACAGCTTGGTACTGGCACAAAAATAGGCCTGAAGACATCTAGAACAGAATAGAAGACCCAGATATACCTCAACACACCTATAGCCACCTTATTTTCGACAAAGGAGCAAAGCAAGTAAACTGGAAAAAGGACAGTCTTTTCAACAAATGGTGCTGGGAAATATGGTCATCCACATGCAGAAAAATGAAAGTGGTCACACATCTCTCAATATACACGAGAGTTAACTCAAAATGGATAAAAGATCTCAACATAAAACCAGAAACATTAAAACTAATAGAAGACATGATAGGCAATACACTCCATCATACAGGCATAGGAAAGTATTTCCTTAATTGGACTCCAATTGCTCAAGAAATTGCAACAAGAATAGATAAATGGGATCACATGAAATTGAAAAGCTTCTGCACAGCAAAAGAAACAATTAACAGAGTCAAGGAAACCCCCATGGAATGGGAAAAAATCTTCACATTTTATACATCGATAAAGGTCTAATTACTACAATTTATAAAGAACTCAAGGAAAAAACTTCCCAAAAAACAAATAACCCAATACACAAATGGGCAAAGGAACTGAGTAGACAGTTCTCAAATGAAGAGGTCCATAAAGCCATGAAACACATGAAAAAATGCTCAACATCCCTAGCCATTAGGGAAATGCAAACCAAAACAACTCTGAGATTTCACCTTACACCAGTAAGAATGGCCAAGATCAATAAAACAAACAACAACAAATGCTGGCGAGGTTGTGGGGAAAAGGGAACACTCTACATTGTTGGTGGGGCTGTAAATTGGTCCAACCACTGTGGAAATCAATATGGAGGTATCTTAAAAAACTAAAAATAGATCTACCATATGACCCAGCTATAACACTATTGGGAATTTACCCAAAGGGAGATGGGTCATCATACCACTGAGACACCTGCATCTCCATGTTCAATGCAGCACTTTTCACAATAGCAAGGATATGGAATCAACCAAAGTGCCCTTCGACAGAAGAATGGATAAAAAAACTGTGGTATATATACACAATGAAATAAGGTCATTCGCAGCAAAATGGATGGAATTAGAGAAAATTATTTTAACTGAATGAACACAAGCTCAGAAAGAGAAACACCACATGTTCTCACTCATATGTGGGAGTTGAATCAAAAGTATAAGGAGGAAACATCCTATTCAAAAGTCGGATCAAAATAAAATGGGAAAAAAAAAGCTAAGAATGGTGTCAATATAAATGGTCTAGAAAATGCATGCAATTGTTCTGACAAGATAATAACAAAGTTCGCTACAGGAAAAATTTCTATCTTAAACAGAACTGGGACTCAAGTACATATAGAAATATATTACCAAGTAAATGATAGAGAAGACTTAGATGGGGAGGTGGGGGGAAGCATACAAGAGGGTAAGGGGGAACCTATATGAATAATGTAGATCAAAATGCATATATGGAAATGCCACAATGAAAAGCATGTCAGAATGAATCACATTAAGGTGTACATTAAAAATGTCCAATAAAAAAAAAGAGCAAGAAAAAAAAAAAAAGAAAAGAAAAGAAAAGAAAAAGGTGGTGTCACAAAATAACCTTGTAAAAGGTCAAGTTTGAGAATTTTGGTAAATGGGCTGAGCTTTGGAAAAATGGAAACTTACTTTGTACCCCCCACCCCTTTACCATAAAAAAGTTCCTGCTTCTGTAATTCTGCTTTTCCATCCCTACCCTATAGAGCCCCTAACCAATGTGAATTGGATGCTGCTTTCTGAAAGTCCACTCCCAGGACTGAAAGTAGCCAGCTGGCTGGTCTAAATAAACTTTTCTGCTCCCAATCTGTTTGTTTGTATCTTAGAGTATTTTTCTGGGGTCGAGCCGCTATGTACAACACCTGGAGAATGAGTTGGAGTGGGCACAAGTGGCTTCAGGGGTACCTGTGAGGAGGCTGCTGTGGGACCGACCCACTGAGAGATGGTGGAGCTTGTGTTAGGGAGGTGGCTGGAGAAAAGTCACTGGACCTCATAGAAGTAGGAGGCAAAGCCAGCATTGTGTGGTGATGGACATGGGGTGGGGGAAGGAGGTGATAATGATATACCCTAGATTTCTGGCTTAATCAACTCCATGGACAACAATGTCACTCCTGAGCGGGAGACACTGAAGGAGGACTGGGTTTGATTGGGGAACTCAGATTTTGTTTTAATCGTGTTGGATATGTAGGGCCTGGCGGTCATCTACATCGAGATGTTAGATAGTAGGTCTAGCCAGTTTTGTTACTTACTATCTCTGTGAATTTGGAACCTTTTTGAATCTCCATTCTCTAAATTGTTACCCAGGAAGACTTGCAGATTGTTGCTGTTGTTGTTAGTTGCCGTTGAGTTGGGTCCAACTCATAGCGACCCTATATACAACAGAACAAAACATTCCCAGACAGTGTGCCATGCCCAGCACTATGGGAGTGCTTCTCTGCTCTTCATAGGGGTTTCCATGGCTGATTGTTTCAGGAATGGGGTGTCAGGTCCCTCTCCCAAGCCTACAGTACCCAGTATTCCCTGGTGGTCTCCCATCCAAGGACTAACCAGGCCCAATGCTTTTAGTTTCTGAGATCTGATGGGGTTGCACACCAGAGTAGCATGGATGTAGACTTGCAGAGGGTGGTAGGCAAAATTCTAACAATTCCCCATGTAGCTTCCACACCTGGGTCCCTGGAACCAGGAATTCAAGGTGCTCTCCCTCCAGTAATTATGTTAGGTGGTACAGATGACCTGAATAGGGGAAGGTTACTCAGATGGGTCTCATAAATCACAGCATTTTCTCTGGCTGTTTGCAGAAGACAAAGGTGTAGAGATTCCCAGCACTGAGGAATGACCAAGCCAGGTGGTGATGAAGGGGCCACCTGAGAAGGAACAGAGGTTATGTGTCCCTGCCAGCAGCCAGCAAGGAAATTGGGGCCTCAGGGTTGAATTCTGCTAACAATTTAATAAGTCTGGAAGCTGATTCTTTTTCAGAGGCTCCAGAGAAGAGCTCAGCTCAGCAGACACTTTGACCTGGGCCTGTGATACCAGCACAGAAAGTTTGCTAGCCATGTTGGACATCTGCTCTGCACAACTGTGTGGTAATAAATTTGTCTGGCTTTAAGCTGTTATGTTTGAAGAAGGACCTGGCAACCCACTCCAAAAACACAACTGCAAAACAATCAGCCATTGAAAATCCTAGGAATAGCCAAGAAGCACTGACATAGTGCCGGGTATGGCACAGTGTCGGACTGTGTTTTGTTCTGTTGTACATAGGGTCACTATGGGAATTGGACCTGACTTGATGGCACCTGACAACATCAGGAAGCTGTTGTGTTTGTGGTCATTTGTTACACAGCTATTAGGAAACTGGGAGAACGGCAGTCCACTCCTGAAACAATTAGCCATTGAAAACCCTATAAATAGCAGAGAAGTACTGTCAAATATAGTGCTGGAAAATGAGCCACCCAGACTGGAAGGCATTCAAGAAATGACTGGGAAAGAGTTGCCTCCTCAAAGTCAAGTCAACCGTAATGATGAATGGAGTAAGGACCCTGCGAACTTCATTTCCTGACATAGAATGACTCAAAATGAGGAGAAACGTAGTGGCCACAACAGTCAGCTCAAACATAAAAAGATCGTGTGCATGGCACAGTGTGGGATAATTCTTCATTCTGTTGTACTTAGGGTTGCTATGAGTCAGGTCCAACCTGACTGCACCTAACATCAACAAAGTTAGGAAACTAACGAAGAGGGTCTAGAAAGGTGGGTTATTAAAGGTAGTATTCAGGACAAGTTTGCTTTGGAAAGAGAGGCTGACATGCTGTGCTCCGTCCTTGTCTCAATTCCAGAAAAGAGGCCTTCTGTGGACCACTCTCAACGCCCCCTACCCCCTGTTTGTAGGCACTGCCACCTGCTGCCTGATTCCGGCTCAGGCTGCAGCAGGCTGGAGAGAGGTACCACAGGACCCCATTTTCTGCCATTTTGATTTCCATGGCTTTGGTTCCCCACAGTTGACCTTGGTCCAAATAAACAGTTTTAAATAGCTTTTAAGCCAGGTGCAGTAGTACGCCTGTAATCCCAGTGACTTGAGAAGCTGAAGCAGGAAGATGTGAGTTCAAGAGCAGAGGCAGCCTATGCAATTAAGACCTTGTCTCAAGATAAAAAATTTAAAAATGGTCTAGGGGTGCAGCTCAATGATAGAGTGCTTGCAAAGTATGTAGAAGGCCCTGGGGTTAGCCCCCCAATACCACAAAAAAGATAACATTTATTACAGTATATTACAATTCTTCTATTTTATTATTGTTGTGTTTACCTAATTTCCAAGTTAAATTTTATTGCAAGTATGTGTGTCTAGTAAAATCTATATTGGCTTCAGTACTCTCCTCAATTTTAGGTATCCACTGGGATCTTGGAATGCACCCCCCATGGGCCAGAGGACTATTGAAGCTGCCTTAGGGCAGCTCAGAGGACTCTAGAATGTACCCCAGAATCCACTGGGTCACAGGCAGAGCCTTCTAGGAGCCATTGAGATCCTTGCAAGGGGAAGGTCCAGGTGGTAATAACTCCGGCTGAGAGTCTGTGGGGCTCTGACAGGTGGGCAGACTAGGGCCCAGGAGAGGAGCATTCACCACAGCAATAATGCAGGAGAGCCCCAAAGGACTCTCGCCCAGGGCTAGGGGCTATGGCCCAGGATATGAGCTATGGAAAGAGAGCTGCTCTCGCTCTGCAGACAGCAAGGCCAGCCTCCTCCTGTGGGTGAAACCAGATTTCCTGTGCTCTTTCCCCCAGATATGCCCATTTTAAGTGCTCAGCTCTTTTGCAGGGCAGAGCTGAGCTGAGGGGTACGAATGCAAAGGCAGAGAATCCACAGGATGATAAGGGGCAGGCAGTGAGACTGTTTAGGTAGCAAAGTGTCCTCGTCCTCCCAACTCTACGTGCCTGCTACTCTTGGGGTCTCACTTCTTACGCACTTCTGAATTGCTATCAATATCTGATTGAATCCTCCTTTGTTGCCCCAGCTCCTCAGTTGGAGGAGTGTCACTCTGCGCTCTCTGAGGCCCTAGGTTCGATCCCCAGCACTGAAAAAATGGGAGAAGGACATGGCAGCCCACTCCCAAAACAATCCTGAAGCCATCAGCCATTGAAAACCCTATAAGGGTCGACCCAATTTAGCAGCACCTAACAAGTCCCTTAAGGATCGCAGCTGAATAAGTGGATTGAATCTACTCTCAAGAGCAACAGCCCTTACTTGTTCAGCTCTCCCCCTTTGGGCCAGCGCAGTCTGGCATTTGGAGTGTCCTGGTGTTTGTGAACTTAAAGTCCTTCTGTGGTTACCAGGTACCTCATAAACTCCCAAACTCCTCATAAACTCAGAACCTTCTCTGAGAAGACTTTAACCTCCATTCTCTCCTTACCATTACTTCATCACAAAATAACCTCCCGACTAGCTCATCTGCATGGACAATTTAATCTTCCTGGCTCATTAAGTGCTTCTTGTTTTTCTTCCCAGGAACCTCATTACAATACCCTTGCTTAATCTCCTGTGAACACATGTACTCTGGCAGCCTCCCAAGTAGGCTCCAGACACAGCAGTCTGCCTCTCGTTGACATTGCTCCTACTTCTAACAACCCAGGGGAGGTGTTGGTATCTCCACTTTCCAGGGGAAGAAATAGAAAGAAAGTGGGAGCAATTGGCCTAGTAATGGAGGAACTAGGATTAGAAGCCAAAGTCCTGTTTATTCTAAAACATAGACTTTTGTCATTTCTCATCACCTTTGTTGTCATAGGTGCCATGTAGTCGGTATCTGACTAATAGCAACCCTACATACAACAGGCGAAACACTATTGTGTAGCTTCTCTGCTATTCATAGGGTTCTCAGTGGTGGATTGGTTTTTGGGAGTGGGTTGCCAGGTCCTTCTCCCAAGCCTACAGCACCTGGTGTTCCCAGGTGGTCTCTCATCCAAGTACTAACCAGGCCCGACCCTCCTTAGCTTCTGAAATCTGATGGGATTGGATGCCACAGTGCTACGGCTGCAGGCAAAAGAGGAAGTGCGGTGTGAAGGCACTGACAATGGCAAAAAGCACTGAATCCTATCCACTAGACCACCAGGGAGCATGCATCACCTCTAGGAAGCTCATATATATATATATATGTTGTACATAGGGTTGCTATGGGAGTTGGACCTGACTCCATAGCACCTGATAACATCAGGAAGCTGTTATATTTGTGGTCATTTGTTACACAGCAGTTAGAAAACTAAGAGAATGGCAGCTGACTCCTGAAACAATTAGCCATTGAAAATCCTATGAATTAGAAGCCAAAGTCTTGTTTATTCTAAAACATAGACTTTTGTCATTTCTCTTCACCTATGTTGTTGTTGTAGGTGCCATCTAGTCCGTATCTGACTCATAGCAACCCTATGAAAACCCTATGAATATATATATATATATATATATATATATATATATATATACATATATATACATACATATGTATATATGTATATATGTATATACATATATATACGTATATATATGTATATACATATATGTATGTATATATGTATGTATGTATGTATATATGTATATATGTATATATATATGTTGTTTTTAGGTGCCATCAAGTCGTGTTCGACTCATAGCGACCCTTATACAGTTTTCAACGGCTGACTGTTTTGGGATTGCCTTGGGAGTAGGTTGCCACGTTCTTCTCCCATTTTTGTGGTGCTGGGAATTGAACTCAGGACCTCAGAGACTACAGAGTGGCACTCTACCAACTGAGCTAAATCCCAGCCCATATATATATATATATATATGTATTGTTGTTGTTGTTAGGTGCCGTTGAGTCGAGTCCGACTCATAGCGACCCTATGTACAGCAGATCAACACACTTGCCGATTCTGTGCCAGGCAAACCATCTTATTTATGTTTAAGCCCATTGTTGCAGACACTCTGTCAATCCATCTGGTGGAGGGTTTTCCTCTTTTGCGTTGACCTGCCACTCTCCCAAACATGATGTCCTTCTCCAGGGATTGATCTCTCCTGACTTCATGTCCGAAATATGTAAGACGCAGTCTGGCCATTCTTGCTTCCAAGGAGCACTCTGGTTGCACTTCTTCTAGGACAGATTTGTTGGTTCTTTTGGCAGTCCATGGTATATTTAATAGATGTCTCCAGCACCACAATTCAAAAGCATCAATTCTTTTTCTGTCTCTCTTATTCAATGTCCAGCTTTCACAACTATAGGATGCCACTGAAAATACCATGACATGAGTCAGACGCACCTTCGTCTTCAATGTGACATCTTTGCTTTTCAATACTCTAAAGAGATCTTTTGCCACAGCTTTTCCTAGAGCAAGGCGTCTTTTGATTTCTTGACTGCTGCTTCCACAGGTGTTGATTATAGAGCCAAGCAAAGCAAAATCTTGGACAACCTCAATGTTTTCTCCATTTATTGTGAAGTTGTGTGCTGACCAGTCGTAAGGATTTTTGTTTTGTTGATGTTTAATAGTAACCCATATTGAAGGCTATGATCTTTGATCTTCATCAGTAAATGTTTTAAATCCTCTTCATTTTCAGCAAGCAGAGTGGTGTCATCTGCATAACACAGGTTGTTAATGAGTCTTCCTCCAATCTTGATGCCACGTTCTTCCTCATAAAGTCCAGCTTCTCAGATTACTTGCTCAGCGTATAAATTGAAGAA
>VMDO01000884.1:234841-247716 GCA_007922755.1 Pedetes capensis
ACAGCCCTGACGCACACCTTTCTCAACTTTAAACCACTCAGTGTTTCCTTGTTCTATTCGAACAACTGCCTCCTGGTTCATGTACAGATTTCTCATGAGCACAATTAGGTGTTCTGGTATTCCCATTTTCCGAAGTGTTATCCATAATTTGTTATGATCCACACAATCAAATGCTTTTGCGTAGTCAATAAAACATAGAAAGACATCTTTTTGATATTCTCTGCTTTCAGCTAATATCCACCTGACATCAGCAATGATGTTCCTGGTTCCCCACCCTCGTCTGAATCCCAGTACTTCCCTGAATTCCAGTAATTCCCTGTCTATATACTGCTGCAGTCACTTCTGAATGATCTTTAGTAAATTTTGCTGGTGTGTGATATTAATGATAATTGTCCGATAGTTTGCACATTCAGTTGGATCCCCTTTTTTGGGAATAGGCACAAATATGGATCTCTTCCAGTCAGTTGGCCAAGTAGCTGTTTTCCAAATCTGTTGGCATAGACATGTTAACACCTCCAGTGTTGCATCTGTTTGTTGAAACATCTCTATTGGTATCCCATCAATTCCTGGAGCCTTGTCTTTTGCCAGTTCTTTCAAGGCGGCTTCCACTTCATCCTTCAACACCATTGGTTCCTCTTCGTATGCAACCTCTTGGAATGGTTGGTCATCTACCAACTCTTTCTTGTATAATGACTCTGTGTATTCATCCCATCTTCTTTTGATGTTTCCTGCATTATTTAATATTTTCCCTGTAGAATCTTTCACTACTGCCACTCGAGGCTTGAATTTTTTCTTCACTTCCTTAAGCTTGAGAAACACGGAGCATGTTCTTCCCTTTGGTTTTCTGCCTCCAGCTCCTTGCACATGTCATTATAATATTTGTTTTTGTCTTCTCAAGCTGCCTTCTGAAATCTTCTGTTTAGTTCCTTAACTTCATCATGTCTTCCTTTTGCTTTAGCTGCTCGATGTTCAAGGGCAAGGTCCAGTGTGTCTTTTGACCTGTAATTTGGTCTTTTCTTTTTTTCTTGTCTTTTTAAGAACTTTTTGCTTCCTTCTTGAATGATATCTTTTATGTCATGCCACAACTCTTCTGGTCTCTTTTCATTTGTGTCTAATGCATTAAACCTATTTTTGAGGTGGTCTTTGAACTCAGGTGGGATATACTCAAGGTCATACCATGGCTCTTGTATACTTGTTCTAATTTTCTTCAGCTTCAGTTTGAACTTGCATATGACAAGTTGATGGTCTGATCCACTGTCAGCACCTGGTCTTGTTTTGACATTTTGTACAGAGCTTTTCCTTCGTCTCTTTCCACATATGTAGTCAATTTGATTCCTAGATGTTCCGCCTGGTGAAGTCCATGTGTATAGTCTCTGTTTATGATGTTACAAAAATGTATTTGCAATGAAAATGTCATTGGTCTGACAAAATTCTATCATGCGATCTCCAGCTTCGTTTCTATCACCAAGACCCTATTTTCCACTACTGGGCCTTCTTGTTTGTTTCCAACCTTTGCGTTCCAGTCACCAGTGATTATCAGTATGTCTTGATTGCATGTTTGATCTATTTCAGATTGCAGAAGCTGATAAAAGTCTTCCCTTTCTTCATTTGTGGCCTTAGTGGTGGGTGCATAAATTTGAATAATAGTCATATTAACTGTCCTTCCTTGTAGGCGTATGGATATTATTCTATCACTGACAACATTGTATTTCAGGACAGATCTTGAAATGTCTTTTTTGATGATGAATGCAACCCCGTTTCTCTTCAGTTTATCATTCCCAGCATAGTAGACCATATGATTGTCTGACTCAAAATAGCCTATCCCCGTCCATTTTAGCTCACTGATGCCTAGAATGTCAATGTTTATGTGCTCCATTTCTCTTTTAACAATTTTGAATTTGCCTAGATTCATACTATGTACATTCCATGTTGCAATTATTAATGGATGTTTACAGTGGTTTCTCCTCATTTTGAGTCGTGCCACATCAGCAAGTTGAGCACCCTGGGGTTTTACTCCATTTCCGTCATCACGGTAGACTCTACTTGGAGGAGGCAACTCTTCCCCAGTAGTCTTTTGAGTGCCTTCCAACCTGGGGGCCTCATTTTCCGGCACTATATCTGACAGTGTTTCTTTGCTATCCATAGAGTTTTCAATGGCTAGTTGTTTCGGGAGTGGCTCTCCAGGTCCTACTCCATATATATATATATATATATATATATATATATATATATATATATTTGTTTTTTCAGTTCAACTACCTAATATTTAATAATAAGGCCTCCCTTTGAGCCTTGCCTGATTGGAAATATACTCAAGGGCTTCTTTCATTCTGTGTGGTATAGTGGGACATGCACTACTGTGTGCAAGGCTCTCATGCTAATGGATGCCAGATTTGCAGTAGTGACCCAGTGCTGGCTCCTAGGATTCAGAGTCCAGTGTGAATGTTTGTTTATTTTTAAATTTGCTTATAATAGAGTATATTAGCCAAGGTCCAATTGTTTTAACAGAGACGATTTAGTATCAATAAATATAAACTGGGTTGAAATTGTAGGCTTAGTAACTGAAAGGTTAAGAAGAAAAGACTTAAGCATCATGGAAGTAGCAAGTACCTGGAACAGCCTCCACTCCTAGGGTCAGGCTGATAGAGGGAAGAGGCAGAAATCATTAGCAGCAAGCTCTGGAGGAGGGACCTCATTCCCCAGGAGGGGATCTGGGCTCCTGGTGCTGGTGCCCTGAGGCTGAGGGTGGTAGGGACAGTTCTGTAATTCCTCGGAAAACTGTAGCATGAACTCAGGAAGGAGATGCAGCTGCACAGAAGTGCTGCTGGGTGATAATCCCAGGAAGGGGAAACCAGATGGAAGGCCTCAGGAAGCTGCCAGGAAGGAGCAAATCCCTTTACCCTGTCCAGTTGATAGCTGAGTAGCTGAGTGGCTCCTCTCTCTCTCTCTCTCTGTACTTGAGTGGCTCCCCCCTCTCTCTCTCCCTCTCTTTCTCTGTCTCTCTCTCCACCATCCCCAGCCCCT
Organism: Pedetes capensis; assembly: GCA_007922755.1. Taxonomy (NCBI): domain Eukaryota; kingdom Metazoa; phylum Chordata; class Mammalia; order Rodentia; family Pedetidae; genus Pedetes; species Pedetes capensis. The sequence continues at coordinate 237,866 of VMDO01000884.1, forward strand.
TCACTCTCTTCTGTCTCTCTTGAGTGCATGCACAAATTCTAACATGGAGCCCAAGGGCTTGTACAATCCCCACCTGACTTCATTTGTTCAGGCTGCTATAATAAAAATTCCATGGACTAGGTGACTTAAAAGATAAACACTTCTCATCGTTATGAAGTCTGGATAAGTCCAAGATCAAGGTGCCAGTGGGTCTGTGCAATCTGGTGAAGTTGCCAGCTTCCTGGTTTGCTGATGGCTGGCTTCTCATGGTGCCCTCAAGTAGCAGAGAGACACGGAGAGGGCTGGGGGAAGGGAGAGAGAAGTAGAAGAAGGGTAGCAAGCTCTTTTGTTTGTTTCCTTTTTTCCCCTTTAGTATTAGAATATCGAAGGCCTTGTGCATGCTAGGCAAGAACTCTACAACTGAGCTGCACCCCCAGCCCCTTTTACATTTTTATTTTGAGACAGAGTCTCCTTAAGTTATGCAGGCTGCTTCTGATCCTGAACTTTGAATCTTTCTGCCTCAGCCTCCCACTGGATTACAAGGCTGTGCCACCACACCTGGCTCTCTTGTTTCTTATAAGGGCACTCATTCTATCCATGAAATCTCCACCCTTATTACCTAATTACTTCCCAAAGGCCCATCTCCAAATACCACCCCATGGGCAAATAGGCTTCAACATGTGAATTTGGGGTGTGTGTGTGTGTGTGTGTGTGTGTAAAACACAACATCCAAAGCTGAGTGTAGAATGGTAGGGTTGAAGGGTGGGGGTTGGGACTAGCTAATGGTGGGAACATTGAGCCTGGTGAGTTTAAGGTTCATGGCAGATTCCCAGTGAAGATGCCTACAGACATTGCATATACAGAATGAAGAATATATTTGTATATGTGTGGCAGGATTGTTCCACATCACACACTCAGCCTATGCCTTAATCTATTTTTCATTACTATAACAGAGTACTTAAGTCAGGATAACTTTATAAAATATAGAAGATTATTTAGGCCACTGTTTTCAGACTGAAAGTCTTAGATTGGCTGCCCCATTGGTTCAGTTTCTGGTAAAGACCTAGTAATGGAGTCACACAACAGAAGCATATGTGGGATGAAGAGGTCACATTTTGAAATAGAAAGCCAGAGAATGATTCAGGGATCAGGTTCATTTATAACAACTTGCTTTCAAGAGAGCTCAGGAGTCCCATGGAAACTAAATCCTTTCCCAGGACAGCTCCCCAATGACCTAAGAACCTCTCACTAGGCCCCACCTCTTGAAGGTCCCATCCTCTCCTGTGGTGCCACACTGAGGATCCTGTTTGGGGGAATACATTCAAACTGTATTCCAACCATGTTGTGTTGTTGTTAGATGCCATTGTGTCATGTCTGACTTATAATGACCCTCATAGGGTTTTCAGTGGTTACTTGCTTCAGGCTTGCCTTGGGAGTGGATTGCCACATCCTTCTCCCATGTATTCCAACCATAGCCATGTACAAATATAGTCACCCCTGTTTTACAAATGAACTGTTCAGCTCCTGGCCTGCACTTAGCAACATAAAGTCCAACATCTCTCTCTCTTAAGAGATTTTCCTCCTTTCCAGAGATCCAAGAACTCTGAGGGCTCCAAGGACCAAAACACACTCAATTCACTGTTGCAATTACTCACTGCTTTTGAGTCACTGTTTAACACCTTTCCTGCTGCCACTCAGAAATGCCAACCCACTCCCTCGTTTCCCAAACAGAGCAGCCTGTCAGAGTAGCTGAGTCCAGAGGAGCATTCAGCCTCAGCTAATCACAGCCCACAACCAATCAATCCTGTGTGGGTATGTATTAACCAGACTATGACTGTTACTAGGGCAGGGCAGGTTTGGGAGGTCTATAATAGTCCATGTGTTCCACATATAAAAGCATTTATGTCTGACATAGAAGTTATAGTAGAGAATAGAGACAAAGTTTATTAAATGGTAGTACACCTTTGAGGAGTAAAGGCAGGCAACAGAGAAGATCTACTGCTCCTCCTACTACTGCAGAGAGTTGAGGCAGGATGAAAAGAAAGAAGAATTTAGGAAATATGGGAAGGGCTTTTGCCCTGAGATGTGGTCTGAATCTTATCAGCCAAGAATTCCAGTGAAGTTGGTCCCTAAAGAAAACCCCACCTTTGCCTCTAAAATAGACTTTAGTTCTCTATTTTTATAAATAGTCTTTGTTCCTTTATTTTTAGCTAATGATTGCTTAACTTGTTATAATTAATGTTTGCTTAAATTGTTGTTTCTTGCAAGTGATCTTGTAAGTTCCTGTTTTCTCACATAAGTGCAAAGCTGTTTCAATTCGGTAAATTGTTTGCTTCATGTAAAATCTACCCTTTTTGTTCTCTGTTTTTATAACCTGCCTGAAGAAATCTATACCCTCTCCTTCTCTTCCTGGCAACAGGGTTGCAAACTGCTTTTCTGCTTCTGTAAACTTGTTTTGTCTGTTTCTGGGCTGTGTTACTCCTGTGAGCCCATCTTCCTAAGAGGCTCTATAAAAGCTCAAGCTCCTTTTTCTTTGGGGCTCAAACTTGGAAGATGACTCCACTGAGCTTTGCTGGTACAAAAAATCATCCTGACTTGCCGTTGGTCTCTCTTGTCTCATGTGTTTCACCCAACACCAGCATAATCAAAAGGAGGAAACTGCTGTGAGAACTGCCTGTACACAATCCTACACCTTCCTAAGAATCTCACTAAGCCAATTAAATTAACAGGCCTAGGAAATTTCCTTGTGACAAAAGTCCATAAAAATTTCCTCAACTGTCCCAATCTAGGCATTTTAACAAATATTCCTTTTTTAATCTGTAAATCAATGTAACACATCTCTAGGGTCACAGTGGGAAATATAACTGCAAAAGCCCCCAAATTATACATATATTCATTGTGAAAACACCTAGGTATGCCTTGCCATCTTTATGTGCCCATGTTTCACTCTGAAGCATGTATTATCCCTTTCCTTTACCTAATAAACTCTGTAACTGTTTCACTTTCTCTAGTTCATTCTAAAATCCATTTTTATGACAGAGCAAGGACCTGGCATTCCCTGAGTGGAAGTCCTAGAAAGGGGGACTCCTCAGGGCAGGCAGTGACACTGGGATGTAGTGTCTCTTTCCACCTCGGACAGAGCTAAAGTAAATTGCAATTTTTGTAGTGAAGTTTAAACCTTCGGAGAAAGGAAAAAAATATTTCACACCTGGGATCTATGCCTGGAATGGGTTAATGGATTTCTCAGTGTCTTCACAAACTGGGCTCAGAGGCAGACTCTCAAGTTAAGAATCTTGGTAGCTATCGATCTTGAACAGGGAACAGAATCCACTGAATAATGTCCTCTTCAGTTGTTTGGGATGGCATTTGTCTCACATGCTCTTTATCATCCATCCTTCATGGCTGAATGTAGAAGTTATTTTTAAGCCCTTTCTTCCTCCTTTGGCCTGATAAAACCTAAGCTAACCTACCTAACTCTGTAGCACACTATTCTGCACAGTAGAGGCCACATGTGGCAAACTGGGCCAGCACAGCCTGCCCACAGCCTGGGCAGGTACCATGTCAAGGGCCCCTGGCCTGCTGCCCTGGTTCCTCCCATGCATATCAACTGCATGCTGCTCCTGAATCTGGGTTCAGTCAGCAGCTTCCAGCGCAATCAGGAGGTCATACTGACTCTCAGGTACACGCTGGCCTCCATGGCAACTTCCTAGAAATTCACAATCTCTTTCTACCAGAGTTCAGCCTGCATGCAGAGCTGGGAGGAGGTCCAAGGGAAGATTCTGCCCACCAGCTTGGGCTTCCTGCACACTGTGGCAGCTAAAGTATACCAGCACATGTTTACTCCTTCTCTTGGCACAGTCCAACATGTACAGCTTTGAGTGCCAGAAGCCCACTTAAGGAGCTGTTCACCACCTTTGAAATCCCTAGGATCAACTCCCTGATCACGAGAAAGGCCAACTGAAACCTGCTGGACAATTTGAAGGAGAAGCAATGCAGAACCTGGGCAGGGTGCATCTCATGGAAGACTTTACCCTCATTTGTATCCACCTGTGATTTCATACAGAAGTTCATGTGCAGAGCCAGGCCTTGGGAGACATTTTCCGGGGCTATGTGTGCTGCCAGTCCTGGCCGACTAGTTCATGGACTGAATTCCCTCATTGTGGCTCTCACCTGAATATGACTGTCTTATCCATTCCCTTGACTATCCTCAACAGGAGGTTCAGAGAGCCACATGAAGACATCACACTACTGTTTATGAAGCCCTCACCAAGGATGTGGCCACCTCAGTGACAAGGCTGAGCTCCTTCTCCGACCTCCTGCAGGTGTTGATTCAAAGTTTCCAGGAAGACTTGTTTAGAACAGGCTCACTGGGCTGTGTGTGGGAGCTAGAATCCCTGCCCCTGGGCCAGGCTCCTCTACCATCCTGCAGAACATGATAGTGGCCATCCAGCCTGATGGTCATCCATCTGGCTCACCTGCCAGGTGGACACTTTCTCTGTATGTGTTGTAGAAGTATAGAAGACCCTGCCACCAGCTACAGTCAATCTTGTCTTGTGTCTTGGTGCTGGCCTCCAGCTTTGGTGGGGTCATGGATTCAGAGACTCTTCCCTAGTACTATAACAGGCACTTAGAAACTACCTTTGCCAAAGGCATTTACTCTTCACTGGGCCACCTAGGTGACTGAAAGCAGGAAAAAAGACTTGCGTCTCTGCCTTCATTTTGTATCTGTCTCCTTTAAGCATCTACTATCAGCTTTTACAATGTCCTGTTCCAGACCCACAAAATGCATTTAAAATCCTCCAGTCATTCTTCTAAACCTCAGTCACCTTGGATTCCAGGTACAACAGGACTGATCAATAAACATGTCTAGGAAAAGGAACCAAAACTACCCCCAAGCAATGAGGAGCCTAGGACAGACTCCCCCAGGCACCAAATGAGGGCAATTATCTGGTATGGTGAGGCTGCATCCTGGAGCAAGAGTAGCCATCTTTGGGAACTAGATTTTCCCATCAGACAATAAGAACTTCTTCCAATCACTTTGCAGAACCAGAAAAAGGTAACAATCAATCAGACCACATGTTAGCCAAGACTGCTTCATTTTTATCCCTACCCCCATTCTTCCTTTACTGACACCTAAGCTCATGCCAATACCTGGAAGACAGACTTGGGGTAACTGGACTCCTTTATCTGTTTCTGTTCTCAATATACACATTAATTATGTCTTCTTTCTCTGCTTTTAACCATTCCTCATCTCTTTCCCTGGTGAATTGAGATGAGTGACTGAGCTACTGTATTGGGACTCATGGAGCTGGAGCTTTTGCCCTAACACTGTGGTAACAGCACTAGTACCTCAAAATATCTCCTGTGTCTGGGAGCTTTCTGGGTTAAGGTTTTTGCCTCCTCAAACATTTCTAAATGGTGATCACATCTGCCCACCCACTGTTAGGTGATACCAAGGTCACCCTTTGTTCCAGGCTCCCTACCCAAGATAGCCTGCCTTGGAGCCTGGCTTGTCCCTGGGGCCCCACATCCTCCCTGGTTCTGATTTGCTGTTCAGCAGCTGTTAGGTAGGATAGCTTAGCTTTACCAGGCAAAAGGATGAAAAAGGAAATTAAAAGAACTCCTGTATTCAACCATGACAGATGATAAAAACTGTGAGACGTACACCACCTCCAGTAACTGAAAAGCACATTGTTCGATGTATTCTGCTTCCCTATCAAGATTAATTGCTGTTTGGATTCTTACCTTTTGAAATGTACACCTCTGAGGCCATTCCTTTGAAGGCACTGGGAATCCATTAACCCATCCCAAGCCTAGACTCCAGATGTCAAATATGTCTTTCCTTCCCCTAAATGCTCAAACTTCACTGTAAAAATCACATTTGACCTCAGCTCTGTGTAATAGTAGTAGGAGAAGTAGCTCTTCCCTATTGTCTGCTTTCACTTGTTGAAGGTATACTATCTTTTAATAAATTTTGTCTATACTCTCTACTGCCTGCAGCCATGCCACTGTGGTGTCCAATCTGGGAAGCTACACAGGGTTGGGCCTGGTTAGTTCTTGGATGGAAGACTGCCTGGGAACACCAGGTGCAGTAGGCTTGGGAGAAAGACCCTGCGATCCACTCCCCCCCAAAAAAACCAATTAGCTATTGAAAACCCTATGAATGGCAGAGAAGCACTAACGATACAGTTTTGCCTGTTGTACATAGGGTTGCTATGAGTCAGACACCAACTCAGTGGCACCTAACAACAACAACAACATACTCTGTACTATAACTTCTGTGTCCAGTACACATTCTTTTTTTTCTCCCTTTATTGGTAAATGTTGGTGTGGTATACAGTAATACAGCATTGGCTTTTTCCATTATGCAACTATTACATCACTTTTGGTTATACTTTTATCAACTTAAAATGTTTATGGAAACTTATGACTAATATGTAGTAAAACTCATATGCATATTTGGGTTATGTTCTCCTATTTTTCCCATGTACTCATGAAGGTGCATCATTTACATTGAGATTATCCTCTTCCTTTTATCCCTCTACATTGATTCTCCTTCCCATCCCACCTTCCCTAATCTTTGCTTCCTTTTGCTGTTGGGATTTCTAGAGAGTACCACCACGATAGGGGCTTATATAGCCTGCCTAGAGGACTAACATCTATACTCCAGGGCATGGGAGCCCCAGGGGATAGAAAGTATCACAATGGCAGGGGCCCCTCTGGCCTGCTTAGAGGACCAACATCTATCCTCTGGGGTCAGTGACCCTTGACCTACATCCTGATCCTTCGCTCCTCCCCCTCCCATCGAATGACCAAAGATGGCCCCTGAGCAGGCCAGGTTTGACACAGCCATCTCCACCTTGATTGGCCATCAGGACCTCCTTGATTGGTCAATAAGGGAAGCCTACTGATTGTCCTGGCTCATGAATAACCCACCTATCCAAATTGCACCCCAAATTCACCTTCTTTGAATAATGGCCCCACCTGGCAGGTATGACAGGTAAGCTGTCATACCTGTCAGGGCACGCTGGTTGGATACCTCCAAGCACACACCCCTATCCTCAAAACCTACATAAACAGGCCACTGGCCACCCCCTAGACACCCTATTGTTCTCCACCTGCTATCCATCACCTTGAGCCAGTGCAGGTTGAACCAACTTACAGTTCCACCCCAGAGTAGGAGGGTTCCTCTTTCTCCACATCCTCACCAGCATTTGTTATTTGTTTTGTTGATCTTGGCCATTCTCACTGGAGTTAGGAGGAATCTCAGAGTTGTTTTCGTTTCACTTCCCTAATGGCTTGGGATATTGAGCATTTTTTTATGTGCTTCTTACCCTTACGAACGTCTTCATTTAAGAACTGTCTGTTCATTTCCTTTGTCCACTTGTATATTGGGTTATTTGGTGTCTTGGGATTTGTTTTCTTGAGTTCTTTGTAAATTCTAGAAATTAATCCTCTGTTGGATATATAGGACGTGAAGATTTTCTCCCATTCAGTAGGCTCTTCCTTAATTCTTTTGATTTTTTCTTTTGCTGTACAAAAGCTTTTAATTTCATGTAATCCCATTTGTCAATTCTTGGTGCCAATTCCTGAGTGATTGGAGTCTTACTAAGGAAATGCTTTTCTATAGTTATGTGTTGGAGTATGTCTCCTCTCTTTTCTTCTCGTAGTTTTAAGGTTTCTGGCTTTATGCTGAGGTCTTTTACCCATTTTGAGTTGATTCTCATGCAAATTGAGGGGTATGGGTCCATTTTCATTTTGCTGCAGAAGGAAATCCAAATTTTTGAGCACCATTTATTGAAGAGGCTATCTTTTATCCAATTTGCATCCTTACCCCTTTGTCAAAGATCAGGTGGCTATAGTTGTGTGGGTGTATCTCTGGATATTCAATTCTGTTTCACTGGTCTTCAGGACTATTTTTGTGCCAGTACTAAGCTGTTTTTGCTACTATAGCCCTGTAGTATGGGCTGGGATTTAGCTCAGCTGGTAGAGTGCTGCGCTGCAGTCTCTGAGGTCCCGAGTTCAATTCCCAGCACCGCAAAAATGGGAGAAGGGCCTGGCAATCCACTCCCAAGGAAATCCCGAAATAGTCAGCCATTGAAAACCCTATGAGGGTCGCTATGAGTTGGATACTGACTCGACGGCACCTAACAACAACAACAAGCCCTGTAGTATAGTTTGAAGTCAGGAATTGTGATTCTACCTATACTGGTTTTGCAGTGTAAGATTGTTTTGGCTATACATGATCTTTTGTGTTTCTATATGAATTTTTGGATTATTTTTTTCTATTTCTGCAAAGTCTGTCATTGGAATTTTAGTAGGGATTACATTAAATCTGTAATTGATTTTGGTAGTATAGCTATTTTTACAATATTGGTTCTCCCAGTCCCTAAGCAGGGGAGGTCCTTGCACCCTCTAGTATCCTCTGCTATTTCCTTCTTTAATGTTTTGAAGTTTTCCTTGTAGAGATCTTCAGGGTCTTTTTGTTAGATTAATTCCTAAGTATTTAAGCTTTTGCTGGGCTATCATGAAAGGGATTGTTGCCTTAATTTCCTTTTCTTCCTGCTTATAATTGGTGTAAATGGAGACTACTGACTTGTAAATGTTAATTGTGTGTCCTGCCACTTTGCCGAAGGAGTCAATTAGGTATAAAAGTTTTATAGAGAAGTTTTTGGGATCTTTTTGGTAAAAGATCATGCTATTTGCAAATAACAATAATTTGACAACTTCCTTGCTTATCTGTCTCACTTTGACATCTTTTTCTTGTTTGACAGCTCTGGCTAAGACTTGGCTCACAATATTGAGTAAGATTGCTGGGCGCGGTGGCACATGACTGTAATCCCAGTGGCTCTGGAGGTGGAGGCGGGAGGATCACAAGTTCAAGACCAGAGGCAATCTGCATAACTTAGCAAGACCCTGTCTCAAAAAGTAAAAATATGGGCTAAGGTGTAGCTCAGGGTCAAGCACTTGCAGAGCATGCAGGCATGAGGCCCTGTGTTCAATCCTTAGTACCACAAAAAAAAAATGTACATATATATATATATATATATATATATATATATATAGAGAGAGAGAGAGAGAGAGAGAGAGAGAGGAGACAGTGGACTTGCTTGTCTTCTTCCTGATCTAGAGGAAATAGTTTCAATTTTTCTCCATTTAATATGATATTGACTGTAGGTCTGCCATAAATGGCCTTTATGACGTTGAAGTATTTCCATATTATGCCTATCTTCTCCAGGGTTTTTATCATGAAAGAGTGTTGCACTTTGTCAAAGGCCTTCTCAGTATTGATTGAGATGATCATGTGATTTCTGTCTGCAAGACTCTTGATATGTTGAATTACAGTCGTTTTTGTATTTGTGTATGCTGAACCAGCCTTGTATCTGTAGAAAGAAGCCCATTTGATCAAGATGTATGGTCTTTTTTTATGTGCTGCTGAATTCTGTTTGCCAGGATTTTGTTGAGAATTTTTGCATCTAGGTTCATCAAGGAAGTTGGTCTATAGTTTTCTTTCTTAGATGTATCCTTGCCCCACTCAGGTATCAGGGTGATGGTAGTTTTATAGAATGAGTTTGGGAGGGGGGGAGGGAAGATAAGAATGAAGTCAATATAAATGGATTAGAAATCGCATGTAATTGTTCTAACAAGATAGAAACAAAGACCACTACAGGAAAAGTTTCTATCTTAAACAGAAATGGAACCCAAGGACATATAGAAAAGTACTATATAGTAAAAGATAGAGAAGACTTGGATGGGAAACTTAGATGGGAAGGAGGGGAGGGGGGAAACATAGAGGAGGGTAAGGGGTAACCTATATGAATAATGCTTATCAAATTGCATATATAAAAATTGTCACAACGAAAAGCATGTCA
>VMDO01000885.1:0-27142 GCA_007922755.1 Pedetes capensis
ATATATAATAATACAATATTATTATATATCATATATTATATGTAATAATACAATATAATATAACATAATATAATATATGTAATATATTATATAATTGTATATTAATATATTATATATTAATATATAATATAATATATAATAATATATATAATATATATATTATTCAGTTTATAAAATCTTTGTAAGTATTATTATTAAAATCTTGTTGATTAGCTCACTGTCTTAGGCAACTCAGGCTGACATTAACCAAATACCATAGGCTGGGTGGTTTAAACAACACGAATTTGTTTTTCTCCCAGTTATGGAGCCTGGAAAGTCTAAGGTCAGGCTGATTTGGTTGCTGGTGAGGGTTCCCTTCCTGGCTTATAGTTGGTTGTCTTGTCTATTTGCTGTGTCCTTAGAGAGCAGGTATCTCTCTCTCTCTCTCTCCCTCCCCACTTCTCTCTCTCTCTTTCCCATTCCCCCCTTTCACCCTCTTTTATTAGCCCCCTTTCATTCTCCCCCCCCACACTTTCTCCTCCCCTACCTCTTTTTATAAGGTCACCAATCCTATCAAATGGGGATTCACCCTTGATGGCTTCACTTATCCTTAATTGACTCCTAAGTCATATCCAAGTACAGTGACCATTGGGGATTAGAGTTTCAACATCTGAATTTTGCAGGGACAAAATTCAGTTCATAGCATTCACAAATCACAAAGAACAAATCCATTAAAATGTTAATATAATATAGAATTTGGGTGCCCAAAGCGTTTGTATTTTTGTGAATGCATCAAAAAATATTTCTACATACCAAAAATTTTGTTTTCCTTCTATGCATCAAATTTTTCTTCTCTTAAAAATAAGACTTATGGAAATTAGAATATACTACTAGAAATCTGAAAGCATTATTTCCCTGTGAAGTTTTCAGATGGGAAAAGTTTAGGTATTGATTGTTGTTGTTCTTAGGTCCAACTCATAGTTCCCCTATGTACAACAAAATGAGACGTTTCCCAACACTGTGCCACACACATCTTTATTATGTTTAAACCCCTTGTTGAGGCCCCTGTGCTGTATGTATGAACAAGCAAATATATCTAGATAGATTTGAGACTAAACATAGTATTATAACTTTTACTTTTGATTAAATTATTTTTACCAGAAATTTCTGTGACTGAATTCCATACTATCACTTATCTAGTCAATTTGGTAAATTAGAGGAGTGAAAACACTAATTAGCTGCAAAATACTTTCAATGTAACCATTAAAATGAATGAATGAGCTCAAGAAATTAGAGAAAGCATTGGAGTTGAGAACCAAGTAAGCACAGGGGATGAGGGAAAGCTTAGCCCTGATGCTTCCTCACAAACATAGGGTAAGGGCAGCTATGAGTGCTGAGACCTGCAGTTTCATGCCAGCACCAAGTCACACACAGCCAGGACCCAGAAAGGTCTGCACTTGAACTTTTAAGGAAAATTTAACTGGCAGTTGTGGGGAGTAAGGAAAGGAGAGGGAGGGGTGGGGGGAAATTAATTTCTCTTAGCTTTGATTCTAAGTAGAAGTTTAAAATTTTTTCCTTCACATTTTGTAAATGCAAGCTAAATTATATTGAAGAGTTTGGAGCTACATATCACACTATCTATAGAGTCCACAAAACAGGAAAGAATATTTTGATTATGGCGAACCTGATCTTCCAAGTAGCTGAAAAGACATATCCTTCACCCAAGTCTTTCAGACCTCACAAACATCACCAGCTAAAATTCAGAGTCACAAAAAACATAAGGAAATAAGCCTGTAGAGCTTCTGTAGAGCTAGAGTCTACAGAAACAGCAAACAACATAACCAGATGCATGAGTTTTGAATCACAGAGTTTAAAATAAAAAGATAAGGTAAATAAAAGATAAAGTAAAATAAATTAAAGAATAAAATAGATTATCAAATAAACTGCAAAATAATATTTATTTATTTATTTATTTAATTTATTTTGTGGTTCTTGATGTTGAACCCAGGGTTTGGCAAACACTTTGCAAGTGCTCTACCACTGGGCTGCACCCTCCAGCCCATTTTTTATTTTTTATTTTGAGTCAGGGTCTCACTAAATACACAGGTTGCCTCTGGCCTCAAACTTATGATGCTCCTGCCTCAGCCTCCTGAGTTGCTGGGATTACACGAGTATGCCACTGCACCTGGCATAACCTGAAATGACTTCTACATCCTAGAGAATCTAATGAATAATATTAAGGGGAGGAATTAGCTCAAGTAACCAGGCTATAAAATAAATGCCAACAAATTAACAAATGGGGTAGCATAACAAACACAGATATGAAACACATTATAGGAGAGAAAATGGAAAGGTCCAATATGTATCTATTTAATTCACATGAGGTGTCAAAATTTTCTCACAACAGCCCAGGTTAGCCTCAAACTTGAGCTCTTCCTGCTTCTACCTCCTGAGGGCTGGGATATGTGCTACTATGCCTGGTTTAGGAGTCAATTATGAAATGGAATCTATTTTATTATAGATAATATAACCTGATTCCATTATTATTAAAATATTCAAATCAGTTTACTGGGAGCTAGAAAAATATAATAGTCGTATTATTATATGAATTTACTATAAAACAGTTAATTTTCTAAATTAAAATGAATAAAACTATCACACTAGACTTTTTTTATTTATAAATGTTGATGGGGTACAGAGTAGTAAGAATTTTGCTATTTTCATTATGCAACTGTTACATACCTTTTGCTTACACATTTATCTACTTTCATGTTTTTAGAACCATATTTTCTATATATATGTATATATATGTGTGTGTGTATGTATGTATGTGTATATACATGTGTGTATATATGTATATATATGTATATGTGTGTGTGTGTGTGTGTGTGTGTGTGTGTGTGTGTGTATCCTAGGAAAAGGTCCAAACTCCTTAATATATTGCTTTTAAAAAGCAAGAGTGGTGGAGATGAGGTATGGGTGAGGGACATGGTGTCCTTACCCACAGGACTAATTACCTAAACAGGTTCAAGTTTTCAAAAACCCCATGCCTTTCCTCTTACTGTTTGTCTCTAGAGCTCTTCTCACCCATCTGGTAAGATCCACTTCTCCTCTTCAAATCTTAACTCCTCAGTGAAGTTCTCTGTGTTGGTCAGCTTTGTGTTACTGTAACAAAATACCCAAGATAATCAACTTATATGGAGAAAATGTTTATTTTGACTCATGGTTTCAGAGGTCTCAGTCCATGGTTGCTTGGTTTTGCTCCTTTGGGCCTATGGTGAGGCAGAACATAATGGCAGGAACATGTGGTAGAGGAAGGTACTCACCTCAGGTTGACCAGGAAGCAAAGAGAGAGGACAGTGCTGCTGTCCTTATATCTCTTTCAAGGGCCCAACCCCATTGACCTGAATTCCTTCCACTTGGCCTATATACTAGAGGTTCCATCACTTCCCGATAGTACCACAGGCTGGTGAGCATGCCTCTAACACATATACCTTTGAGGGCCATTTACTATCCAAATTATAGCCCTCAGAGTAGAGTGCTTTTTCCTTTATGCTGGCTTAGTACCTTATTCACATACTAGCTCTCCATCCCACTAGACCATGAATTCCTTTTTGTCAGAGCTGTGCAATGTGAATATCCCAGTGGCTAGAGCATAACCTGGTAGTACATATGTCTGTCTGTCTGCTAAGTGAATGAATCAACTAACCAACTAATGAGAAAACAGGAATTCAAGTTATTTATAAGTAAGAAAAATAATGGAGCAACACTAATATGTTACTGTGTAATAATCCAGAAAAATCTTTACTGATTTTTAAACTCAAAAGTGTATCTCCTTGATGATTCTGGCCTTAGAATAGTTTCTAGGTTACCATTGTCATGTGGAATTCAAAAGATTTTTCTTGGTCCCCACAGAGACTACAGCTGTACATCTACAGAAGGCTAATTATCCTTCTGATCTCAGACTTTGATTTATGGGAATCGTGATACTCTATAAGGAAAGTAAAAAGAGATCCACTTAGCTGTAAACAATGCTCATTATAGAATAGCCGGTAGCCAGTCTAATGTAAAAGGCCTCAGGGAATACTAAAAGATAGTAGTTTTTTTTCCCTTGTAAGCACAAATTATTTTACTGTAAAAAGGAATGTGGAGGTTTGCTTTCCTAGTGAAAGTATAATTGATTTCCATCATGTTGGAAAACAATATCTGGATTACCCAAGAATGTTTTAAATGTTAAAACATTTAAGGGAAAAAAAAGCATGTACATTTAAGAATAAATAATGCATATAAATTTTATAATGTCTTCTGGATAATATAGAAGAGATAGTCACCCACTTCCAGTTTCATTGCAAATGTTTTTAATTAAAAGCATATTAAAGATTTTTTTCTGTTTTAAGTTGTTCTGAAATTATAAGATTTAAAAAGGTCTTTGTGAATAACTAGAGAGTCCTGCCATTAACTAAATATCAAAAGAATAATGAAGCACCGAAAGTGATAAAATGCTAATGTCTGAGCTGAATAGACCTTTAATTGGGAAGAGTTCATGTATTATTATTCAACATTAGGCAGTGATAAGTAGATACACCATGTGCTTTTTCAATAGGATAGATAGCAGCATAACCAATTTTGATGTAAATTTAGTGGTTAATTTTAGTGTGCTACTCTAAGGTGCTCTATCTGATTAGTTTCAGAGGAGAAAAAGAATTTTTTTTCAGTAAGCACATCTTCATGGATGTGTTAACAGCAAAAATCCTCAACACAATTTTATTCTCTGGGAAATTTTCATGTTTAGTAATCACATGTTATATTTGTTTGATGTAGTTTGTTTTTCTCATGAAGTTCAAATGAAATGTGCAGTCTTTTCTCCAGTCTTCTTAAAGAAAGATATTGTGATGGTATTTTTCTCCTCCAGGGAATCTTTAAATAGCCAAGTAACAAGAATGCTCAGAGTGAATGGTACATTGACTGTGGATGTGAAGAATGACATTCAGGACAACTTCTCACTCAAGCATGAGGCTCAGGTTCCCAAAGAAGAGATTTTGTATAACCATGTTCTCCAAATATTGCTGTCACTTAGAGCCACTGCTGTTATCTGTTTAGTATGATAAGCTCATCCTTTGCCACAGCTTCACCTGTCATCCAATTCCACCCTCTCACCTTAAATCCAGTCTTTCAGTGTCAAACACCTTCTGGATCAACTGCACACTCAACTTCACAATCTGAGATTAAATTTTAATCTGTCCAGAGCCAAATGTGATGGCGCACACCTGTAATCCCAGCGACTTGGGAAACAGAGGCAGGAGGATGGCAAGTTCAAGACCAGAGGCAGTCTGCATAATTTAGCAAGACCCTGTCTCAAAAAGTAAAAAAAAAAAAAAAAGGGCTGGGGGTACAGCACTTGCAAAGTATGCAAGCGCAAGGCCCTGGATTCAACCTCCAGTACTGCAAAAAATAAAAAATAAATAAATAAAAATTTTTTAATCCATACAAGTAACTCCCCTTTTAACATTGCCTACTTCACATGAATACTACCAGTGACTTACCAGGCTCAAGAAACTGGGAGGAAGCTTGGACTTACCTCCTCCTTCACTTCTTATTTCTAGAGCGACTTTGATGAAAGTTTCCTTCAGAGGCCAGGCATAGTGGTGTGCACGTGTAATCACAGCACTCAGGAGGTTGAAGCAAGTGGATTATAAATTCAAGGCCAGCCTGGACTACATAGCAAGTTTGAGGCCACACTAGACCTTGTCTTAAAAAAAAATACAACAAAAAACCCTTCAAAAGTTTTTCGGGCTCTGTTTTATTCTAGGTTCCCCCCCAAAAGCATAGCCAGAGACCAGGGCTGATATGAAAGTAGTTTATTTTGAAATATAATGGATGAGAACAGGTGAGAAGGGCAGTGGTTTTGACCAAGGAAGGATAAAATGCACTTTAAAATGTGTTATGGATTAGCTGCTTCACAGGATCTTTTCAGGTTCATGGGATCTTCTGGAGAGGCTTATGACACAGACTTGAAAACTGCTGGCTTGGGACCAGTAGTGGAAAGCATTTATCCACCAGTCCCCATCCCCGTTACTTAAGATTGGAACATAAGTAATGCATTTCTGGTTGGGCAGTAACAAGAGCCAGTTGTAGTCCCATGCATATCTGCACCATGATGCCAGAGAAGTCCCATGACAGGAAGTAAGGGTTGCATAGTTTACACCTAAAGTCTGCACCAGGGTGAAGCTGGTTGAAGCATTCAATGAAACTAGTCATCACAGTGACTGAGGTAAGGGATGAGCTGAGAACTTATGAAGTGGCCTAGATAGCCTGTCTTAGCCTGTTCCAGCTGCTTAAACATAGAAAAGATCATGTGTCTGGCATAGTCAGGGAGTGTTTCACTCTGTTGTACATAGGGTCACTATGAGTCAGACTTGACTTGATGGCACCTAACACCGCCACCAACAAGGTGATTTAAACAACATAAATTTATTTCTCCCAGTAATGGAGACTAGGAAGCCCCAGATCAAGGTGCTGACCAATCCAGCTCCTGGTAAGGGCCCTCTTCTTGGTTTTTGGTCTACCACTTTCTTCCTATAGATAGCAGCGAAAGAGAGCAAGCTCTCTAGTCTCTTCTCATAAGGACACTAATCCTGTCATGGAGACCACACCCTCATGACCTCATCTAAACTTAATTACCTCTTAAAGGTAATTAATATGTGAAATATAGGGTTCAACATATGAATTTTGGGGCACAAACATTCATTCCATAACAGTCTAACCCTTGTATTGTTTGGACCCAACATGCCATTCACTTAGTGCAATCTATAAGAGAATCCCTGTCAAGGTAGAGATCAGTCCTAGTCCCCGAACACACTTAATACCAGGTGCTATCAGAACAGATTCCAGTCCTCACTACTCAGCCTTTCTCAAAGTCATAGTGGATAGTTACAATCTCCTTTTGTGACTATTTACTCTTCATTTACCTCACCCTTGGCAACATTATGACTGGCTTAAATTTCTTGTCTGCTAGACTGACCCAGATTTTCCTACCTGAGAGATCCTAGTTTTTTGCTATAATTTCCCATTCGCATTACCCCTGGGCCTAGAAACACAAATAGTCACCCCTCATGAATACTATGGTTCCATACTCCTTATTCTCATTGTGTATCACCAATCCTGGTACTTCATAGAAATTAGGGTTATTACTTCCATCAGCATAGTAACTCGAACCTTGGCTACTGCAAAGGCGTGTGCAGTCCAAAGTGACCAAATTGTATCTATACCTTCAAGTTAAAGTGAAACATAGGAAGGTTTCCATTCTACCCTTTGGTGAAAACAATCCCTTTCATAAACCAGCACCCCTAATCCTACAGAAACTGTTTGTGGGGAAAGGAAGCACAAATTCCACCAGTGAGTCACTAGGAATGATAAGGATATGAGCGATCCCATCTTCACTCATTGATATTTTAGCTACAAGAGATAGAACCATGTATCAACCATTGATTTCATGCATTTGCTGAATTCTAGAGGAGACAGCAACTCACTGTGGTGTCTCTGTTCATGGTCCCATGCTGCTGGCTTGCTGAAATTCACAGGAAAAATCCTATCTACTTGGTTATCCAATTCCTCTTTTAAGCAGATACTTGCTGATGAGTATTAAGATGAGGCATAAACAAATGCACTCTTTGTGCCCACTTTCAGAGATTCAGTTGCATTTATCTTTCTATGATTTCATTGCTTCTTATCTTCTCATTGTCCTTCTTGAATCTTGATCAACTAGCCAAAGCATTCACTCTGTGAAGGTGCTCAAAACTCAAACCACTTTTCCTTCTATGCAAAGCAAATTCCCAAATGTTATTTTTGAAGATCTACTCCACCTACCGTCCTTCAGAGCCTGCCCAGAGTGAATGTGTCATGCAGTGATTATCCAATAAAGCTAACACAAACAAATCAGACCAACTTATCTGTGAATCAGGCTCCAATTTTTGCCTCTTTTGTCATTTAGTCATTGTAATACCCGTAGCTATGAGTAGTGGGACAGGGACTGAAATCTCACAGATGCCTTGGGAATTTGGTCACTCACTTATTTACTGTTTCTTCAAGAACTTCTCAGGCCCAATCCAGAGCAGCATATGAATTGGATCTATGAAATATATGCAATTGCTCTTCCTGTTCTACCTCATGATGCAGTGGACTTGATAATATAAAACTCCAGCCCCATAGTCAGTTGGTGTTCCAAAATTGAGTATTCTGTCTCTACTAGGATCTAGTTATCACATCAGCAATTATGTTTCAAATTTAACATTATTTAATTCACTGCTGCAGGAAGAAGGCCTTGCTCTAGCAACCTGGGGTTTGTTGTGAAGGGTTTTCTATCAAGGTTTGCTCTCTGCCACGTAGGCATCTTACTAAGACATACAGAATACTGATCGTTTCCTGGTGATCATGTCAAATTACTATTTATATCACCAACATAATGAATATGAGGTATGGTAGAATACTGAAATGATCAAGGACCCTGAAGACCATAAAGTGACAGATAATAGGAAATTTAACATAGTTTGGAAACAACGAATGTGTATTGTTGTCTTTTCCATGTAAAAGTGAGCTGTTTTTATTTCTCTTATTGAGGGAAATTGAGAACACATTCAACAGATCAGTACAAGCAACATACCAAGACCAGAGAATGAGTTAATCTGTTCTTGAAATGATTCCACTTCTACCATGTACTAATTGCATTACCAGTTATTCTGTTTCTAGCAGTACACTGTCATGCTCCCTGATCTATTTGGTCTATTCATGAGCAAGAAAAACTGATTAAATAGCATTGTGAAGGGACCTATAACATGCAGTTCTTCTGTTTTTAATGGTTGTGTGTTAACCCTTGAAATTCCTTTTGACAAGCAGTATGATTTTTTTTATTACTATCTTTGCTGGAAATGGACAGGGGATGCAGTTTAAAGGGATTCTGCTTGGCCTTTAATACTATATCGCTGCTGATTCCTAATCAGGTAGCCAATATAAGGATTCTTCCATCTACAAGATAGGTCTATCTAAATTATACATTCAGGAACCTAAGGAAATAACAACATGTTTTGTATATGTTCCCATGAGATCCATTTCAGATGGACATGAACCCAAACTCTATTCATCAAGTGACAAAATTACCACAAGAATGGAAGAAATCACATATAATAGAATGAATGAGAACTCTAACAGCACTAATTAATAATTAAGATGGAAGCAAAGGAAAAATGTGGAACAAAAGAGCCAGAAGAAGGGAATCAAAAGGGAGAATGAAGTGAGAGTAATACTCAACAAACCTAGGAAAGAAAATACTTAAAGGAGAAAAGAGTGAGTCAGCAGTATGAAATATTTCCAGGTGTCACAGTGGGATAAAGAATGAAATGAGAAAAAAAAAAAAAAGGAATGAAATGGAGCAAACAGATTTGGAAGATAAGAAATCCTTTGCTAGAGCAATTGAAGCATCAGACCTAAGGAAGACAACAGATTGCAGAAGGCTGAGAAATATATGGAAATTGAGGAAATTTAGGCAGTGGGTTTTAACTACACTCATATATTACTAAGTCTGTATTGGTACCACTGTGGTGTCCAATCCCATCAGATCTCAGTAGCTAAGCAGGGTAGGGCCTGGTTAATACTTGGATGGGAGACTGCCTAGAAATACCAGATGCTGGAGGCTTGGGAGAAGGACTCAGCAACCCACTCCCCAAAAATCATCTGCCACTGGAAAGTCTATGAATAGCAGAGAAGCATTGACAACAATGTTTTGTCTATTGTATGTAGGATCACTATGAGTCAGATGCTGACTCAATGGTACCTAACAACTACATACATTACTGAACATCAGGAATAGGTTCTGAGAAAGACATTGTTAGGCAATTTCATTACAGTGAGAACACCACAATGTACTTACTAAAATGGCTACAATGCCACTAGGCAATAAGAATGAATTAATCTTTGGCCAAAATGTACTTAGGCAGCACGTGACAATATTTCAGTAAGTTGACCCTTCAAAGAAAAAGAGAGAAGGGAAGATACCTTGAAGGGGAAGAAGAAAAAGAACAAGGTTGTTGTGATATTTATTGCTGCTGTTGCTCTTTAGGATTGGAAAAGTGTGAACACTAAGTAAATAATAGAAACCAAAGACAGAAGAGAGTTTCAATCAAGAAAAATGAAATAAGGTCATTCACAGCAAAATGGATGGAATTAGAGAAAATTATTCTAAGTGAACAAACACGAGCTCAGAAAGAGAAACAACACATGTTCTCACGCATATGAGGGAGCTGATTCAAAATTACAAGAAGGAAAAAATCCTACTCAAAGGTCAGATCATAATAAAAGGGGGGGAGGGAAGATAAGAATGATGTCAATATAAATGGACTAGAAATCGCATGTAATTGTTCTAACAAGATAAAAACAAAGACCACTACAGGAAAAGTTTCTATCTTAAACAAAACTGGAACTCAAGGACATATAGAAAAATACTGCTAAGTAAAAGATAGAGAAGACTTGGATGGGTAACTTAGATGAGAAGGGCGGAGGGGGGTAAGCATAGGGTAGGGTAAGGGGTAACCTGTATGAATAATGTTTATCAAATTGCATATATGAAAATTGTCACAATGAAAAGCATGTCAAAATAAATCACATTATGATGTACATTAAAAGTTTCTAATAAAAAAAAAAGACATTCTTTTCCCTCTCCCCCCAAAAGCATGCATTCTTCCAATTTCAATGTGGATAATATAAATATCTTCCCATACTTTCCTCTTGGAATAGAATCTTTAGCTTCTCATACTGGTTAATTTTATGACCAAACATCTTAATTTTATTTTTTTATTGCTGATAGTTTAGGGGAGTAAGATTTGAAAACCTATTAAATTCTAGACTACAATATGAGAAATGGAATATTTCCACAATTACCTTTCCCAAGTTGAAGCTGTCCAAACTTGATTTACTGTTGCTTTTGAAAAGATAACAGCCTATGTTCTATTGTCTTAAGAGAGAGTACTGCAGAATTAAAGTTCACATACATTCAGATGATGAAAAACCTTGTATTCTGGTGTGCCTGAAAAGATTGATTAAGCAATGAGCCCCAGACAAGCATATGGTTATTTCAAAATAATCAGACCTTTGGGATTACTTAAGGTTATAAATAGAAGCAAATGTCTCATTCCTCATGAGTGCATTTACCATTGACATTACAGATCAACAGTGTGTGTGTTTGTGTGGTAAACAATTTCTAGAAGGTCCTATATTATATAGAAATTTATTTTATTTTTTTATATGTGCAGTTCCTCTTTAGACATGTTCTCAAAGAAATATATCTGAATATATGCAATGTGTGATATACAAATATGTGTGTGAATTTGTACAGAAATACACAGGCTTATAAATACAAATGTATGCATTTGGGTATAGATATTTGTGTGTTTACATGTGAAAATTAACAATAGATGCTAGACTCAAATGAATCATACTTTTCACATACTGTAATGACTTTTTTAAATGTGAGAAAATAATTCAGGTAGACAAGTATGATTAACTTTGAGAAAAACATTGAGAAAACATAGATATAGCCTTAACTGTTACTGAACTACCTAAAATTTTTTAATTGTTATTTGAAAAACATTACTTTGAGTAAGTACTCTTTTTAAAGTGAAGCATCAATGGTAAAACATTTAGATCCAATATATGATTCCTAATACGATGTGAGGGCTGGGATTTAGCTCAGTTGGTAGAGCGCTGTGCTGCAGTCTCTGAGGTCCCAAGTTCAATTCCCAGCACCACAAAACGGGGAGAAGGACCTGGCAATCCACTCCCAAGGCAATCCCGAAACAGCCATTGAAAACCGACTCAATGGCACCTAACAACAACAACAACAATACGATGTGATAATGTATGATAAAGAAAAAATCAAAAGAATTCTTCACTGAACAAAGAATCTAGAAGCAGAAATTTATAGAGTCAGATCAGGTATCTGCAGGCTCAATCCCTGTTTTTCCATGTGACACA
The DNA here is from genome assembly GCA_007922755.1 of Pedetes capensis. Taxonomy (NCBI): domain Eukaryota; kingdom Metazoa; phylum Chordata; class Mammalia; order Rodentia; family Pedetidae; genus Pedetes; species Pedetes capensis. Next base: position 12,001 of record VMDO01000885.1, read on the forward strand.
GTCTGTCTTCAACAACATATGGGCTTTCAAGATTCTGTACAGGAAAAGACTATAATGCAAGTCAAGGAAGCATTTTCATTAGGCCATTTACTCCTCTTAACACATTCCTTCCTTTAGGCATTTACCATGAAACAAACTTAATCCTTTGCCATTCCATGGGAAGCCTAACAAAAGAAAATGGAATTGTAGAAAGACCATGCATAGTATAGACATAGTATTTGTAGAAACTTCTCTCCCAGGAAACAGCTAAAGTCTATAGGTAAAAGACTTAAGTTGATCTCAGGGAGCTTCATCATTTTGGAGAAATCCAGCTTAGCTTTTTTTTTTTTTTTTTTTTTTTTGCAGTACTGGGAGTTGAACCCAGGGCCTCACACCCACATGCTTTGCAAGTGCTGGACCACTGAGCTGTGCCCCCAGCCCTATTTTTTTTTTTTTTTTTTTTTTTTTTTGAGACAGGGTCTCGCTAAATTACACAGACTGCCTCTGGTCTCAAACTTGCCATCCTCCCCACTCTGTCTCTGAGCCGCTGGGATTACAGGCATGCGCCACCACACCTGGCCAGCTTAGCTTTAACATGAATTATTGTATAATTTTTCTTTGCTTATCATATATCACGAAATTCAAAGACCATTCAGCATTTGTCTTCAACAGAAAGATACTATGATACATTAAAATAATATCATGTGTTAGCCACTGTCCCATCATAAAACTTGGTAACTCAAAGACTACCTTTTCTTTTCTTTTGCTAATTACATTTGTTTTCCTTTGCCACCAAGATCTAAGCAATATATACTATTGATATCTCTAACAACTGTGTTTTATTTATACAAAGGAAGAATAGAAATAAGCTTTCACGAAGCAACAACTACGTGCCAGTCACTATGAAATACACTTCCACTTGTGTCATTTACTTCTTGAAATAATCCTAAAAGATTAATAACATTACTCCCACTTTACAGACAATACAACTGAGAAGTTAGAATCTAAGCCAGATCTTTCTGATTAAAAACCCTTTACCCTGGGCTGATAAAGGGAAAAAGGACTTACTTCAACTAGATTGTTTTGAATCGCCTTAGTTATCTAGTGTACTTCAAAACAGCCACACTTCAGTAAACTTCGATTTTATAAGCTCAGTTCCCCTCTAGCTAAGTAAGAACATGGAATCAATGTGTAACCCTCAGTGTCAGCCCTTAGGAAACCCAAATAGCCCACAGGGAATAGGGTTTGTGGCTTTAGTTCTCCTCAGCTCATCCATCAACCAGCCTTTATAGAACACCTGTGTGCCATCTATTTTACTATTTTGGGGCTAGGAACAAAGCACTAAAAGTGCTAGTGCTTAGGAATCTTACATGCTATCAGGTTCGGTGTGGTTGAGGGTGGGATTGTTGTTAGGTGCCATTGAGTCATGTCAGACTCATAGTGACCCTCATAGGCTTTTCAGTGGCTGACTGTTTCAGGATTGTTTTGGGAGTGAATTGTCATGTCCTTCTCCTATTGTTCTGGTGCTGGGAATTGAACCAGGGACCTCAGAGCGGTGCTCTACGAACTAAGCTAAATCCTAGCCTGAGGGTAAATGTACAAATAAAGTTCTCAATACTAATTGACCAACACAACAACAACAAAATGCCTATTTAAGGTAGGCCTTGTAGAAATTGAAGAGATGGACTGTTAATTATAACAAATTATGCCCTCCCCCATCTCAAGCTCTGTTCTTACATACCCTGAAGAATTTACTAGTAAAAGGAGTATATCTCAATCAAAACCAGTAATCACAGAACAGGTCCCATGGGGCCAGCAGGGATTTTCAACAGAATGTCACTCCCATCTTCAGTGTGCAGACAAGTATGTGAATTCAAAGACAAAATCCAAAGCGGTCATGATAGGACTGAGTTGAGGGAATGATGAGCCACTTCAAATACTAAAATTAACATTATTAGCAGATAAATAGGCTGTTTACTGTGCTGGTGAAATTCATTGTTGATAGAAGCACAGTATTGTTCAAATGTTCAAAAATAGTCTCATAATACATTCCACCTCCTCTTTTTTGGGAGGAGAGCTTACTACTTTAAAGTAACGATTCTTTGGCACTCTGAAGTCAAATCTTGTTCTCATGAGCATTTTTCTTTTCTTTTCTTACATTTGGCCTTTGATTCTCTAGTTATGGTAGGAAAAAAATGGACAGAAATGTGTTCCAATTCCAAAGATGATATTTATATACCAAAGTAGCTATATTTTTTTCAAAAAAAAGGATAACTGAATCTTGGTTTCTTAGGTACTTCATTTTTACTATGGGAACAATAATGCCTATTATGGAATATTGAAAATCAAGTGAAATTTAAATTGTCTAAATGCTTAAGAGAGCATAAGCTTAGTTAAATCCTGGGAGTATGTGCTCTGTTGTAATACCATATGAATGTAATACTTTGCAAAAACTTTTTTAAAAAATATGTGTCTGATTCGAAGCAAGACCTCAATAAACACTTGTGTACCAAGTGCCCATATTTTACATTTCAAATATTTTAAATATAATCTACATAATGAAAATAATTATATACATCTTTAGTTTTGTTTTAGTAACTAATATGATTTAGATATATCAAGTCTTTGCCCCACAAGTATATTCATTCAAGATGGAAACCTAGTCTTTTCAATTTCATTTAGGTTCTTTTTCCCACTCAGTTTGTCTTAACCCTGGAAGAGCTCTGTAACCACTAGAGCTTCCCAGAATAATATGAGTTGCATTGTTCAGGGTTAAGTTCTAGATTTCTACACATGTTAACAGAGCAGCTGAATGGGCACCAACCAGGAAGGTAGCAGAGAGGATTTCTGAATTAGATGGAAGTTGTCCATGATGATGTCCAAGGTCTCTTCTCTCTTGTTGTTGTTGTTGTTGTTGTTAGGTGCCATCGGTATCCGTTAATAGTCTCAAATTCTAAGCAGCATATAGTGTTTCATTCAGAACCAAGTAAGAAAATGGGACCTTTGATCTCCTATTGCACAGTTCACAAGTATACTTTGACTATTATCCTTCATGCCAAGTTCTCTTTCTGGGTAATACGAATTTCTAACAATAAGATTACCCTACCAGGCACCATTCTAAACTTTTTATACATATTAACTCATTTAATCCTCACTGCAACCTATGAAGTAGATACTGGTAGTATTGCTATTTTTCACATAAAGAAAGTAAGATACAAAAATGTATAGGTACTGGTAGTATTGCTATTTTTCACATAAGGTACAAAAAAGTTAAATAGTTTGCCCAAGGTCAAGTAAGCAACTGATGGAGCTGGGACCCAACTCCTAATAGACTAGCCTTAAAGCTTACTAGTATGTGGTACTCAGGGCCTCATATAATACAGTCTTGTTTCTGATAGTCACAGTTTTTGCCTCACTAAACTAAGCTCCTTGAAGGCAGGAACTGCCTCGGTTTCTACTGACCACTGCACCTCAGTACCTGACAACTAAAAGGTAACCAGTCAATGATTTTTTAAATGAATAGGATAAATTAGTTCCTATCTTTCATGTCTTTCAAAAGTTGGGTCATCAAAATTGTTACTTTAATATCAAGATTATTTATTTGATTAAAGATATTTATCTGATTAAAGGTAGGAAGTGGTTCAGAAATGTTGGTTGATTGTGTGAGTAGTATCAACAGATCCTTGAGATGACGTAACATAAACACATAAATAAAATTAGAATCAGAACAGAGGCAAATCCAATTGCAGAAATGTATCCTGAATGCACGTTAATATAAATACACAGGCTGTCCTACCTAGCTCCTTCAAGTCGTTCATGCATTTGTCCTAAGGTTTTCAGCAGCCACAGAGGAAAAGGAAAATTCATCTATTTCTTATTTTGCCTGTTTTTAACCTATAAAAGGAATAGCTCTTGAGATAAGCAAATCTATTCTTAGCATCAAACTAGAAACTTCTTCCGGGGATCTACAACAGATTATTTGGGAAGGAAATGAATGGTCTTCCACAACATTCTATGTGCATGATCTTTATTTGGTCTGTTCCTGCAAGACTAAGACATCATACTCAGCCTCCTTAGTAAGGAGGGAGCAACGCAGACAGCAGGTTTAATTTTGGCCGGAAAGTTGACATAAATTGATAATCTGCAAATCATTGTGTTTAATTTCTAAATTAGATGTAGCATTAAGTTGAAGCAATACCCTGCATAAACTCCTCCTGTTTTTTCCACCTATTTTCCTCACAGCAACTTGAGAATAAATTCAAAACTCTTCAACTACTATCTCCTCATTTTTCTGGGCTGAAGCTTAAAATCCTTAACTTTCTGCAAGGACATGTGTGATCTGACCCTTGGTTGCATCACTCACCACAGTTTGTACCTCTGTGCCTACTGTTCCCTGTCCTGGGTCCACATCACTGGCATTTCTCCTTCATACCAATGTTATTTTCACAGTCAGGCTCTGCACATAACCGTTCCATTTGCCTGGAGCATGGCCCTCGCCTCCCCCGCTGCTATCCTTACCTAGTTAATTCCTACTTCTCAAAAGCTACTCTCTGACAAAAATATCACTTCTATTCCCCTTGGATGAACTGGGCACCTCACATCATTGTGATCCTTCATCACACTCTGCACATTTCTTTTGTGGGACATTTTAATATTTTCATTAGTTCATTCAATGTCTTATTCACTTGTTGGACAGGTTTGAATCTAAAATGTTCCCCAAAGGCAATGTGTTTGAATGTTTGGTCCCCAGATGGTGGCACTGTCCTAGGAGGTTTTTGAACTTTGGGAGGTTGGATTCTAGCTTTAAGGAAGCAGCTCCCTGGAGGTGGGCCTCTGGAGGTTTTTACCCAGAGCCCTGGATTCAGTCTCTCGCTGTTCCTGACCCTCCATGTCATGAGGTTGTTAGCCATGGGCCCTGCTGCTGCCTCACCTGCCCTAATGCCATTATGGACTAATCCTCTAACTATGAGCCCCTGATAAATATCTCTTCCCCTGATAAATATCTTGTCTCATATGGTACTCTGCCATAGCAAGAGTGATCTAACTAATACATATACCTTCTATTCTAGCCTGTGACTCTGAGTATCTTCATCACAATACAAGCTACATATATTGTTGCTGTTAGGTGCTGTCAAATCGGGTCCAACTCATAGTGACCCTCAGAGGGTTTCTAATGGCTGATTGTTTCAGGATTGCTTTGGGAGTGGATTGCCATGTCCTTCTCCTGAACCTACATATAATCAGTAATTATTCCTGTGTGGTTCACTGATGCATCCCCAGAACCTAGCACATAATATTGTATATGGTATGTATGAATCAGAATAGCCTGAGTTATGATATGGAAATAGGCCTAAAACTTTAGTGGCTGAAATCAATACAGGTTTACTTTTTGATCACTCTGTATGTACATCAGGTAGACTGGGATCTCCTCCCATCTTCCCATCACAGTCATTCAGGGTCCTGGGCTGGCAGAATAGCCATTATCTAAAATACTGGCAGTTGTGAAGAAGTGTGTGGGGGTCTCTAGAGTTTTATTCAAGATTTAAATGATTCCCTAGAGTTTTAACCAAGAGTTAAGTACTCCAGCCCAGAAATGCACAAGACATTCCCACTTAGAAATCACTGGCCCAAACTAGTCACCTGCCAATATCTAACTACAAGTGCTAATAGGGAGGAACCAAAATTACTTGGCAGCTGTACCACTGACTATGACAGACAGAGCTTAATAAATATTTAAGGAAAGGATGGCTGAATCATTGTGAAATGTAGTTGTGACATAGATAAAAGCCATGTGTTTCTCTGCAAAATATGTGTTCATATGCTATGCATAGGATGTAGATTAGCCTAATGAGCTTGTATTATTTCAATTTACAAAATCTACTCACAGTTTAATTAACCAGAGAACAAATTTGATATATACAACATATAGCAAATATTTGTTTATAAAAGTATTTTTATAAAAAGTATTGTGCTTTTTTATAAAATGTAGTATATAATACTTGTCTGTAAAAGTAGATATTTAACAAATAACTGAAAATTTACTATTTATGAAAAATTAATTCTTCAAATAAACTATAAAATATTTCATTAGTCAGAGTTCATTAGACTGGTTCACACAGCTGTTCAAACATACACACATTCTGCAGGGTTGATTGAAAAGTAATATCTATTGCATATTCTGTTCTCCTTGCTGACTATAATTTTGCATTTTTCCTGAACATTCAATTTTCTATATTTAATTGAAAATTAATTAGAGTTCATTAGAGTATAAATTGCATCTAATTATTTCACTGAATTCTAACCATAGGTCATGCATCTTAAACACAGAAATGGTCTAGCATTTATTTCAATAAGAAGTGGAAGAATTGTCAGGATTATTTTGATACCCAAATGGGGAGTTGGCATTTGTTTGACTCAGTTCTGTCTTTAATTTGGGGCTTGAATGGAGACTTTCAGAGTTAAAGTAGAAAATTGAGCCAGAATGAGGAGAAAACCCAATAGGAACTTTTCCTTAAGGTAGAAGATTTTTGTGAAATTTGTTTTTCTTTGCTTAGTGGAATTTTCAGCTACAAAATTCTGATGCTCATCAATCCCTCTGAAGGAAATCTACAATACTATGACTTAGATCACTTCTTCCTATCTGGGGTTCACAGACATAGTATCTGGGACCTGGTTGTTCTCTGTGTAAATTCTTAAATGTTGTGTTTTTATTTTCTAAGAATTCAAACACACACACACACACACACACACACACACACACACACACACACACACACACACACAGTCTCACACCTCCATATAATTAGGATGACAAATTTTAGCATTTGCTTTGTGTTTTTTCCCTGACACCAAGAAGTACTACTTTAGTTGAATACTGTTACTACTTTAGTTTAATACTATTGAATAACTATGGAATACTGTATATGCGGTACAGATAGGGGACAGTGGATTTATACCAAGGAACACCTAAATGATAAGCTAAGTAATGGCTAGTTTCAACCACAAAAAGGGAGAAGAATGTGACAATCCACTACCAAAGCAATCCAGAAGAAATTAGCCATTGAAAACCCTACAAGGGTCCCTCTGATTTGGACCTGACCTGATGGCACCTCACAACAAGAAGATAAGACTGGTGCTAATATAAATATATGCAACTGAATATAACCTACACTGTCACAATCAGCAATACATATACCCATCAAATGCAACGTAGTGTCAGCAAAGATCATCTGACATGTTAACTCAATGTTGACAATTGAAATCTTAGCTTTATTTGATTGTTTGTACTGTATTCTATATGCCCAGAAAACATTTGGTTTCTCATTCATTTGCGAGTTCATATCTGATTTGACTCTACTACAAACAAAATTCAAGCCTCTCACTCTGGACTGTAATGTCCTGAAGGACCTGCCCTCCTCTGACCTGGTTGGTTGCCATCCTGCCACGCTCCCTTTGACCCTCATGCTCTAAATCCCCTGGAATTTCTAGTGGTTGCTTTTGTATTCAATGTTGTTTCCACCTGAACAGTTTTTCAGGCTCTTAACAAAGCTAGTTACCACTCATCTTTCCAATTATAGCTTATTTGGCCCCTGTTTGGAGTGGCCTTCCCTGATCTCTCTCTCTATGCTATGTTATGCTCTCTCTCTCTTGCTATGATTTTCTAGCAGAATCCCCTATTGATTTCCTTCATGATCTTAAATCAATTTATAATTTTTTGATTTTGCTTATGTGATCACTTCTTCACTTCTCTAAACACCAAACAAACATAGTCAAATCAAGAGCGCATGCATGTGCATGCACACACACACACACACACACACACACACACACAGCAGAGAGTAGGTTCCATAAATACAGTGGTCTCATCACCTTGTTCTTCATCCTATTACCATTTCTTAAAAGTGTGCTTGATACCAACAATAAATAGTATTTGACTAAATAGCAAAATGTGTCTGTCTCTAAGCTTGTGCTAATTTCATCAGTGAAAAATGGCATGTTACTGTTTTAATTTGCCACTGTGGTTACTCATGGCATTGGATATTTTTGTATGTTTTTTGGTAACATATATTTTTGTTAGTGAATTTCATGTACTATACATTGTCTACTTTTCTTCTCAAGAATCTTTCTGTTTCTCTGTAAATGCTATTGATATAATCAGGGCATTAATCTTTTAACTAATTTGAATATTGTTAGAAAGTCCCCAGCTTTCCATTTGGCTCACAACATCTTATGACTTTTTTTGTACAAAATGATTTCTGTTTGGCGCCTGAAAGCTGTCAGTGTTTTTCCTGTGGATGTTATTAATCAAATTTCACAGATGAACCATCTAAGATTAAAAGAAAAAATTTACAAATGACTCATGTTGGACTAGATCTACCTACAAAATGCATATTCTTTTCACTCTACATGCCAGCTGATTTCTGTATCTTTAGAGACTGTGTCTCAATGTGTGGCAGTAGGGAGTTGTCATGGTTTACTCTGATATACCACATATACCAATGATTTGGTGGCTTAAATGCAGATATTTATTTCTCATAGTTCTAGAGACTGGGAAGTCCAAGACCAAGGTGCCAACTGCTTTAGTTCCTGGTGAGGGCTCTTTCTTGGTGTGTAGATGGATGCCTTCTTGCTATTTTCTCTCATGGAAGACAGTGGTCATCTTTCCCATGTTGTCTTCTTCCACTTCCTCCTCCTCCTCTTCTTCTGCTTCCTCCTTCTCTTCCTCTTCCTCCTCCTGCTCCTACTCCTTTCTTTTTCTCTTTTTGTCTTCTTCTTTAGAAGTCACTCACTATGTAGCCCAGGCTGGCCTTGACTTTTGAATCCTCTTGCCTCAGCTTCCCAAATGCTAGGATTACAGGTGTGTACTACCACTCCTGGCTCTCTTATGTCCTCCTAAAAGGGCACTAATCCCATTCATGAACACTCCATTCTCATGACCTAATTACATCCCAAAGGCCCCACCTCCAAACATCATCACATTGAGGATAAGATTTCAACACAGGAATCTTAAGGGACACAAGCATTCAGTTATACCAGATTGTTAAATAAATCTCCCTATTTATACATATCTTCAAGGGAGGAAATGAGCCTCATTGTTTTATTGTCATATTCATGTGAATGTATCATGTGTATCATTTAACAAAAGTCTTCTAGGGACCCTGAATTTTATAAAGCCTATCCTGGTGTTTCTAATGAAAATTCCACATTTGCCTGCACTAAGATTGTGTGGGGCTGTAGCTGTAACACTGTGGCATCCAATCCTGGCCAACTTCAGAAACTAAGCAGGGTTGGGCCTGGTTAGTACTTGGATGGGAGACTGCCTGGGAGCAGCAGGTGCTGTAGGCTTGGGAGAAGGACCTGGCAACCCACTCCCAAAAAAACAATCAGCCATTGAAAACCCTGTGAATAACAGAGAAGCACTGACAATACTGTTTCACCTGTTGTAGGTAGGATTGCTATGAGTGGGACACCGACTTGAGGGTACTTAACAACAACAACAAGATTGTGTGGACCAATTGAAACCTTGTTTCTGAGCTTTAGGCCAACATTTATAACTTTGATATGGTAACAATGTATCTTATGTTAATCAACAACTTTAATGGATGTTCCACATGCCTTTGTTGAAAGTACAAATGGGACAAAATATTATTGCTAATTACGTATTACATGGATAAAAATTATTGTTGGATAATTAAGCCATTATCTAAGGTTATCTTTATTTTCATTTGACTGTACAAAGTATTAAACTTTAAGGGAATGAAATATTCTTTTTGTTTATTAACATATTAATTGTATGTATTAACAGGCATCATTGTGATTTTTCCATTGATGTATAAATCAGGCACTGATCAAATCAAACCTCCCTTGTTCTACCCTTACCCCAACCCTTCCTACTGTCTGTTGTTAGGTGCCATCGAGTCATGTCTGGCTCATAGCAACCCTATGTACAACAGAACAAAACACTCTCCAATTCTTTGCCAGGCACATGATCTATTTTATGTTTAAGCCCATTGTTGCAGCCACTGTGTCAATCCATCTAGTTGGGGTCTTTCTTTCTCTTGTTGTTTTGCCACTATCCCAAACATGATGTCCTTCTCCAGGGATTGGTCACTCCTGACAATATGTCCAATTATGTAAAATGCAGTCTAGCCATCCTTGCTTCCAAGAAGCACTCTCCTTGCACTTCTTCTAGGACAGATCTGTTGGTTCTTTTGACAGTCCATGGTATATTCAATAGATGTCTCCAGCATCATAATTCAAAAGTGTTGATTCTTCTTCTGTCTCCCTTATTCAACGTCCAGATTTCATAAGCAAATAACATGACCATGGCATGAGTCAGATGCACCTTCATCTTTAATATGACATCTTTACTTATCAACACTTTAAAACAATCTTTTGCAACAGCTTTTCCCAATGCAATGTGTCTTTTGATTTCCCAACTGAGGCTTCCATGAGTGTTGATTGTAGAACCAAAGAAAGCAAAATCTTGGAGAGTCTCAATCTTTACTCCATTTATCATAAAATTACTTACTGACTCAGTTGTAAGGATGTTTTTTGTTGCTGTTGAGTCACAACCAATACTGAAGGCTTTGTTCTTTGATATTTCAAATCCTCTTCAGTTTCAGCAAGCAAAGTTGTGTCATGTGCATAAAGCAGGTTGTTAATGAATCTTCTTCCAAGGCTGATGCCATGTTCTTCTTCATGAAGCCCAGCTTCTCAGATCTGACAAGATCAGATGACCAGGTAGTGTGGCTGTAGACAAGAGCAAAAATAAAGATGTGGAAATTGTGGTGGTTTTAGTACCTAAGGTATATTATAGTCATTTGTCATTTGCATTCTTTAATTTGGGGAATTACATGATTTCCCTGAATTTTGTGGTCATAGGAATAAAAATGCACTGTTCCTCTACCTACTTCCAGGCTATGGTCTTCCAACATTTACTTTAAGAAAACCTTTACCTCATAGCTGGGCATGGTGGCACATGCTGTCATCCCAGCACTTGGGAAGCTGAGGGAGGAGAATATGGATGACATAGCAGATCCTACCTCAAAAAAAAATACAATAAAATAAAATATAAAAGGAAAAAATCCTTCATTTCTCAATTAATGGTGAAATCATCTTCTGGCTTCCCATCTAGTGCTTTTGTTGAATCAGCATTCTTTAGAAAGGTCTAAGGACAAATATCTTTGTGGACCCTACTGTGGTTGCAAACAAAGAATTCACTATCTTCAAAAGCTCATTGAAATTCATTTTATATGTTAAAAAATATTGCTGTTGTTTTTTTCCAACTCAATTTATCACCTACTCTGAAAGTGATTGATTGAAACCCTAGAACTTAGTACAGTGTCTAATCCAGAAAGCACTCCAAAATGTCAGCCCTGAGGCAATTCTGGGTACTCTGAGAGAAACAGAAAAATTGGAAGATACATTTTTTCCCCGTCAATTATCTCTGTGTGAAGTGTCAGAGCAGAACAATGGGGAAAAAAAGCTACACACACACACACACACACACGTACATGCACACACACACATCAAAAGCTCTCTCTATGTGCACTCCTACTACATAAATACAGTATAAACACCTCATGTTATATTCTATGGCCAAGATCTAACCCTGAAACTCCACCTTGGATTTCTAAGTTTTCTCTTGCGACAGCCCAAAACATTTTTACTTCTTTTCACCTTTATTATTATGAAAATTAAATGATACAGGATTTTAAAAAGGAGAGGAGAATGAAAATTTGAAAGGAAAAAAAGCATATAGGTATCTGTTTCTTCAAATATTTCTATGATCTTTGTGAGTGACATGAAATAGTTTATTTTTCAGGCCCATTCATTGCCTTCCTAGCAATTTCAAAGTTGACTGCTCCTACAAGAGAGGGAAATTAACTGAGAGAGGGGGAGAGGCACCAGTGTGATAGGATGGGCGATTTGACAGTAAAGACTGATCTGATTTCCTATGATCCTGCACTCTAGCTCAAGATTATTGTCTCAGATCTTCTCTTTTATCATCATTCAGTTTTTTGGTTTTTATTATCATTCAGTTTTGGTCTCTGGGATTGAGATATTTTTATTCCAATAAAGAATACATATTTGATGTTATCCATATGTCTATTTTCTTCCTTCAGATATGTCTGAAAAATTCCCTACTGGGTGTGGAGATTGAGTTTTAATGATATTCACCATTATTTGTCTTTGCTAGAATCATCAGTATTCTTTTCCTAGTATCGCACATTATTGTTGTTGTTAGGTAAAGAAAAATAAGGCTGCTCTATCAAAGGCTGGATGACCAAGTATCTCTCCTCAAATACAATCATGTATACTCCATCTTGATGAAATGACTACATACTGGAGAGTAGTCTTGTGACATTCCATCCTTCATCCTTTGTATCATCTTGACAAAATTTTTTAAACTTGATAGAGATCAAATTTTCTATGTAAAATTTTCCACAAAATTATCTCTGAAGTGTAGAAATATGTATTATTTTTCTTTACCTGCAAAATAATAATGCTAATAAATATCTCCATCAGTTGTTAAGAATGTTGCATATTTATAAAGCACTAAGATTGGCACATGTGTCTCTACTAGGGTAGTAGGTTGCTATCTTTAGTCTACTTTCTCTTCAAGGCTGAATTCAAGTCTTAATGCCATCTATAAAATCCTGTCTAAGAATCCAACATTTTGCATTATTTCCTACAGTAAACCCTTTTCTATGTCATTTATCTTTTGGTATATGATATTTTATATTTATAATACATAGATATAGATATGTCTGCAGCCATAGCACTCTGGTATCTTATCCCACCTGATCTTGGAAGCTAAGCAGGATTGGCCTTTTTAATCCTTGGACAGGATACTGCCTGGGAATACCGGGAGCTGCAGGCTAAGGAGAAAGACCTGGTAATCCACTCCCAAAACAATCCACCATTCAAAACTCTATGAATAACAGAGAAGCACTGACAATAGTGTTGAGCATGGCACAATATTAGGGAGTGTTTCATTCTATTGTACATATGGTGGCTATGAATAGGACCCAATTCAACAACACCTAACAACAACAAAACAACAAGATATACATATAGGTACTTATATATTTGTCTAACCTTCCCAACCAGATTATAAATTTCAAGAGAGAATAGATGATGAATAATGCCACTTTACATCTCTATTGCCTAACAAAGTACTCAGTGACTAATAGACTCAAAAGTTAAGGATCATTCAATTATATTTCCACTCCTTACTTTCTTGAATAAATAGGATTTCTATATTAACCTCACAATTTAAAAAAATAGTTAATTTAGATGATCTAAGTTAAAACTCTCACCAAAATCTATTGGAGAAAAAAATGTTCTGAAGAAAGTCAGCCAAAACAATACACAATTATGTCAAAACACTATAGCTGATTTAAATATATAAGCTAGCCTTGCATTTCACTGTGCCAATTTACTTTTCCCAAATATTCCAACACAACAAAGTGCTCAGAGGCATTGCCCATCTACATAAACCCTGTGTTATTCACCTCTGCTGACAAACATGGATTTTCCCCATGTTCTTCCTGACTGTTAGAGTTAGAACAATAACACAGGCCATAGGGAATTTGTTTGAGTGAACATCAGTATTGATAAGCAGTAGACTGGATAGTAATAGCAGTATAAAGCACTGACATCTCACAGGAAACATCCTTCCATCAGTTTATAAGAAGCAACTCCTCTCCCTGTTGCCCTCTGAGGAAGGAATCTAGATTTAACAAGCTTTAGGAAATGTAGTAGGAGACCCTCATGGTAATGATGCCTGATTAAGGTATACCAAAGAATTACTAGTTAAAGGATAAGGATGAGAGAGAGACAAAATGGTGAAAATAAGGAGAAAGAAGAGTTACAGATGGAAGAGAAAGAAATATTTGTTCACATTAAAATTATCACAAGAAGTATCCAACAAATAAATATCATTTATTGACATATATGTCATGGTTAATTTTATGTGTCAACATGACTGGGCCATAGGCTGCCCAGCTAGCTAATTAAACATTATTTCTGAGCATGCCTGTGAAGATGTTTCCAGAGGAGATTTGCATTTGAATTGATGGACTGAGTAGAGCAGATATTCTTCCCTAGTATTTTCTGCATTAGCCAATCTTTTCAAGATCTAAATAGAACACAAAAGCAAAGGAAGGTTGGATTTACCTGACCTGTGCCTGGCTGTTATATCCATCTTCTCTTGCCTTGGTGCTTCTGATTCTCAGGCCTTAGGACTCAGGCTGGAATAGACACCTTGGGCTCACTAGCATTCAGACTTTCAAACCACACCACTGATATTCCTGGGTCTCCACCTTGCAAACCAGACCATGGCAGTTCTTAGCATCCATAATCCTGTAAACCAATACCTTATAATAAGTATCTTTATGAATATATAAAGATATTAAAAATAATTCTGGACATATATATGTGTGTGCATATACATGTAATGTGTGTTTATGTGTGTGTATGTTTTTGTGTGTAGATTTGACTCCTATTAATGTGAATGTCATGACAGAGAATGCTTCATTAAGGGGGTTGAAATTTTGGGTAGTTTCTGATGGGGAAACCACAGGTTCCTTATTGAAGGAGTGACTTATTCTTGACTTCCATCTCTAAAATAGCTCCTCATATGTGACAATAAAGTTGAACAGAAAGTAGTTTAAATCTTGGCACATAGATATTATATGTCTGTGACAGCTAATTTTCCAAGCTAAGATCAGGATACTATGCAATTAACTGCCTAAAAGAATTAAACAAACAATTATGTGGTATCTCTGGTGATGATGAAATGTTAGCTTGGTAAATTAAAGTCTGAGAAAGTAAACCATTCTAAGAAATATGAAATTATTATTTTAAAGGGTGTTTGAATTGTATCTTCAAGGTAATGAATGCCTTTTAAGTCATTCAGCAATTTAAACAATTATTTAACTTTAAAAGTATGAAGAGTATTTGGTAATTTAAAACAAATCTGTATTTGCAGAATTATTCCAATTTTGATCCTATTCTCTAAATTACTCTATTCGGATCACTACATATGGTTCAAATTAACTATTTGTCTAAGTATTTCTGGATATTTGCTCCTACTTTTTACACATGAAACAGGTTCTTGTCCAATGTTAAAATTAGAGTTTTGTATCTTTCCTGG
>VMDO01000885.1:27242-96277 GCA_007922755.1 Pedetes capensis
GGAAGCTAAGCAGGGTCGGGCCTGGTTAGTACCTGGATGGGAGACCGCCTGGGAACACCAGAAGCTGTAGGCTTGGGAGAAGGACCTGGCAACCCCCTCCCAAAAATCAATCTGCCATTGAAAACCCTATGAACAGCAGAGAAGCACTGACAATAGTGTTTCCCCTGTTGTACAGAGGGTCGCTATGAGTCGGGTACTGACTTGACGGCACCTAACAACAACAACAACATCTTTCCTGGTGACCAAAGCAAGTTTGCTTCAAAAGAAAACCTTCTCTTTTTAATTTCCTTAAATAATCTACTCTCCTTGATTCTCCTGAGCATATGCCCTACCCTTGGAAAGGAAACAGAGAAGATGAATGTTTCTATAGAGAAGGCAAGAGAAGTGGTTGAGTTCTAGGATCTCAACATTATCACCAGCAGCTTTGTATTGATACAAAATGTTCTAGTACAATTTACTCCCATTCTAAATTATTACCATGATGGTTATCTAAGAGTTTGGTGGACACATTTGATATTCGAAGATGGTGTGTTTATAGGAAAATATTAAGTATTTTCATGATGTTTAGGTGAGGCAACAGAAATACAATCTGCTTAGAAAGTGGTTACATGTTATTCTATTTTTTGAAAGAATATAATCCTCAGATTATTTATTATTTACCACAAAGACTTGGGGATTATTTCACTTTCTTTATCCTAGGCCTACCACAATTTATGAAAAAATAAATTATATTGGCAAAGCAGCATGCCTCAAGCAGTCTAAAATTAATCTGAATAATTGTTACTAAACTAGAAAAGAGGAACCACTAAGCCTCACTGAGGGAGACATATTGAGTAATCTGCCAAGACCACTTATTACTGTGTGCATCATTTTCACTTACCAGGCTCCCTGCCACTACCCTCGACAAACCAATGTGTCAGAAAAATTACAAAATGTCTTTGGGGTCATTCACACATGGCTGAAACTATGAACCTTTAATGTCTGATTTTCTGGGAAGAAAGTATTTGAAAAATGCTTTATAATATTTTAAATTATATAGTATGGCTAATATTTTCTGCTGTAAGGGATATCGTGCTTTTTGAAAACCAGTTTTAGAAATTACAGTTTCTCCAATATTTTGCAAGTCCTTAAACCAATGTACATTGTCAGCTACAATATTTTATCTCAAAACAAATAAAACTTTTTTATTAACAGTTCTATGTCGGGCTCTTAAAACACTGTAAAATAAAATGCTTCACTGTGAGAAAGTGTGTCATAGGGTCCCTGGAGAAGTCACCAAAAATATTTTTTCTGTCTGTTATGACATCTCAAGTGTAGCTGATGCTGCTGTTAGAACAAAGAGAACCTTTAATTAACATTCCTGTGACTTCTATTTTTTTATTTCTCATCCTATTTATAACCATTTGAGTCATCGTAAGATAACAACTTTAATAAATAAACCTAGTAATTGTTTTGGATAACATTTAATTTTACATTTTCTTATAAGTGAACATTTAATGTTTTTTTAATATTCTCCTGAAAGATTTGCACTTTCAAGTCCTGTGCATTAATTAGATAAAGAGTATAACATTTTATAAAACACCATTAGTCCTTATAGGAAAATACATGCCAATGGCTAGATATTTTTGCTAAAATTAATGGGCATGGTTTCATAGTGAATGATTATATGGCTTAAGGATACACTCATAATCTGGGCTTGGTGGCACAAACCTGTAATCCCAGCGGCTTGGGAGGTGGAGCCAGGAGGATTGCAAGTTCGAGACCAGAGGAAGTCTGCGTAATTTAGTGAGACCCTGTCTCAAAAAGTAAAGAAAAAAAAAAAGGGCTGGGGGTGCAGCTCAGTGGTCCAGCACTTGCAGAGCATGCAAGTGCGAGGCCTTGGGTTCAACCCCTAGTACTGCAAAAAAAAAAAAAAAGAAAGAAAAGAAAAGAATACACTCATAGATTTTAAGATAAAATAACATTCTTTTTGAGAGTAAAAAAAGATTTTAAAAGAGTAAGGTGTTAAGTGGGAAAAATATCACATTTGAGCAAATGAGATAAAAACCAAGTTTTAGAACTTAAGATCAAGTAACATATTGAAAATTAAAGTTTGTGTTGATATGCTATATAAATATTCCCATTTACTTAATAAATACAAAGGCCTGCAGCCATAGCCCTGTGGCATCGATCCCATCAGATCTCAGAAGCTAAGCAGTGTTGGGCCTGGTTAGCACTTGGATGGGAGACTGCCTGGGAATACCAGGTGCTTTAGGCTTGGGAGATGGACCTGGCAACCCATTCCCCAAAAGTCAATCCACCATTGAAAACCCTATGAACAGCAGAGAAGTACTGACAATAGTGTTTCACTTGTTGTACATAGGGTCGCTATGAGTCAGATACAGACTCAATGACACCTAACAACAAAAACAACAATAAATACAAAATATAAATTGCAAACTTATTAGATGGGACACTATTGGTCTTCATTCCATCTTCTCATCTTCTTTCTTACAGATGTTTCTCTAGTTGAGTGTTTCCTAGACTTCTCTAATCACAAGAGTGTCCTGGGCCCCCTCTTGAAATAGTAATTCCCAGAAGTAATGTAACATGTCATGATAGATATTTAGGAAACATTGATCTCCTGTTTGCATTACAGGAGTAATGCTCAGTTGGTAGAGCGCTGTGCTGCAGTCTCTGAGGTCCCAAGTTCAATTCCCAGCATTGCAAAAGGGGGGGAAGGGCCTGGCAATCCACTCCCAAGGCAATCCCAAAACAGCCATTGAAAACCCTATGAGGGTCGCTATGAGTCGGATACCAACTCAACATCCCCTAACAACAACAACAATATTCATAATCTTTGGAGGTCTTGTTAAAATGCAGATACAGATTTGTTTAATAAAAGCTTTGGACGATGCTACTATTTGTCCTTCTGTAAGTTGCAGAGAATTCGAGAAGCATGCAACCTCCCAGCACAGGACCCTCTTCTAGAAAGTCCTCAGTAAATGTTTATTGCTGAATCAGAATCTCACTAGGTGTGTTGGCATAAGGCATTTTATTCTCTTTCCTCCTTCCCTCCCTTGACCCAATTCAACCCTGTGCACAGAAACTTTTTGATTTTGTACTTAGTACATTGAGCTCTTGTGTTTGTTCTGTGGAGGTGTGCCCTTTCTGTTGAATATTCTTCCAAAAGTCATCATGTTCTGATTCATCATTCTGACAGTATTTACTTCAAGTTGTAATTTGTTTAGCTACTTCAATTACAATTATAAGTTACCTTTTGAGGATGACTTCTCTCCCTTGCACATACTTTGGCCAGAAGCATAATTATCTGAATCCTTGTAAGAGAACCAAGAAAGTATTGCCTAACACTTCATTTTTAAAAAGTGCAGAGAAGGAAGAAATGGATGTGGTTGCTTTTGTCCCAGGAAAAGAAAATTCAATTATCTAATGTAGTTGCTCACAAATGTACCATTCCTCAATCTCTACTTGATTTTGAATATTAAATTGGTCTAAATCCATCCAATTACTTTTTAAGCCTCTCATGTTACCATGGAGAGTGCAAGGCCAATACTGTCCATTAATTTCCCCAGTAATAAGCAGAAAAGCTAAGTCCACCAAGACACGGTGAAGTGCAGAAAGCATTTTGTACATGAGGAGTTCTGTGAAGGAAGTGGTGAGGAGCTGGTGTGGCTATGATATAGAGACAAAGAACACTGAGAGACAGAAAACGGAGACAGCCTGCCATGCACACTTCACACGAAAACACTCAAAGTATTGGAAAATCTGTAAATAATGGAATTGTTGTCTTTCCCAACTCACTCAGTTGGCCAAAGGCAAAATGCCTTAAATGGCGTCTTTGCTATGTCCCTGCCAATCAGCAGTTCACCCAAGAAAAGGTAAATAAAATTCACTGTTAAGATTGACCTCAGCTTTTATTTCTTCCCTCACTCCACTTTCTTTTATGTAAATCAGGGATTTTATGAAGCTAGATGAATTTATTATACACAGGTCTGATTATATATAAGTTAAACAATGTGCTAATGATTATATTTTCTATTATTCTTTGAAAAAGGAAGTTTAACTTGTAGTATCTAACCATAGTTGTGACAGCTGGCCTCAGATATTAAAACACTATCATGAAGAAGAGAGAAAACATTTCATTTTAGCTTTAGAAAGCCACATTATATCAATAGGTAACAATCACAAGGACAAATATCTTTGCTTAACAAACAACTTCCTTGCAATCAAAATTCTAATAGTCTCCCATGTAAGTTCAGGGGTTATGTAACACAGATATGGAAAAAATAGCACTTATCATATATTTTAATCTCTAATTTATTTGTCTGACTTATCCACTTGAGGCCAGGGACTGTTTCTTCTTCATCTTTGTGTCTCCTGCACCATGTAGAGGGTGTAGCTCATATTCATTGAACAAATTCTGTGGAGCAGTTCCCAAAAGACACAGACTTAAGACTTTGGAACCTTTCCCAATGCCATGCCCTTGTCATGCTGAGTGAATGAATGAGTCATGAGTTTCAAGCTTACTTAATGTTTCCCACAGGTCATATTAATGGCCAAGCTAATCTTGGCTCCTCTCTGTTAATCCAATTTCCTAGGATATTTATTGACAGCTCTCGGTTAGGAAATGAGCAGTTTCTTTATATCCTGGCAAGGGTTTGCCACTTCCTCTTTTCTTGGCATGCTCCTCTCTGTCACTACACAGAGTTCTGCAGATTGTTCTCTAGGTTGTAACGATCTCTTGAGTTCCCTTCCTTTTCTCCATTACTTTTATGAATTAGCCTTTGTGTCAGTGGTTGGGAAAAGAAAAATAGTAGTAGAAAATCAATATACAGTAGGAGCACCAGGAAAGTAACTGGAATGTACATTTTACATTAAGATTCTGGCTATACAAATGCGCACAGTTTGGGATTAATTGAAAGATTCTCCTATTTGTGTTCACTCACAACCTGTTTGTGCATTCCTAAGATCTATGGGATTCTAGGCTCCTCTGTTTTATGGAATCATCTGAACAACTTCCTGGGAACGGTCAACTCCTGCATTCCTACACAACAGAGTTATATGCAAAGGTATCCAGCACATGGTTAAAAATTAATGATAATACCTGTGCCTACTTAAAATACTGAGCTAGAAATAAGAATGAATTGTGCACATATTACTTAGGAGCTTTTAATGCCTCTGAACATAAGAATCTTGAATGCAGCAATTGGATGAAAGATCTTTAATTCATGGTTCTTATAAAAATGGCAAATGACTACGTTGAGAAGGACTGAAGAAAAGTGTGCCTAATAATGTAGGCAGCGCACTGTAAATGTCACTAATACAAAGCCTTGCTTCTTGATATGACTGCAGCATAGCAATCACCTCAGAATTTGTTTAAAATGTGGAATTTTTTGGTGGGGGCATAGTTCAGTGGCAGAGTACTTGTATGCCTAGTCTTTGTGAGGCCCTGGGTTCCATCCATCCTCAGCATTGAAAAAGAGAAGGAGGAGGAGGAGGAGGAAGAACAAAAGAAAAAAAAAGAAAAGGAAATGAAAGGAAATAGAAAAGAAAAGAAAAAAAGAAGAAGGAAAAGGAAAGGAAGAAACTAGGGTCCACCCTAGACTTACTAAATCAGAATCTGCATTTTTAACAAAGTCCTCAGGAGACCTAAAGGCACATTATGTTCAGGAAGCTATTCTAATGAGTACACGGTAGATATTGATCACATTCCAGTTTCTTCTCACAGAGGAACTGATGGTAGAATTTACCCAGTGTGATTAAAGGAATGATCTCAGTATAGAACGGTCCTAAATTCTCCTTTGTCTTAATGCTGCCCCCAAAGTCTACTCTGAACTAGAATTCTTCAGGACCTTATAGTAAGATTTAGTCTTTCCTTGTGCATGCACTTAAATGACAGCCCTTGTGAGCTGAGCCTATGCTCAGTAAGGGTAGGAGAATGGTCTACAGCAATGCAATCCAAAGTGAGGTTAGAAGACTGAGTGTCCATTCCCAATTTGTTTGTTAATAGTCTGCAGCAAAATAAGGACTTTGGTAGAATGTACATGATGATATAAGGAGCTTGTATCAAAATAGTGCCTATGTCACTAGGCCGCTGTTATTTTTTTTGTAGGTAAAGCTTTTCAATGAGGGAAGCAGTGTGCTTGTTACCTCCTCATGGATGAGAAATTTGAGCAGCACAGGCAAAAACACTGAATGCAGAGGGCCTCTATTTGCTAGAATATGAATATGCTTAATTGTTAATCTACATGGCAGATCTTTATATTAGAGCATAAACTAGTTCCTACCATCGATTAGTAATTTTGTGAATTCTCTAACATCCTATAACCTGCAGCCGTACTACTGTGGCATCTGATATCATCTGATCTCGGAAGCTAAGCAAGGTCGGACCTGGTTGGTATTTGGATGGGAGACCGCCTGGGAACACCAGGTGTTGTTGGCTTGGGAGGAGGACCCAGTAACCCAGTCCCCCAAAAAACAATCAGCCATTGGAAACCCTGTGAATAGCAAAGAAGCACTAACAGTACTGTTTCACCTGTTGTACATAGGGTCGCTATGATTCAGACTCCAACTGGACGGCACCTAACAACAACAACAATATAACATCTTGTGGGGCTGGTGTTTAGCTCAGTTGATAGAGAGCTGCTCTGTACTCTCTGTGGCTCTAGGTTCAATCCCTAACACTGCAAAAATGGGAGAAGGACGTGGCAAGCCATTCCCAAAGCAATCCTGAGAAACAATCAACCATTGAAAACCCTATGAGGGTCGCTATGAGTTGGACCCAACTCGAGGGCACCTAACAACAACAACATCTTGTGTGCATTGCTAGATTCCCAGCACCTGACACAGAGATGGTATTCAATGTCTGTGGAATGAATGAACTACTAACCCAACACTGGTTGTGTTGCTATTGTTTTCTTTTTTTCCAGCTTGGATTTCTGAGTTTCCTGAAATATTGTTGGTTTTATTTAAGGATCTTCAGCAGAAATGTGGACCAAGAACAATCACACAAGTATTGGAAAAAACAAAGAAGGTTTTACAAAGAAGCTGAAATTAATCTATAATATGAAGGAAAAATAGAAATTCTAGGAAAGAAGCTTTTGTTGTTGTTAGGTCCTGTCAATTCAGTGTCAGATTCATATTGTTGTTGTTGTTAGGTGCTGTCGAGTCGGTATCCGACTCATAGCGACCCTGTGTACAACAGGTGAAACACTATTGTCAGTGCTTCTCTGCTGTTCATAGGGTTTTCAATGGCAGATTGATTTTTGGGAGGGGGTTTCCAGGTCCTTCTCCAAAGCCTACAGCACCTGGTGTTCCCAGGCAATCTCCCATCCAAGTACTAAGGAGGCCTGACCCTGCTTAGCTTCTGAGATCTGATGGGATCCGATGCCACAGTGGTACAGCTGTAGGCAGGGAAGAAGCATAGTTTGCACAAAATCTAGGAGATAGGAATTTACGTGGTGTTATTAGAAATGAGAAGGCCATGTGTCAGTCCCCAAAGGCCTAGATAGTGGAGCTCTGGGAGAAGAGTGGGGAGAATTATGGGTGGATCAGTTTCTCTCTTTAACATCTTCTTTATTCCAAACCTAACATACTTCCAAACTTGTCTTTTCCATTAAACAGTATTTACAATGAAAGCAATACTAAACCTCTCAGGTATCCACTTACTATACACACACACACAAATGAAATATTTTAATAATAGTTTTAAAAGCGTCAAGAGTAAAATCTTGGATGGCAGTTAACACATTTTCTACAATGCAAAATGTAGCGCATTACTAACATATTAAACATTAAATCAGTTTCTCAAATTAGAGTACAAAAATCATTAAAACAGATGCAATTTGGAAAGAACAAAAGTGAGCTTGAGGTATAAGTGAAACAAATAGGTGCGGATCAACTACAGTTTTTGGCAGATATTCATTTGCTCACTGTGAAAAGACTCCTTTTCCTTTATTCGTGCCAGCAAGTATGTTTATCTTTTTTAAGGTGTTCCAGTAATGATAAGGAAGGAGACTAATTGATGTGATCTAATTTTTCAGACTCAGGAGTTTTGAAGAAAGCTCACTATAGCAGAGAAGCTTCCTATTAAAAACAGAATTTATCAGCTGTCAGAAAAGAGTACATGCCAAAAGATGAAGCAATTTGGATTGCTTCACTCCTTTTCTAACATTCCTAGAAATAAATACTTTTCTTTACATATGAGAAGGATCGCCAAATAGTTGACTAAAGCTAAAATAAAATCATTTTGTAATAGTTCACATGAACTTCAAGCCATTTAAGACATAGAATAGTCATAACCTCAAAGGCTGACGTATGGAAATTTTTTTCTTCTGATTAATAAGCTAACTACAATAAGAAAATTACCAGACGCACTACATTTATTTAATGTCCTTTTGAAAGCATAACATTTAAGTCAGTATTGTGCTCATGAAAAAGAACAAAAGAAAAAATAGAACTTTTTTTTTTTCAGAGGAAAGAAAAGTAATCTAACATCAGGTAGAATTTATCAAGATTAATTGGTGTGCACGTAAAGCATCCATTCCTCAACGTAATTGTCCCAGTTACATGCAGGGCATTTCCACCTCTGACTTGTGCTCCTCAGGACTCCCTGTGTGCCCTTCTGAATTGTAAGCCTGATATTGTCACTTTGAGCCATATAAGCGGGTGGTGACATTTTTCTGACTTTAGGAACTGTCCTTAATGCCTAATTTCTCAATTTGTCCTAAGAACCTACAGATCCAAATTCAGTCCGATTGTCTAGTCTTGCCCAGCTTTTGTACCTGTCGCCTCACATCTTATCCTTTCCCCATGTAACCACTGGTGTCTAAATGCACCCCACCTCTGCTTTGCCCAAGATTCTCCTGCCGCCTAGAGTGGGACCACACCCTTGTCACTCTGCGGGGCAGCTCAGGAGTCATTTCCTTCCTGTATTACCGTATTGCCTGATCAATCTGCGCCACAGTTGAATGGATCCTTCAGATTTAAAGCTTCTTATTTTCATAGAGATTAAATGAAATGCTCTATGTAAATCATTTAGCACAATGCCTGAAAGTAGTAAATGACTATTGTTATAAAATGTTATTGCAGTTACCTTGTACTGAGAGACAGTATAATGTAGTGGCCAAATGAGTAAAACTTGGAATGGTACTACTTAGCTCTGCTGCTTATGAGTTCCATGAACCTGGGCAAGTTATCAGGGCCCTATGTGCTCATTTCCTTACCTACGAAATACATCCTTTCCTTGCTCCTACTACACAGAGTATTTGTGAGAGTTGAGTACGTTAGCATAGAAAAAGCACTTAGTACCTACCACATACTAAGTATGCAGTCAATATTAACTATACTGCTCCTGCTGATGTACTTTTTAAACATTTTATGGAAATTTTCAGGTATATACAAAATTAAAACAGTAATGTAATGCATGGCCATGTAATGAGCCTCCAGCTTTCACAATTCCCAAAAATGTACCATTATTGTTTCATTTATCTACCTCTTTTGGGGCTGGGATTTAGCTCAGTTGGTAGAGTGCTGCGCTGCAGTCTCTGAGGTCCCGAGTTCAATTCCCAGCACCACAAAAATGGGAGAAGGACGTGGCAACCCACTCCTAAGGCAATCCCGGAAACAGTCTGCCATTGAAAACCCTGTGAGGGTTGCTATGAGTCAGATACCGACTCCATGGCACTTAACAACAACCTCTTTTGTCTATTTGCTGTTACTAGAGTATTTTAAAGCAAATTCCAGGCATCATTATCAGTTTACCTTTAAATGTTTCAATAAAAATGATGACTTTTAAAATAGAACTACAATAATTTTTCCACATCTATCTTGCATATGCATTTTTCATAATACGTATGATAGGTCATTGAACTTCGTTATTTTTCTGTTTTTCCTCCTAGGCTCTGATTTTTTTTTTTTAAATCAATGGTTCTGTTTAGTTCAATTAAGCCTCCAGATCACTGGAGAATATGGCAGGAGGGCAATAATGTACTTTTAAAGAGAGAGAGAAAAAGATAAGAGGGAGGAGAGAGGGAGTTCACGTGAGAAGAATAGAGAGCTAACATTAAAATAAACACAATATAGTACAACTAGTGCCTGAATGTCAGTTAACCAGATACTGTGATGCTTTAGAGGTGACTCAAAAACCTGTGTATAGTGAGGACTAATTTGCCAGCAGGTTAATACTTCATTGCCTGGGCAAAGGAGGGAAGTTGTTGTTAGGTGCCATTGAGTTGGGTGTGACTCATAACGACCCTGTATACAACAGAATCAAACACTCCTTGATTCTGTGGCAGGCAAATGATCTTTTTAAGTTTAAACCCATTGTTGCAGGCACTGTGCCAATCCTTCTAGTTGATAGCATTTCTTTTTTTCACTGAACTGCCACGCTCTCAAACATGATGTCCTTCTCCAGGGATTGGTCCCTCCTGACATGTCCAAAATATGTAGAACACAGTCTAGCCATCCTTATTTCCAAGGAGAATTCTGGTTGCACTTCTTCTAGGATGGATCTGTTGGTTCTTTCAGCAGTTCATGGTATATTTAATGTTTATTTTCACCCCCATAATTCAAAAACATCAAGTCTTCTCCTGTTTCCATTATTCAATGTCCAGCTTTTAAGAAGAGAACAAAAATAAAAGAGTATGTTGTTCCGCACCATGGTGGTGTTGGAATGCTTATTTTGGAATGTGTATTGCTTCTCATCCCCAATAATTTATGATCTTATTTACCTTTGTTAAAGGACTCTGAGGGTTAAAGCCTAGTGGTACATAGTGTGAAACAAAAGAGTGTATCAAGTTCAACTTCAGCTTGCCTAGACTCAGTTCCAAATTGGCTTTTTCTAGCTCTTTGTCCTTGGACAAGCAACTGGTCCTCTGTGTTTCAGTTCTTAATTTATAAGGGAGACAGTATTAGCACTATTTCATCAGATTGGTGAGAGAAATGTGTGTGTTAGTCATTTTCCATCACCATGACAAGATACCTGAGACAATCAACTTAAAAACAGGAAAGGTTTATTTTGACTCATGGTTTCAGAGGTGTTGGTCCATGGTCGGCTAGCTCTGTTGTTCCTGGGCCTATGGTGAGGCAGAGCATCATAGTGACAGGAATATGTGACAAAAGGGGTTGCTCACCTCAGGGGGGCCAGGAAGCAAAGAGAGCTAGAGGAAACAGGAAGGGGCCGAAACAAGATATACCTTCAAAGCCATGTCCCAGTGACCTGTCTCCTCCAATTAACATGATGACTCACTATAAAGGTGGCTGTATAAAGTTTACAAAAAAAAAGAAAAGAAAAAGCTTGAAAAATTACAACAATTATGTAGAATTGAATGCCTACTATGTGCCAAAAATTTCACATATTAGGTCAAACCAAATAGCACTACCAAAGTTTGATGTTTTATGACCTGAGAAATGACCACAGGATCTGATTCAAACTAAATACATTTTTTTCCTTTCCTCCAGATAATACTGTTCTCACTTTTCAAGAAGGAAATCGGGGCTTAGAGAGATCAGTGACTGGCATAAACCACAGTACTACAAAGACATGGCTTTAGGATGTAGGCTCAGGTTTTCAGGATCATCTCATTAGTGGGTAATTTCAGCATCCTTTGTATATTTCCGGGTGAGGAAAATAAAAAAAAAAGAAAGAAATATTTGCTTTAATGAATAAGAGACTGAGGAGAAAATTATTAAATAGTTAAAAGAGGGTAACTGGGTTATTAATCAAAGGCACACAAAGCATTTGCTGTTTAAGCAGATGTGGGTTAAAGATGTGAGTCCCATGTCGTGCAAAACCAGAGATCATTTCTCCTTCTCTAAGTAATAGTGAGATAATCACCACATATGGATTTCTGTGTATCCCTTTTTATATTGTTTCACTCCTAAATTTTAAAAATTTATGATTCTATTGCTATGCAAATGGCTATATTTGCTTGCTGAACTTTTTAGGAGGAAGGTGAGAAACAGAAGATATTACATGTTCATGGAGAGAACCATTTCAGAAAAATCAAAGGAAAGACTGAGAGGAAGACAGGGTCACCTGGTAGAAATGCCCCAGGCTGGGAGAAGGAAGAGCTGAGCTCTTGGCCTAGTTCTCACTAATTGCTGTGACCCTTGCCTGAATCCCTTGCCTTTCCTGTGCTTCAGATTCCTATTGTATAAAACTCAAGGCCTGCACTAGACGCTCTCCAAAGTTTCTTAGAGGTTTTATAATTGATTGAACATCTGAAATTAGACCATTAATTATCTTTTAATTGTGTGTCTTGTCAAATGTTGAGATTGAAGAAATAAACTGGTTAAAACATGAAATAGCTTGTCAAGGGGAGTGCTTTGTATATTTAATTATAGTTTGATCTGAGGTAGGTTACTGTTAAACCAACATTGGGCCTGAATTTGGGGGAAAAAAGTAGCTAGAAATTGCTAAGTGCTTTCATCTTTTTGGATAATCAGATATATAATTCATTATTCTTTATATAAGCCCACTTCTCCTAGTTGCTTAAGAATTAAGATGAATGTACCCATTTTGATTCATTCAAGATCTAGAACATAATTTCGGGGGACCTGGCAGGTTTTGTTGTTGTTGTTTTTATATTTGTGCAATGACAGTTCAAGATGATTTGGTTTTCAAGCTGCTTCTTTGCTTCCAACATCTCTGGGAGAAAGGCAAGTAATAGGTTGATCACAGGTTCTTTCTCTTCCATCCATTGCTTCTGCCCATCAATGCCCTAATTGCTTCCCTAACCCGGTTAGATGACACAGAATCAATGTCACGAATACTGGTGATAAGAAATGACTCAGGGGCGAGAATATACTGGGATTCCATCATGTCTTTCTTCTTCTAGCCTGTCTCCAGCTGAGCATCTAAGCACAAGTTAGAGAAGAGTCTGGTCATCAATAGAGAATTCATTAGCCTTTTAAAACATGACAGGCTATTAAGACAGGCAACCTACAAGGAGGAGCATTTCTGATTGCTGGACAACATTTCTAATTACCAGCCTCTTTCTAGTACTTCAAACTGTAACTGAATTTCCTCTCTCTCTCTCTCTCTCTCTCTCTCTCTCTCTCTCTCTCTCTTATGGTAGTGGGCCTCACGCTTGCATTCTTTGCAAGTTCTGTACACTGAGAAGCACCCTCAGCCCATTTTTTTACTTTTTGAGACAGAGTATCACTAAACTATGCAGACTGCCTGTGGTCTCACACTTGCAATCCTCTTGCCTCTGCCTCCCGAGTTGCTGTGATTACAGGCACGCGCGCCACGGTGCCCAGCTATAATTGAATATTCTCAAATGAGTGTTACAAACAAATGAAAGATAGCACATGTAAAATCTTTCCAGTAAATATATTCTTGTGTATGTAAAGAGTATACATACTATTTTAAAACTTTATTTATAGAACCAAAGTCCACACTTTTGACACTTTTTTCCCCTCTGAAGAGGCTTTTTCATTATGAAGATGGGAATTTTAAAAATAGCAATCAATTTCAAAGATACTCCCATTTTCCTTTAATATTGAAAAGTTACATGATTGTGTTTTGGTAAGAAAACATCATTAAAGTCTGCAGAGTTAATTTATAATTATCCATGAAAATCACAAGGAAGCATTTTAAAGTGAATATTCACTCATCATTTATAAAGACTTATTAAGTATCTACTATGTTCCTGTCTTAAGGGGCTGGGATTTAGCTCAGTTGGTAGAGTGCTGCCCTGCAGTCTCTGAGGTCCTGAGTTCAATTCCCAGCACCGCAAAAAAAGGAGAAGGATGTAGCAATCCACTCCAGAGGCAATCCCTAAACAAGCAGCCATTGAAAACCCTATAAGGGTCTCTATGGATCAGAGATGACTCCATGGCACCTAATAACAACAACAACATATTCCTGTCCTAGAGAAATAAGCTAGCAATGGCTTGGTCCTTAGGAGTGTACAGCCTTTTAGGAGGTGTGCACACAGATTGATTCAATAAATCTGGAGGTAGCGCATGCCATGTTGTTGTTGTTGTTAGGTGCCATAGAGTTGGTGTCAGACTCATAGCAACCCTACATACAACAGGGGAAACACTATTATCAGTGCTTCTCTGCTATTCACAGGGTTTTCAATGGCTGATTGTTTTTTGGGAGTGGGTTGCCAGGTCCTTCTCCCAAGCCTACAGCCCCTGGTGTTCCCAAGTGGTCTCCCATCCAGGTACTAACCAGGCCTGACCCTGCTTAGCTTCTGAGATCTGGTGAGATCAGATTCCAAGGTGGTACAGCTGACATATAAACAAAAACAATAATAAGCACCTGAAGAGGAGGACTTGATTTCTTCTGAGAAGGTAAGAAAGATATTCCAAAGGGAACATCTCAGCTGGACAGATACAGAGACTGTTTCCAGATGGTAGAAGATGAGCCCACATGTCAGGCAGAGGAGCTATAGGAGACTTCTGGAGGATGGCTATGCAGTGTTCAGGTGCTGGTTGCCAGGCTAACAAGGTTCAGATGTCAATAACAAAGGCAAGTTAGGTCCAAGCATGCAGGTGATAGGGTGAGCCACGAGGACAGCTCCCGTCTCACCTGGGAGGCTGCACAGGCAGGTCTTCTTCCCTTGGGGAACAGGTTCTCCCTTCGTCAAGCTGTGGTTACTTCACTGGGGTTTAAATTTGTGTCTCCCAGTGGTCAGAGACCGTAGTCAGATGGAGCCACTTGGATTTCAGTTCTCTTTGGTTTGCCTGTGAGGAGCTCACCTTTTTATCTTATAAGTGATCATGTGCTGCATGATGTGTAGAGGCCTCTATCAAATGCTAGTAATCATTCCTTGCCACTTCTTATGTTTTACTTGTATTTGTAGTTTGTTGCTTTGTTATTTTTCCCCCTATGGTTTGACCTCATGCATAAGCTTTATTTTTAAAGTTTAGCTAACATGTACTTCCCCCACATGTCTGTTACCTTGTCGTACTATGGGGGCTTCAGTGTTGCTGTGATGCTGAAAGTTATGCCACCAGTATCTCAGATACCAGCAGCGCCACCCACAGTGGACAGGTTTCAACTGAGCTTCCAGACTAAGACAAACTAGGAAGAAGGACCCGGCAGCCCACTCCTGAAGCAATTAGCCATTGAAAACCCTATGAATAGCAGAGAAGCACTCACAAATATAGTGCCAGAAAATCAGCCCCCCAGGCTAGAAAGCATTCAAGAGATGACTGGGAGGTGAGTTTCCTTCTCAAAATAGAGTGGACCTTAATGACAGGAATGGAGGAAAGCCCCTGGGACCTCCATTTGCTGATGTGGCATGTCTCAAAATGAGAAGAAACGCAGTGACTGCAACAATGGACCCAAACATAAAAAGATCATGTACATGGCACAGTGTTGGGTAGTGTTTCTGTTGTACATAGGATCGTTATGAGTCAGATTCAACTGGCCAGCACATAACAAACAAAAACAAACAAGTACTTATTTGTGCCAGGTTTTGCTCTAGTACTTTGCAAATGCTAACACATTTAATCTTTGCAACAACCCTATAAGGAAATTATCGATATCCCAAAGTTACAAGTAAGGAAACTGAGCCATGACTTGAAGTCTATATAGCTTGGGTTTCAGTCCAAGAAATGCTGTAGAGCCCTCCTTTGAGCCTATGTTAAGCTACTTCCTTACAAATTTGATTTCTTTTGTTTTAAAGTGCCTATATTTTATATCTAATTAAACACAAGCTTTCCCAACTCAGAGATCATAACAATAAACTCGTAGACATTCTTATAAGAATTTTATACTTTTGTGACTTTCAGACTTAGAAATCTAATTAATCTTCAATTTATTCTGATGCATAGTTTAAGTTAGAAATCTTTTCCCCCTCAAATATTACACCTTTAATTCTATTAGCCACTAGTTACTTCATTGATTTAAAATACTAAATGTATTCTAAAATAAGTTTTCATCTAAGCATGTTTTTTTTTGGGGGGGTACTGGGTGTTGAACTCAAGGCCTCATGCTTGCATGCTTTGCAAATGCTGTACCATGGAGCTGTACCCTCAACCCATTTCTTTATTTTTTGAGACAGAATCTCACTAAAGTATTCAGACTGCCTCTGGTCTCGAACTTGGGATCCTCCTGCCTCTACCTCCTGAGTTGCTAGGATTACAGGCATGCACCACTGCACTGGGCTCTTACTAACTTCTTAATATTGTTTCATTGGTGAATTTGGTCATTTTTTCACTACTACCACATTGTTTGAATTACTGTTATTATTATAGCATTGATATTGCTGAAAGTTTATGCGTCTTCTTTTTCCAAAATATTTTCAGTTATTTATTTCTCCAAAAAAAAGAGAGAATGTTCACTTCTTAAGTTCTATAAAGATTTTCTTGGGGGTGGGGTGGGGTGTGAATTTTGGCTTGAAATGGAATTCACATGTAACTTAAATGGGATAAAACTGATGTAATCAAAATGATTATCTTTTCCATGTGGTTCCATGGCATGTCTTTCCATTTATTAAGGTTTTGTTTGTATTTCACTCCATTTTTACTGTTTTCTTCTAAATGTCTTACACAATATTTGCTAAATTTATTCTAAGTATTTATCATTGTTTTCTACTTTTAATTAGAACTCAAATTCCATTAAACTTTATAATTGGATCTTGTTGGTATGTAGAAAAACTATTAATGTTTGCATGGCCTTCGTGTGTAATAAATTCTCTTATTAATTCTAGCAGTTTTTGATTAGTTACTTTGATATGTGTCTTAGCCATTAATATATGAAAATTGCTAGCTTTATCTCTTCCTTTGCGATGTTTACACTGTTTAATTATATTGTCTCATTCCATAGATGTGTACCTATAGTGGAAACTATTGATGATAATAATATTCTTATTTTCTAGTTCTGGGTATTAGTTCATCCTGTATTTCATCATTGAGACTGTTAGTACCCTGGAGTTGTTGTTGTTGTTGTTGTTGTTCCTAAAGTAGTTATTTTCATCCTCACATTTAAATGACAGTCTGCCTAGTATATGTCTTTTAGATTCTCAGTCTTTTTGTATCAGAACTTTCTATCATCTGTCCAAACCTACATCCTTTGTTTCAGAGAAGTCTGCTGCCACTCTGAGAACCATTCCATTGTAGTATCTTGTTGTAGTTCTCCACTCCCTTCCTTTTTGGATTTTAAAATTGTTTTTATCCTTAGAGTTCAAAGGTATCATCGAAGTTTCATCTAAATATATGTAGATTGGGGTCAGAATTGCTAGATAAAATATAATACATCTAGTTAAGATGTATTTTCAGACAAACAACAAATAAAAACTATGCCTCAAATGTATGTTTTTACTTGCTAAATCTAATAATCTCAATGGAGTTTTTATTTCTACTATTATTATCTGCTTACAGCCATAGCCCTGAGGCATCTTACCCTGTCAGATCTTGGAAGCTAAGCAGCATCCGGGCCTGGTTAGTACTTGGATCGGGGGCCATTTGGGAACACAAGGTGCTGTAGGCTTGGGAGACAGACCCAGCAACCCACTCCCAAAAATCAATCTGCCATTGAAAACCCTATGAGCAGCAGAGAAGCACTGACAATACTGTTGATGTAGGGTCGCCCTGTTGTATGTAGGGTCGCTATGAGTCAGATACTGACTCGATGGCACCTAACAACAACAACAAATTATTATTATCATTTGGCAACTAGTGGGCTATTTTGAACTAAAGTCTTTTTTCAGCTCAGAGAAATGTTCTCTAGTTATTTTGTTGACACATTGTACTATGTCAGAAAACTGATTCTGAAAATAATTGTGCATATAGAATATGTTGTTGTTGTTGTTGTTAGGTGCCGTTGAGTCTGTCCAACTCATAATGACCCTATGTACAACAGATGAAACACTGTTGTCATGCTTCTCTGCTATTCAGAGGGTGGTCAAGCCTATAGCAACTGAATGTGAATGCAGCATAGATAATGACTAGAAGTGTGGATGAGGAGACTGCTCTAGGAGTTCAGGCAAGGTGACAGAAGGGGAAACATAGCCAAACTCAAAAGATATGCAGGACTTGACCATTTGAATGGTAAGAGACAGTGTAGATGAAAGAGGAGGCAAAGATGATGCCCATGTTTTCCGATTGTACAAGGGGTGGATGGTAGTCCATTTTTTAACACAAGGGCATACCAAACAGATTTCATTTGGGCGCAAGATGTTGACTTTTGGTTTGTTTTAAGAGCCTTGGTTTTGAAGTACCTTTTCAACATCCACCCATGTATTTTAGATAAGTGGTTAAATATAGAGGTCTGGGGCTCAGACAAAATGTCAGGACTAGAGACAGATTTGAGAGCATTTAGCATACAGCTGGTAACTATACCACAGTTGCAGAGGAGGTCTCCTACAGAGATAGTGCAGACAGAGCAGAAAAGTAAGAGTCTAAGATGCAAATATAAATGGCAGGAAGGGGAGGATGGCAGCAGAAGGCATCAAAGGAGACCAAGAAAAGAGGCTGTGCATGCGTGTGTGTGTGTGTGTGTGTGTGTACAGGTATGCATGAGTGCATGCATGTGTGTTGTGCATCAATATCTGGACCATTTGGGGATATGTTGGCCAAAAGATACAAAATTTTAGTTATATAAGAAAAATAAGGTCACAAGGTCTATTATACATCATAGTGACTATATAATTAATAACAATAAAGTGTACAGTACAATAAAGTGTCAGAGTTCTTCATAGAGTGAGAACCAACATGATAGAGGATTGACTTGCTAGGGAATTGGCTGATGAGACCATGTAAACTGAGATGTCTCACAGCAGAGTATCTGCAAAATGGAAACTCCAAGATACCAGAAGTATGGCTCAGTTTATGCACCAAGGCCTTGGAACCAGGGAGGCCAATGGTATAATTCTCTGTCTGAGGCCAAAGACCTGAGAACTTAAGGGTCCACTGGTCTAAGTCCTAGAGTCCAAAGGTCAGAAAGCCCAGGGTTCTGATGTCCAAGGGCAGGAGAAGAGTGTCCTGGCTCCAGGAGAGAGAGAGACAGGAAATTACTTTTTCTCTCTTTTTTTTTTTTCTGTCCAGGACCCTAAACAATAGTCTGTACCTGCCCACATGGAGGGTGTGTCTTCCCCACTCAGTCCCTAAGTCCCACCAGTCTCTTCTGGAAACACATCCAGAAGTCGTATTTTACCAGTGCCCTTGGTGTTTATTAATCCAGACAAGATGGCACCAAAAGTTAACCATTATACTTGAAAATTCATTAGAGTAGATTTTAACTGCTGTCATCCCCTAAAAACAGTATGTGAGTTAATGCATATGCTAAATCTCATGATGTAGCCATTCCATGATGTGCACAAGTATCAAAACATGTTATATAATATAAATACATATGATTTCTATTTTTCAATTAAAAATAATTGAAAAGTATTCAATAAATTAAAATATTTGGACCATTCTGAAGCTAAATTCTGAAATGAGGCTGATACCACTTAGCTTTGTTAAGGACAGAATTTCCCTAGAATCTATGGAAGAAGTAAAGACATTAGTTCCTAAAAGTTGTACTCAATATTTTGATATTGACCTCACTAAAAAAAAAAAAGGAAAAGAAAAGAAAAACCCTACATAATCAATTTTTGACTCTGGGTCACTCAGGGGACAGAATGGTTAATATTTCTAGTCCCAGAGCAACAATGCCATAGGTACTTAGCCTAGGACCATTTAGTTGGTCTTTGACTAGAAAGTGGGCATTTTCCTCAGGGGCTCTTACCTGGACATCACAATGTTAGACTCTAAAAACCAAAAGTGTGGCCCCCTGTGACTTTGCCTTTCATCTCTGAAAGAATGAGCCTGGGTTTGGGAGAGGATAAGTGAGTGTCTTTCCGGTTCATCTCAAGAAGGATTAATTAGCTATTTCACTCACTTTTAAAAGAATTTGCCTTCAAAAATTATATCTGTTGAAAACCCATACCATGTAAGCATTTCTCTCCCCTTGAAATATAATAAATTATTTCATTTTCTTCTCAATACAATTTTTCAAATGTTTTACAATAAGGAGTTAAATTATCTCTTTCTGTAATTAAAATATTTTAGCAGGTAAACAACCAAACTGCCAAACTGAGAGATTTTAAGTTACTTTAAAAGAAAATTGTAATTTTTAGTGGTTCTAACTACTGCTATAATTTATTGGAATAGATTATATATGGGTGCAATTATCAAAGCAAATGAAAACACAATAAGAAATTCTCTGGGTGTTCTATTTTGCTGCCAATTCAGATAATTTCAAAGTGATTAGTTCTCTTACACTTGACCTTTACATTGGTAAATATTAATATCAGAAAAATTTTGTGCCAGGTTTGGAATCTTAATCATAAAAGATTAATGCTAATAACTGCTCACTATTCTTATGTAATCATTTTTTAAAACTTGCTCTCTCAACCTAGAGAAGTTTCAAAGACCTTTAAAACTTCCTGTTTTTTGCTGAATACATATTTAATTTTCAGGTCACAGTGTAGCAACTGGATTCCCTAATTAGCATCTGTACCTCAGGTCCTTTTTCTTCAGTATGTGCAGAAGTTGCTCACATGAAAATGAGTAGTCAGGGGCTGTGTCCTTTCCAGAATTATTTCTTACCTCTTTAGTACAAATTCTACCAAATATTCCCACAACTGGATTGTACTTCTGAAAATTTTTTAAATGTTTCTTTATTACTTGAAAGCAAATATAGATTCAGAGGAAACATATTAAATTCAAATGTGCTGAATTTCTATTCACATCAAATTCCAAAGTACTTATAGGTCTCTCACTGATTAATGCAGTGAAAATGTAAAATAACTTAGATAAGAAAAAGTAGGAGTTTGATTAAATAAATTATAGTGCATGCATAATAATTCAGTCCTTTTAGGTTGCAAAAATCACAGACACAGATAGATAATTTCAAAATAACTGGTATTGCTGCAAAGAAGCATTAACGGCTGTACCACGGGACCTAGCTCTAGCTCTTACCCTTCTCCTCTCAAGGTGTCTCTGTTGGTATAGTTACTAAAGATATCAGTGCTCCTCAATTATCTCTAATTTATCTGCTATAGTTGGAGATATTCTCAGCTAATTTAGTGACTGTCCTATTTGGAACACCTTCATTTAACACTTGTGGGCAAGAGGCTGAGATGGATTGATTTGCCCCTCTGTAGGACAAGAGTAACTTTAATTATTAAAAAAAGACAAACCTTGCAAAAGTGTGTTAGATTACTTATTTAAATAATGATTCAAAAGTTGTGATTCTATGCTACTTGAGAGTTTCATAAAACTTAATTTTCATACATTTTTGAAAACTAAAGCAGAAAAACTATAAAAATTTTGTGCAACTGAACTGATGTGACAGATCAGTCATGAAATCTCTGCTTGGTTAGCATTTTGTCATTCGTTCAAAAAGAGCTTATTTATCCATGTCAACACAGAAGCTGTTTTACATTGCATGGAATGTAAACATGTTGTTCTTATGACATTTCAACTAAGGCTGGCTATATCTTCTTTAGCAAATGAGTTAACAATGCATCTCTTTTACTTTTTAGCAGTCTCTCCATATGATGCCTCTTTACCTGTATGAAATTTTCTCTTTCTTCATATTCCCCATTTCTGTATCTCAACTGCTTCTTCTCTCTCTGGATTCAGAATTTCTGAGACAGGTTGGTGTAAAGTAGCCAGTGTTCAAATTTTAGAAGAAATAATCAGGCTTTAGTGAGAAAAATGGTCCAGTACCATGTACAGCACAATATTTGTTTCTCCAAATACTAATCCACATGACTCCAAATTTTAGTTGCTGTATCATTGAAAATATTCCTCTCAACCAACATTGGCCCACGCTATAATTTCTAGACACACTAGCCAGATTGTTTACACTTTTGAATGATCTGTGGTAAAAGAAGGTATTTTTTCCTGCTCATCTATATACCAGAAATTCCATCAAAAATAAATTCATGAAAAAATACATTAAGTTAAGCCAGACTTGCAAAGTACAAGTCTCACCAGGCATGGCATACATGCCTGTTATTGAAGCACTTGGAAGGCTGAGGCAGGAGGATGGCAAGTTCAAGGCTAGCCTGGGATACATAGCAAGACCCTGTTTCAAAACATAAAAATAATGCAACACTAAATTGTTTGTATTATTAATACATGAAAGCAGACATGACATAATCCAAAAAACCGCCATCAATTTTCTAAATGCTAATCTTCCATTAATGTACTTATTTTGTCACCTGAATGTCATAGACGGTGTGTTCCCTGAGAATTCATATGTTGAATCCTAATCCCCATCAAGGTTTGAATATAAAATGGCCCCCAAAGGGCATGTGTTTGCATTTTTGGTCCCCAGCTGGTAGCTCTATTCTGGAAGGTTATGGAATTTTGGGAGGTAGGACTCAGCTTGCAAAGGTGGGTCACTGAGGGTGGGCCTTTGGAGGTATGACTTGCACTCCTAATTTCTACAATTGCTTTCTGTTTCCCTATCACCATGCTGTGAGGCTCTGCCACAGGCCCACCCACCTGCTTCACCACTATGCCTACCCTGCCTCTATAAATTGAGATCCTTTGAACTGTGAGCCTCAATAAATATTTCCTTCCCTAAATCATTTCTGTTGGGTATTTTTCCACAGAAACATACAAGCTGACTGAGACACCTGAAGTATGATAGTACTTAGAGGTGGGGCCTTGGAGAGGTAATTGAGTAAGGAGACTGGAGTCCTCATAAATGAGTTTCATGCTCTTATAAAAGAAGTCCCAGAGAGATCCTGTCCCCTTCCACCATGTGAGGACACAACAAAATGATGGCTATCTCCGAACCAGGAAATGAGTCCTCACCAGACTCTGAATATGACGATGCCCTGATCTTTGATTTTCCACCTTCTAGAATTATGAAAACTAAAGTCATGTTCTCTATAAGCCACCTCTTCCCAGGTGTTTTTTTGTTTTTGTTTTTGTTTTTTTTAATAGTAGCCAGAACAAACTATTACAGATGGTGATTAATGAACAGTTTTCAGACTGGCATTATCCCACAGACCACTCTTTGAGTAGTCATGAGGTGGTTTGAATGTCCCTTCCAAAACTCATGTTGAAAATTAATTGCTATTCTAACAGTGTTAAGAGGTAAGATCTTTAGGAAGTGTTTAGATCATACAAGCTCAGCCTTCATGAATGGATTAACAGTTTTTTTGAAGGAACAGGTTAGTTATCTTGGGAATGGGCCTCTAAAAACGAAAGATGAATTTGGCCCCGGGTTCTCTCTCTGTCTCACCTGCTCACTTGCCCTTTTACCATGTTTTGATGCAGCAAGAAAACCTTCACCAGATATAGCCCCTCAATCTTGGGTTCCCAGCCTCCAGAACCATGAGGCAAATAAATTCCTGTTGTTCATTCTATTACAGCAGCAGAAAATGAACTAAGATAATGACTAAAAAAATAGGACTGCTTATCTCACTATTGTTGTTATTAGGTGCCATCAAGTCATGTCCAACTCATAGTGACCCTCATAGGATTTTCAATGGGATTACCTTGGGAGTGGATTGCCATATGTCCTTCTCCCATTTTTGTGGTACTGGCAATCAAACCCATGACCTCAGAGACTGCAGAGTGGCACTCTACCAACTGAGCTAAATCCCAGCCCCTATCTCACTGTAGGCTTTGTAATTGGAAAGCACTATACAGTTTCAACTACTCAAAAAGTAGAATCTAGTAAAGTCATATAAAATGAATATAAGCAGAGAGTGTTTAATGATATACAGATTTTTTCTCATATATTAATTGAGAAAAGTTAGAAATTCATAGCATCCCATTTTTATTAAAGAACAGCATGTGATGACTGGGAATGGGCTTAGGAGAGATTTTTTCCCTTCTTAATGTTTTACAATCTACATATATCCTAATTTTATCCAGGGATCATATATTTATTTTATTAAAATGTTAGAATTCATTGAAATGGATTACTATTTCTAAATTGCACATTCATTTAATATTTTTATATTTCAATCTAGGATACTTTATCGAGTATCCAAGTCCTTTGCTAAATAACTAGACTGTTACCTCTAAAAATAAAGTACACAGCCTTAGAACCTGGCACAGTGCAGCCAGCAAAAGGCATTTATTATATAAAAGTGGAGAAGGTGAAGCTATTTGATTTTTGGTTTTGATACATTTAGCTTCAAAGATATATTTGGTTGAATATCATCAATTTCATATGACTTACCCTCATACTAAGTAGAGTTTTATCTAAGTAAGATTTGCTGTCCATGTTTGAACTGGCAATCAATCATGTGCTCATTACAAATGAATAATCATTACTTTTCTTTATCTTACAAAAATGTACTTTGGTATGTCCAGTTAGAAAGAAAATTACTTTACAAAAATAAACCAATGTGAACTGACATGAGCTTATTTCTGCAAATTTCTGCTTCACTTCATCTTGTAAGTTAACTTCAATAAATCAATTCTTATCTCCCTAAGCTAGGCCTTTGACACATCTGGAACAAGATTTAGCCAAGTATCAGAGCAGAAGGATGGAAACAGCTCAATTGAAACATATTGGCCAAATCTAATTTAGATAAATTTATGCCTTCTGTGTTGGAAAGCACTTAAGAAATTGTCATTTGCAAAGTATTACTTGTAGCATATTAATAAAAATTTAAACATATAGATTTTAAAATAGTGAATCATTTAACACTCTAACACCTCATAAGATGATATCAACCTATATAGAACAATATATAATAGCAGTGTGCTTCCCCAGTAGATTGTTGTCTTGTTCTTCAATTCAAAAAGGAATAAACTATCCCTAATGTTTTCCTTAAGGTTTTGGGTTTTGTATTTCAAGTTATATAAATTTTATGGTACCTAAGGTTAAATTTTAGTAGTATACTCACATCTCTGCAACTAGAGTCTCATGATCAGACTAGATGGGATTATTAGAAGAAGCAGAATCAGTAAAAGATACCTTTCAAAACCTTCTATTTCCCCTCCTCCATCCACCAGATTGATGAGGGGCAAAGAATTCTCCACCATGGCCACAGAGCAACATCTGATGCAGCAATTACAATCACAGGAGGATTGTTCAGTCTTCCCTTACATGTTGTTGTTTTTAGGTGCTGCCAAGTCATTGTGCAACTCATAGCAACTCTATGTACAACAGGTGAAACACTATTGTTAGTGCTTCCCTGCTATTCATAAAGTTTTCAATGGCTGATTGGTTTTTTTTGTTGTTGTTTTTGTTTCTGTGGTTGTTTTTTGTTTGTTTGTTTGATTGGTTGGTTTTTTTCGGGAGTTGGTTGCTGAGTCTTTCTCCCAAGCCTACAGCACCTGGTGTCCCCAGGCAGTCTCCCATTCAAATACTAACTGGGCTTAGTTTCCAAGATCTGATGGGATCAGACATCACAGTGGTATGGCTGCAGGAGCGTAGCCTATTCTGGCTTCAAACTTGTGGTCCTCTTATCTCATCTTCTTCAACAAGTTGATTACTGGTGTGCACCACCACCACCAGCTCTCTTACTTACCTGGGCCCCAAAAAGAAAGTAGGAAAAGATGCTTGCAAAGGCTATCTTATCCATGTCAGTATGTCAGTAGGAAGTGTTTGAGGAAAATCATTTCCAGTAATTAAGAAAAAGCAAACCATTCTAAACTTCTTTTTCTTTCTACAAAGCACACACTATAAAAAGAAAAGAAAGAAAAGAAAAAGAAAAAAAACAAGAAAATAACATCTGCTATAAGCCCAGATTACTCATATTGGGACAATTACCATGTTATCATTTGGCCCTTTCTCTCCTGCATGTTCATACATAGTGAGAGGACCCTCCTTCTGGGGTATTTTGCTTACCTGTACCTACATCCAGCATATGAATCATCAAACCCTAAGTAAAAGTTTGCCTGGAAAGGATAGGATTTTAGTTAGAGATCTTTGCTTCTTACCCTATAAGCATCATGAGGAGGGAAAGAGAACAACAAAGGGCCATGCTTTTGTCTCTGTTGATGAATTTCAAGGAAAAAAAG
The DNA here is from genome assembly GCA_007922755.1 of Pedetes capensis. Classification (NCBI taxonomy): domain Eukaryota; kingdom Metazoa; phylum Chordata; class Mammalia; order Rodentia; family Pedetidae; genus Pedetes; species Pedetes capensis. The sequence continues at coordinate 53,193 of VMDO01000885.1, forward strand.
GAGTAGAAAGTATAAATGTCATAAAAGAGAGAATATTCAGCTCCAAAATTATGCTTAAGTAAATCTGCAGAAAAAAAGATCACAGCAGATTCTTATTGCTCACTTCCAGCCCATTTGCAGAGAATTAAAAGACAAAGCAATATGGATGAAAAACAAGATACCATGATCAGTAGGAATTTGCTATCTTGGCTTTAAATGCTGCCACATTTAAGAGTTTGACTGTTTTGTCACCAGCCTTCACTGATGGAGATGGAAACAGTCTTGAAGAGCAAGATATCACCAACAAAAAATCAGACTGGAATAAGAAAACATACTCCATGCCATAAGGAATTCCTAAAATTAAAGACAACTAATGAATTCCAAGGAGGCTGGAGTTTAGCTCAATTGGTAGAGTGCTGCTCTGCACTCTCTGAGGTCCTGGGTTCGATCCCCAGCACTGCAAAAATGGGAGAAGAACCTGGCAGCCCAATCCTGAAGCAATCCTGAAACACCCAGCCATTGAAAACCCTATAAATAGCAGAAAAGCACTGACATAGTACTGGGCATGGTACAGTGTCAGGGAGCATTTCCTTGTGTTGTACACAGGGTCACTATGAGTCAGACTGACTCAATGGTATCTAACAACAAAAATGAATTTCTGGGTAAGTCTGAAGGATGAATCCAGGAGTATATTCTCCAATTTGTTAGAAACTTATGTGTCATAACTACTGCTTGCCACCAAAAGGCAGATTTTTTTTTTCTTTTAAGAGCCAAATCTGTCAGTGAGATTAGTAGGTTGCATTTTATTGCTGTCAAACAAAAAGGACAATTACAGGTATGTTGAAATTCTGGTTCTTTTGAAACTAATGGTTTCATTCTCTGTGGAATAATGGTTCAATATCTCATGTCAGGTTCATTTCAAGAGGACTCCTTATATGAGAATAATCATGGTGTTCAGGTCAGTCTTCTCAGGAGATGTTTATGTTACTTTGAAATACAATTCCAGTTGAGCTGCCTGGCAGAAACCAGTGAAAACAGCCTCTGCTGTTATTGAGATAGAGTAATTTCAGTTTTCAAAAATTCTAATTGTTTTTACTTGTGATGACTACAGCAAAACAGCAACAAATTGGCAGGAATAAGATGATGATAAACAGCTATTTTGGTATCAGTGAACTTTCATTCTTGAATACCTTCTATGTAACAAGGAATTTCTGTGCGTATTATCCCATTACATTTTGTTAATAGTGCTAAAACTAAAATGGACAAGAGCAATTGAGTAGAAAACAACTGAGGAATCTCTAACAGGTTAAACAAGACATTAGACGAGTAACTGTATTTGAACTCAAGCCCTCAAAGCAGAGTTCAGTGCTCCTGTACCCCATGTGCCAAGGAGATTTGCCAGTCATATATGGCACATGTCTAGAGCTCATCCTGCTCATTTAAAGCCTTTGAGCCTCATCTGTGTATTGCTCTAGTTCTGGAAAACCACACCTTGCTAAGAAGGCATCACACTGGATTATCAGTAGATTATCCTGTCGACTCAATCATCTACTTTCTCACTGAAAACACCTCCCAGTTAGTGGGTCCAACTTGTTTACACCAGGCTTAGCTCAGATGGTTCAAGGACTTGCAGATGAACTATTCATACCTACAATATATGAATTAAAAACCTTAAAATCTAAGACCTTGCTACTAATGGATGTTCTGTGGGCCAGCAGCACTAGCACTTTCTGGGAGCTGGTTAGAAATGTGGACTCTTGCCAGGCACCATGGCACAAGCTGTAATCCCAGCAACTCAGGAGGCGGAAGCAGGAGGATTGGGAGTTGAAGGCCAGAGGCAGCCTGTGCAACTTAGCAAGACTCTGTCTTAAAACAAAAAAATTAAAAAGGGGACTGGGAGTGGAGGTCTGTGGTAGAGCACTTGCCCATCATGCATAAGACTTTGGGGTGAACCTCTCCAATACTGCTGAAAGAAAGTAAAGAGGGAAAGAAGGAAGGAAGGAAAGAAGGAAGATCCTCAGGTTCCCTCTCAGACCTCTTGAGGAGTTTATATGTTTTTTTAAGTTTAAAAAACCCTACTCTAAATCATAATATGCATTTAGACATTTCATTTAATATACAGTAATTGTAAGTAATTTCTGACTAGATGCCATGGTAAAACCCTTAATTTCCTATTCTTACTTTATGTTAAATGGTAAATGATGAAGGTGCTCTTCAATTGCTTCTTGAAAAACAGTCACTTCCTTACAAAAATAGCCTTAAAATACTAAGCATTCATCCAAGTGACAAATTTGCCTTACACCTCTACAGTGCGCACAGAAAGTCTATCTAAATAAGCCTTATCTCTGAGGGCAAAAGGAAAAATAAATAAGTTTATTCAGTAGGCTTGGGAAGTTGTAACATAATAATGCAAATATCACTGTACTGAATTCAAGAAGTCCTACATCGGAATAAGATAGCCTTGAACAGGACCCTTCCCTCCTCTGGGACTGGGGCTTCCTCATCTGCATTCAGTAGTTCCAATAGCATGATTTCTAAGGCCCTTTCTCATTCTGAAAATGTGTTGGGGCTCCAAAAATACCTCTTTAACAGACCTCTCATTGTGTTCTTTAATCTCCTTTGCCACTTCTGTTTCCTGGTCCACATCGGTCTCACTTCTATTACTGCAATAGCCTTCCAACTGCTCTCCTGTTTTCTCTTTGCCTGGTCTCCTGCTCCCCACAATCCAGGCTCCATGTGTTTTGTTTTGTTTTTTTCTTTTTATTGTTAAAGAGACCATGCTTACCTCATACATAAAACACTTTAACAGCTCCAACGTAATGCCCAAACATCTAAACACAGCCTTCAAGGGGCTTCCTCCTCCTTGAAGGTGCTATGTTCATCCTCTGTCCCTGAACACATTGCTTCTTCCCACCACAGCCACCACCCTCTTTGCGTAGCTGAATCCTGTTCATCTTTCAAGTGTCAACTTCACCATCCCTAGGAAAGCATTCCTGCTACCATAGTACTATGCTAATATGCTTCTATTCATAAGACTTGCTGCTTATCATTGTTACCTGGCTTATTTAGAATTAATTTTTGTGAGACCTGAGACCAGTTTCTCTGGCTCACAACATGCTTTCTTGGTTAACACCAAGTAAGCACTTTAAATTATTGCTGGAATTACTTCTGTTTAAATTCCTTGTCTTCTACTTCTCAGTTATTGAAAAGGTAATAATAATAATAATAATAATAATAATAATAATAATAACAATACACTCTAAACATTGCTTTAGGGAAGAGAAATAATTCACCTAGAACACCTATAACAATCCCTGACATTTACTTGGTATTTAATGTATGCTAGATATTATTATTATCATTCATTTCTATCTTTAATTATACCAATCTGTGTGGTCTTAATTGTAATTACCTGATAAGTAAAATCTCTCACATTTTGAATGCTAAATGGCATTCACGAAAAAAGTAGATACATTAGTCAACTAAACAAATACAGCAAGTTAATGGTATTTCATATGCCAATGAAACAGAGAATCATATTGTTATGCACTAAATACATGTGCTTAATCAGACTGTATTAAAAACTATGTGCCAATATACTTGAAAATTATTATATCAAATTATCATAAAGTATTATTAAATTCTGTGAGCAAATAATCCATGATTTTCTTCCACAAATCTTAAGTTAGTGGAAAAGACTTGAAAGAAATCATCATTTTGAAGAAAACAGATCACGGATACTGATGGTCTAAAAGGAAATCTGGTACACATCTCTTAATCTTAGAAAATACTCATAGATAAAGCTTTTATTAATTTGTAATTCTTCAAAGTTATGAAATTAGAGAGATCCCAAAGCCCAATCTAATATCTGAATAGCCCATCTAATATCTGAATTTTCATGGCCACCATTTTAGTCAGGTGGACCAATGGCCATTGCATGGGCAGTTGGACAACTAAATCTCTACTGGTTCTCATAGCAACACATGATTTATTAGTGGTTATCTATGAGTTTTTAATATTCTCTGACAATCAAAAATAGATTATAGTCACAAAAGAAAGAAGGAAGATGGACAGAGGATAAGGAAAATAAGTAAGATATTAATCAATGTTTAGCTTAATTTTCTTCTCTATCAAGTAGCAAATCGTAACACAGGATAGAGGTTTACCCAGCAAAGATACAAAATATCAGTTTTACTTTGCCACTGTTTTTCATTTTACTCTTATTCTTACTTGAGAAGTTGTTACATTGTTTCACATCTATCACCCATTCTTTTTGTATATTTCTTTAGCTTCTTCATTGAATTTTTTCTTCCTCTCCCCCTATTCCCATGCCTCTCCCTGATTTTCTCCCTTTGTTTGGCCAAGTTGTTTTTCATTTCTATAACACATTGGGGCTGGGATTTAACTCAGTTGGTAGAGTGCCGCTCTGCAGTCTCTGTGAGGTCCCGAGTTTGATTCCCAGCGCCACAGAAACGGGAGAAGGACGTGGCAACCCACTCCCGAGGCAATCCCGAAACAATCAGCCATTGAAAACCCTATAAAGGTTGCTATGAGTCAGACACGACTCAACGGCACCTAACAACAACAACATAATACATTATTGATATTTTTCTTTAATAATTAGAATTTGAGCTATAATAATAACTACTCTCCTAGTGGCTCTGGAGGTGGAGACAGGAGGATCCTAAGTTGGAGACCAGAGGCAGTCTGCGTAACTCAGCAAGACCCTGTCTTAAAAAGTAAAAAAAAAAATTGGGCTAGAGGCAGCAGCTCAGCAGTCCAGCACTTGTAAAGCATGCAAGGACGAGGCCCTGGGTTCAACCCCCAGTACCACCAAAAAAAAAAAAAAAAAAAGTACTCTAAGCTTGGTGCTGTGGTACACACCTGTAATCCCAGCAGCTCAGGAAGCTGAGGCAGGAGGGTCATGAGGTTGAGGCCAGAGGCAGCCTGTGCAATTTAGCAAGACCCTGACTCAAAATGAAAAATGAAAAAGGAACTGGGTGTTGCTCAGTGGTAGACCTCTTGCTTAGCATGGATGAGGCCCTGGATTCAACCCTCAGTACTGAAAAAGAAAAAGAATACATACATACATACATACTTACATACGCTGACACAGTAAGCTGGATAGCCACAGTAAGAATAGGGAAATGCTTGATAAATATAGGGTTGTTGTTTATAAATGTATGGTAGCTGGATTAAATCTTACATATATTTATTAAATTCTAAATAACAAGGTAATGTGTTAGAGTCTATGATATATAAGTGAAATCTGATTCTTTATCCAAAGGAAGCTAAAATCTACCAGAAAATTTATATAGAGAACTAACCAGCCAGGCATGGTGGTGCACACCTGAAATCCCAGTGCCTCAGGGGGAGAAGACAGGAGAATCACAAATTCAAGGCTGGAGGCAGCCTGTGTAACTTAGACCCAGACTCAAAAATAAAAAAATGAAAAGTGAGCTGCAGGTATAGTTCTGTGGTAGAGAACTTGCACAGTATGTCTGGGGCTCTGGGTTCCACTCCTTGATACCACAAAAAGAAAAAAAAAAAGGTCACCAAACATGGCACAATTCTAACTGTAGGAAGCAATATAAAGACAGGAAGAAATGAAGTCAGGGGTACAATAAAAGAAGAAGAGAACGTTATATAAGGAGGAGGACATAGAAATAAATTAATGTTCATTATAAGCATTATATTTCAGGGTATTCAAGATAGCAAAGCCATATTTCAGAAGTTCAAGCACATTGACATTGATTTAAAAATCATGCAGTTCTAACACCCAGCCATTGAATTGATGGAACTATGGTATGCTGTGACTTTATTAAGTCTTTATCATGAATCGAATAAAAGCATTTTAAATGGAGATATTTTGTTTAACCTAAATAGTGTAGATTATTGTAAATTGGCTAGTGTACTTCTGTCAGACCACCAAGAACAGCTGTTTTTATAAACAGAGGTTTTGATATAATAGAGAAATGTGTGAACAGAGATTTAAACATTTTTGAAAAGAATCCTATGACAGAGTTCATCATTGCCATCGCATTTGATACCATCAAAATTTTCAAATGGTAAAACTACTTTTTAAAATTAGTTCATTAAACCATAATTTCTACATTTTGCCTTGAAAACACATACTATAATGGGCAATAAGGAAATATTTAATAATGAAATGCCAATTAACAATTTCAGCATGTCAACTTAAAGTAATATTTCCTTAACACCAAATAGCAGAGCATGATTGATATAAATGCCCATCCTTCTAAAGAATGGAATCCTTTCACTTGGTGCAGTAAATTGCATACTGTCTTTTTACAGCTGTTCCCAGGGACAAAGATATTTTTGAGCCTCATTTATAAAACATAAATATCAGATTGTTGATCCAGCCTTCTTGTAATTCAAAATAGCATCAGTGCTGGCTGAACATATTACTCATGTACTGGTGACAATTTAAAGCTAACATAGTGAAATGAAGATGAATGTGCAAAATGTTCTAGTTTTATTCTGTTTCCTATGAAAAATCTGAACATATTTCCTCATATGTATTGGTTTATGGAGATGCTATAAATACCTAACTTGAGAATAGAAGGATTTGGTAATGAAGAAGAAACATTTAAAATTATTTCTACTTCTTATTGTAAGAACAATTTGCCTGTTACTGGAGTTGTATGATCATGTATACAGGGTGATGTGTCCTGAGAGAGATTTACATAAAGAGCTGTAAGATTACAAAATCAAAGAGACTAATTCTCAAAGACTTCTCTAAGAAGGTGGCATCTTAATAAAGATGTACTGTCAGATATTTAAAGGAGTATTTCAGTCCCAAGGAATATATAATTAGGACCACAGAGACAGGAAGGCACCTGGGACATTATGGAGACTGGTAAATTTGGTTGTTTAATGGAGTTCAAGGAGCTGGTAACAGAGAAGTAGTGATAGACAAGATGGGACAGTAATTTTTGGACAAATTGTGAAGGATTCTGAATGAAAGCCTAAATGATTTAGTTTTTATTTGGTAATCAATAAGAAGTTCATTGATTTTTCCCCCCAAGTTTTTAAATGAGGAACATTCAAATGGCACAAGATGGCAATTTATTGGGCACCTAGAATGTACCCAGCTACATTAGGTAGTCTACAAACATTATCTAATAGAGCTGTATTAGCCCATTTTCTGTTACTGTAACAAAATACCTGAGGCTGGGTGATTTACAAAGTAGAAGAGTTTATCTGAGGCAGTGATTCTGAAGGCTGGGAGTCTGAGATCACTTGGCAGCATCTGGAGAGAGCCTCTTGATGTGTCATGAAATGAAGGAAAAAGCAGAAGGCAAGTGGGCATGTGTGAGAGAAAAAACATGAGGGATAACCTCACTTTACAAGAATCAACTCTTGGACCTGCTTCAGTCCCAGGAGATGGAGAACTCCTATGAGAAAAGCAGTAAACCTTCTTAACAACCTAATTACCTCTTAAAGGCCCCACCTCCCAACATCACCACAATGATAATCAAATTTCAACCTGAATTTCAAAGGGGACAGCACATACTCAAATTACAGCCACAGTCATCACAAAAGTATTGGTGAGAGAAATAGTAACCTCATTTTCCAGATTAGAGAGCTGAGTCTTAGAGAAGCTATACAATTTGCCCATGTTCTAACAAGCAAATGACTTCTATAAAAAAATGAAATGTCATCTTCCTTCATGATCTTGTTTTTATAATCTTATTGCTTTATCAAGATTCTATAACTTCGTATTCCTGTTACTCTCCATAACCTAGAATTTTAAAGATGAGAGAAATAGGAGAGAATGTGACTAGCCCTGAGTCTATTTTAATAGGATAATAACAAGTAATATCTTCATCTCAATTATATTTGTCACAAGTTTAAGTAACAACAAATCTGAGCTACTACTGTTCCTGAAAAGTATACATTGAAATTGTATGGTCATAATTTTTGAGTATTATTATGATGTTGAGTATTATTTTGTAAGTGAAAAATTAAATTTTTTATTGTCTATTAGACTTCTTTTTGTTATTCAGATAGCTCTGCAATGCCTCTAACAAGAACCTTTCTAGCAAGATGCATTAGTGTAATTTCCACTTTTTCAAATCATCAAAATTAAGCACCAGTAAATGTAGGTCATAAAATATGGCAAACACCTTAATTTCATCTTTAAATTTTAATCTCACAACCTCTTTTCTCTACAAGCATTTTTTTCTCATTTTATAAGTGAAGAAATTAAGGCTCAGAGAGGTTTGGTCTGCATGTGAAGGAACTAACATTCATATCCAGCTATGTTGGTCTTTAAATCACTTGTTTTTCCCTATGGTAAAGTGCCCTGTAATTCCTCATGTAAGAAAGATGAATGACATTAAATTGACATCCATGCCTCATAGCTGAAAAGGAAAAAGACAAAACAGTCTGTGGCACAGACCTGAAGGACATGGAGGGTAGTGTCAGTGTTAACCACACAGGCTAAGATCAGAGAAGCATGGGGTTAACACCCAGAGTCATCACCTTAAAGCTATGTTATTTAATCTTCTGAGGCTCAATTACTACATGTAGAAAGTATAAATAATAATATCCACTTTAGAGAGGATTAAGGGAAACAACGCATATAAAGCAAGGCTTCAAACCTATGAAAAATTGGGTTCAGGTTCTGGTGCGGTTTCAGTGTGTTAAACTTTAGAAGGTTCTGGATTGGTTCAGGTTCCAGTTTAAAATTCTAATCCTGTGTGTAGATAGAGAAAATTTTTTCAATTATTTTTCAATTTTTAAATACCTACTCGTGCTAAAACAAATAATAATAATAATAATAATAATAATAATATAATAATAATAATAATAATAATAATGAAATAAAAATATTAAAAGCTAAACCTGAGCTGAATTTTTACTGGTACAGCTTCAGGTTCTTGTTCAGAAAAATGTTTTAAAATGCTTAAATTGGAATGGGGTCAGTGTTTGGATTTAGGGTCAGCTTGAAGCCCATCTACCTGAAAATAGAATTAACTGGAACCCAAACCAAACACAAACCCTCTAAATTTTAGCATTTTGAACCTGCTCCCTAACTTGAACCCAATTTTTGTTGGATGTGAATTCCTGCTATAAGGTACAATACTTAACACAGCCAGACATGGTAGTGCACACATGTAATCCCAGTACTGATGAGGAAGAGGCAGAAGGATTGCCTTTTCGAAGCCAGTCTGGGCTACATAGCAAGTTCAAGGCCATCCTAACACACAGTACGTTCTTAATAAAAGTAAGCTCCACCTCCATACCACACTATAGGACCTTGATTTCTATGGTTTCCACTACCATCTCTGACTCAGTCATGTCCAAACATTAGGTCCAGACATCTCTTCTGTATTTCAGATGCGTATGTTCTATCACCTGCTTGGCATGTGCACTTGGAAGCTCACCAGCATCCTCGTTCTCCTTATGTATCAAACTGAACTGAATTAATGATACTTATCACCCTTCTGAACCTGCAGCCATACTACTGTGGTGTCCAATCTTGTCAGATCTCGGAAGCTAAGCAGGGATCAGCCTGGTTAGTACTTGGACTGGAGACCGCCTGGAAACACTGGATACTGTAGATGTGGGAGAAGGACCCAGCAACCCACTCCCAACAATCAGCCATTGAAAACCCTATGGATAGCAGAGAAGCACCAACAATAGTGTTTCATCTGTTGTACATAGGGTTGCTATGAGTCCAATACCGACTCGACTGCACCTAACAACAACATCACCCTTCTTTCTTGCCTGTCAACATCTGTTTGCACAGGTTTTTCTTTTTATGATGGTGAAGTATGTGTGTGTGTTTGTGTATGTGTGTGTATATGTGTGTGTGTGTGTGTGTGTGTTTAAAATCAACAGCACAAACAGCCCACAACCAATCCATTCCCAAGTCAGTAAGTCTGAGGAATATGCCCTCTCAGTCTCTCTTGATACATCCTGGATTCTAACTATCAGCATTCCTCTCCTAAATCACAATAGCCCCATACTCACTTCTTCTTATGCTCACCAACCAGTTTGGACTGTAATCAGCAGGGCCTTTTGGGGCCTTGAGACCTAAATAAAATCTGCTTTAAATCCCCCTCCACTCAGATGGAAATTCAGATCCACCTTGGGATTTTTGCTAATTTGGTAGAAGCTTTCCTTCTCACAAATTCCTCTTCCCTCAGGAGCCAACTTCCACAAACGCTGCTTTTATGTCCTAACACATCAATGGGAAACTCAGCCCCACAAATTATCCACTTACATAAAGCATTTGTGACTGCAGCAGATGTTAGTAAAGATGGGGATTCCAGGAGATGGACAAATGTTTACTACTGTAAATGCTAACTTCAAATTGAACATTAGGCATTTCCAATTTCAAAATGCCCTTTAGCTGTTTCATCTTTTGCACATTTCCACTAGCTGACCACCTCTTCTACATCCCAGTATCATACTATCTTGCTGGCTCTTCTATTATGTTTTTCCTAACTTTTCCCCTCATATCTCTCCCCATACTTTGTGGAATAAATCGATTCTATTTTGTTTCGTTTTTCTTCTCTTTTCTTTTCTTTTTTTCCATTTTCTTTTCTTTTCTTTTATCTTCTTTTCTCTTTCATCCTCCTCCTCCTCAGTTTTCTTTCCTCCTCCTCCGCCTCCTCCCCCTCCTCCTCCCCCTCCTCCTCCTCCTCCTCCTTCATCTTCTTCCATGTAGTGTGTAGTTTAGCTGCTTGAGTTTTGTTTTTGTTTGTTGCCTAGGTTTTTCTACTCTCACCACCAGAATTTTCCTTCTATCCTGGGTAGTTATGTATCAAGTATTTTTCCAAGAAAAGTTTCTCCCAGTAGGAATTGTGGAGCCAACAGGTAATATAATAACGTTTTGCTTTTATTGCAGAATGCAAAATTGATTATTCATTTTCCTGTTTTTATAACCCATAAGTATCTTCCCATTGCTTTTAACGTTAAGTCTCAACTTTGGTCTTATTTATTCATTTTTTAGAAGAATCTACTACATTTCCCATGATCTAGTCTCCACTATTGGTTGCTGTTTGTTTGTTTGTTTGGGAGTATTGTTTGTTTATTTTTCATACACACTGTTCTTAATGGAAACTGTTCTTTCTCCAACATTCATCGGGTCAGCTCTTACCCTTAGGTCTCAGCTTAAGTATCCCTTGTCCCAGGTTCAATCCTCCTGCTAGGTACTCTTTTAATTGTCATGTATTTCTTAGCAATCTTTTTTCCAGTTGCACTTATTTAGTTGTTTAAAATAATTAATTCCCTCTTTTCTGCTGTAAACTTCAAGCATCACTAGGAGGAACCATATTTTTTTTTTTTGATCATCATTGTCTCAGCACCAAATATACAGTAGGCACTGAGTATTTTAAAACTGTCTGAAGGTAAACATTGAGCAAAGCATGCATGTAAAGTATTGCATCTCATTCCCCTTAACAATTTATCCTGCTTGTAGGGATCAAGCTTTCAGGAGAACCGTACAACCCTGGTGATGGTGGAGGGTACATGAAAGTGTTTACTTTTAAAGTCTGACAGTTATATCACTGTTGATCTAAACAACTCAAAAAGGAGTAACGTTAAAAGGCAGTGCTTACAAAAAGTCACAAGGGTTCCACCTAAATGTGCTGTGAACTTGGCAGCACTCCTTGTTAGCTATCTTCAGGAGTTAGTTAGCTGGCCTCAAAGTTGCAAAGATACTTCATGCTTGTGGGAAAATTCAACTGAACTTATCCCTTCTAAAATAAGGGATTAGCACTCTTATCTTTCATATTATCTTTCAGTATATGGGACAGCTACATTTCTACCAGCAACTTTGTCAGGTAATACCATTTTCAAACTGTAAATACTGGTAAGAATAGAAAAGAGCAATGAGGAATTAAAAGAAAGAAAAACAAAAATCAGGCAAAATTATGTTTGCCAGTGGTCCATTGTATGAGAATAACACTTGCTTCAGAGGCAGAATTAACCTATCAGGAGCCTCTACTTTTCATGACACATTAAGGCAGAAGAATGTTGCTTGATAGTTGAGTTGTTGAGAGCAAATGTACTTTATAGCTCCCTGGGTTGTGAGTCTACCTCCTCCAGTTAATCATCAGCCAAGCACAGCTTCCAGGTCTCCAGTCTTCTCAGCACAGTAGGCCCTAAAACTGTTCCCATGGTTACCTTAAGTCAAACAGGTTAGCCCAGGCTGTTCTACTAAGAGAAAAAAGAAATCCTGGCTGCTCTTGTCATAATGTCAGAGACAAATAGCACTCATGATAGTCAGTGAAAAGAATGATCATCAAATCAAATGTCAGTCACAGGATTTGTGTCCTATAAAAAAAAAGCAACATCTAATATTTACATGGCTCAAAGAAAATAAAATAACAGATCAGTAAATTTGCAGTAACAATTAGCTATTGTTTTTGGAGGATCTACTAAATATCTAGTGCTAACATAGATGATTTATATGTATAATTTCAATTGCTCTTCCCCCAAAAAACCCAAATTATAATATATCTTAATATCTCCATTAATTTACATAAGATGACTAAAGAATTAAAATGAGAGAGTATCAATTAGGTGGAATGAGAACCCATGTCTGTTTTCAAAACTTGCTTTTTCAAACTATACTTTCTGATCATCTATCAAGCACAATCTAGAGGAATAAATCATGATTTGTACTGAAAGAGTTCAGCACCAATTAAGTACAGACAGGAAATCATTTGGGAAATCATTCTGGCTGCAGGATCTTATAGGCTGGGGAAGTAGTGAATAGAGTCACAAAATTTATAGTTAAAAGGATTTTATTGAGTGCTAGCTCCTCCATGTCATAACAGAGCAGCCTTGAGAAATCCATTTAATGTCTTTGAGCTACAGTGTCTTCCTCTGTGAATTGGGTAATAACTTGATGGGGTGTTTTCAGGATCCAATGAGAAAATGCATTTGAAAGTGCTTTATAAAATATAAAATGAGATATAACTATTATCATCATCCCACAGGTCATACAGAATCTAGGCATATTTCTTCAGTGTAGCAGTTTCTTTTCACTTTAAAAATCCCAGGTTGAGATCTTTCCTCAAGCATGTTTTGTTTAATCTCCAAAATAAAGAATTCTGCAAAGCTTCCGCACTATATCCATGTTATAAATCAGAAAATAATTACTACATTGTTATATATAATAAACTGCCATTTTATACATACACACATATGGCAGTATTATAAGGAAATATTGTTTGAATTTTTTAAAAATAATGCTAGATGAATAACAGAATTTAGATATCATTCTGCACTGTGGTTAGGCAAAGCAAATAGACCAGGATGGGAAACTAAGGGCCCAGATGACCAATTATCAAGGAAACAGTGGTGCAACAAATTCAAGGGTTGTAATCTGGCAGCCTATAAGCTGAGACTGGACTGTGAAAGTATTGTCTTTGGCCAGAGTAACTTTATGTTGTAACTGTGTTTTTCATTGAAGTCCTTAGACAATGCATATGCTCTGTAGCTTACCATCATTTTCTTCCTTGTATACTGAATTGCTTCTCATACTTAAATCATCTGCCTGACATTTGACTTAGGAAACCCTTTACCTAGTAAGAGACATTAGAGATGAGGCTTCTGTATTCTGAAATCATGAAGACAGAAAGGAAGGAAGCTGAGCATGTAAAACATGAAAGGCAGCACTGGTATGAACATGAACTCAGGCACAAGATCCCACATGAATTGAGCACTGACATCCTCTAACCAAAAAGACACATTCAGGACACATCTAAGGAAGTCTGACCTACACAGCAGATTGTAAATACATTCAATCAGAAAGCATTTGCCAAGACACAGCTGTATGAGCTTCAGAACACTTTATAATCGAAGCACTTTATAATTTAATCTTCTTTATTATGTTATCATCACCATTCTTACTACCATCGTTGCTATTACTAGTAGGACACAGTTCTAGGAAAGGCAAAGGCACATAGGTTGTCTTTCACTTTGTCTCCACATACAGCATGTTCTCAGCATCCTGCTCAGTACCTGATAAATGATTACTGCTCAAAATGTATATGAAGAGTGACTGAAGAAATAGTGGAAGATCAGGGACAGACTATACTTTGTCTTTGAGAACAACATACAAATGATGCTCTGACAATTTCTGAGAGAGAGCCATGAATAATTCTAGGAAAGTGTCAGGAGAAGCCCTAACAGAGCAGCTATGAGACTTTGACCTTCCAGAAGAAACTGAAAGGCAGGCATATATAGCTGGAAAAGATTTCCTAGGAGCTGGACAGGATGTTAAGTGGGTGAATTATGTAATGTTTAGAGAGAATCATGGCCCTGAGTGCTATCTAAGCACTGGGACACCATTAATATTGCTGTTCCAAGGAGTTGAACATACTATTGCTTTGTATGTGGTAACCTTAGCATGGCAGAATTTTCCTCAGTGTTCCCTCTAGAATTACCTCTCATAATCCTGATTGATGATTGGGTTTCCAGCTGGAGCACCAAGAACATCTCAGATGCGGGTCATCTGGGCAGACGTGGTGCAGCCAGCGCCTGCTCAGACTGGCACCAGCTCCCTTACTGTCCTCTGGCCTTCAACTGGCCCAGACAGTCAATGATTCCCCAAACTCCTGACTGTGTTTATCTTTCTAAATTATGATTCAATCATGTAACTTTTCTGCATTAAAACTGTTCATGATTTCCTTTGACCTAAAAAATGTCTGGGGGCTGAGATTTAGCTCAGTTGGTAGAGAGCTGCTCTGCAGTCTCTGAGGTCCCAGTTTGGATTCCCAGAACCATGAAAATGGGAGAAGGATGAGGCAATCCACTCCTGAGGCAATCCCAAAACAATCAGCCATTGAAAACCCTATGAGGGTCGCTATGAGGTGGACATGACTCTACAGTACCTAATAACAACAACAACAAAAAGTCCAACCTCCTTAGCAAGGTACCTCTTCTCCTTGGGCTCCCAAACCTCTCCTCTGAGCACTCCTTTACCACCTAACCATCCAGAGGACTCTGGACCCTCTTCCCACTTCAGCAAAGGACTTTTCTGACCTGGGTTCCCCTGGTAAACTCCTCAGCATCTTCAGACATCATCTCCTCCTTGAAATCTCTCCTTCCATGCACATGCAGAGTTAATTGTTCCCTTGTCCATGTTTTAACAGCATAAAATGATTCTCCTGTACTGACTGGACATTTAGCAAATCCTGGAATTCTAGCTTGAAGAACTTAGGCAATAAACTGGATTTATTCACACAAGTCACCAAACTGCACAGCGGCTGGTCCTTAGAGTGGCTGCAACCAAGGTCTCAGACCAAATCAGGCATTCTACCTCAAGCAACCATCTTCATCGTATAGAAATTGCAGACACTGACTTCTTCAACTTTCCAGTTACACTTACTCAAAACCAGAGGGGAAAAGGAACTTGTCCTCACTAATTTCAATTATAAAATCCAAGAGAAAGGATTCTGGTTGGCCTTGCTTCATTCACCTAAGCATCATGGAAAAGATCCTGGATACCATGATTCACCTGGCCTGAGACAAGGTGCCTGCTCAGACTGGGAGTGAGATACGATAGTTAGTAACACTCACCAGAGCCTCCTTAGCTTTGTTGTTGTTGTTGGGTGCCCTTGAGTCAAATCCAACACATAACAACCCTAAATACAGCAGAACAAAATACTACCCAACACTGTGCCACACGCACGACCTTTGTATGTGTGAGTCTATTGTTGCAGTCACTGTGTTTCTTCTCATTTTGAGTCATGTCACTTCAGCCAAAGGAGGTTCCAGGGGCTTTAGTACATTCTTATCATTAAGCTCAATGCTACTTTAAGAAGACAACTCTTCCCCAGTCATTTCTTGAATACCTTCCATCCCAGGGAGCTCATTTTCCAGCACTGTATCTCACAGTACTTCTCATGCTGGGGTTTATCTCAGTTGGTAGAGTACTGCTCCACACTCTCTGAGTACCTGGATTCAATCCCAAGCACCACAAAAACAGGAGTAGGCACAGCAATCCACTCCTGAAGCAATTCAGAGAAACAATCAGCCATTGAAAACACTATGAGGGTCTCTATGAGTCAAACCAGACATGACAGACAACAACAATAACTCTGCTATTCATAGGGTTTTCAATGGCTAATTGTTTCAGGAGTGGGCTGCTGGGTCCTTCTCCCTAGTCTGCCTTAGTTTGGAAGCTCAGCTGAAATCTGTCCCCCATAGGTGGCCCTGTTGGTATCTGAAATACCAGTGGCATAGCTTTCAGAATCACAGCAACACAGAAGGCCCCACAGCACAAGCTGACAGACATGTGGAGATCTTAGTTTTATAGTGGGGTGGGGGAGAAGCAATACTCCAAGAGAGGAGAATATAATGTAAAAAGAGATTCTAGATAGACAGAAAAGCAGCTGTTAATTGGATTGTTTTTCAAAGTCTGTAACCAATAACACTTTAGATCATGCTATAACTACACACTTAATGAGCCTCTCTCACTAGACTTTGAGCTCCTGTAGTTCAAGTGCCCTGCTTCACTTCTGTGCCTACAGCTAGTACCTAACATGATGCCTGATGTCAAGTTGGCACTTAGCTAATGTTTGTTTGCTCTTGAATTAACATATAGCTCTCTAATGCTCTGTGAATAAAACACCAGTGAACATAATTTCAGAATACTCCAGTGTTTTGAAGCTAGTTAAGCAAATGTTTATACAGCCTCTATAATTTAAAGGTCGTTGAATGGCTCAAAACCAAACAAAAACACAAGAACCTTTGAAATGCAACCAGTATTTTTTGAGTTCACAGTCCTAGCATTTTTATAAGGAATATTTAAACCTCACAAAAATCCCATGAGCTATAGGATTACCTCTGCTTTAGTAATTAAGAACACAAAGTAAGTAAAGAGATCTTTGGGTTTCCCCAAGCTCTCAGAGGTAACAGATCGCAGAGCAGGAGTATAAACTCACAGCCTCTGATTCCACATCTAGAGTTGTGCTCTGAAACAAATCATTTAACCTCTCTGCATAAAATGTGAATGATGATTGCTGTAAGGAGTAAAAGAAAAATCATATGCAAAATGCTCCACCTAAAAGCTGTCCAGAGTAGGGGTCAATGTTGAATCGTGTTTACATTTATCAGGGACAGGGGGGAAGCTTCCAAGGATTTTTGAATGGCACCTACCTCTAGGCAGTCCATTCCTTGTCTTCTACCACAGGGACTCATCTGTATTTGTCTCCTCTTTTGTAAAGCTTCCTTCTGCCAGCAGTGGCTATAGACCACTTCCTGGCTCCCGACCTCCCCATTCCTTGCCAAAGCCAACCATTCAGGTCCCTCTGGCTGCCTTGGGTGGTTGGCCTCTAGTTGAAGAAAGACACATACCAAGAGTCCTAAGAAGATGTGGAACCTAGATACCAATTAGCTGTGTGACATTTGTACCCCTCTCCACTCAAGTGTAGAAGGAGACAGCTGGGCCAGACGAATCCCTACATTAAAGTGTGTTACATGAAGGAAATTTCAGTGAAAATATTTTTGCTGCAGAATCAAGCAATACTATTGCCCAGTCTCAAAAATAAAATCATAAAATAAAATAAAACAATAAAAGTTTTACTTTTTGTATGTTCGCATTATTATTGTACAGTCACCAAATAAATCAGCATCGGCCTTGCCTGAATTTATCAGATCCATTTCTATTACTTTTAACTATTCCTCTTGTTCTACTTCTCAGCAGGGATTTCATGCCTGTAGTGTACATCCAGAATTTCTTCCTGAACATAGACTCTAGGGCAAGCTGAGGCAGAAAGGACAGAGAAGAAAGCAATAGCACAGATGACATTTCTTTTAGGCTCTTTGCCTAGATCTTACTTGGCCCCTTACTGACTTCTCATCAATCCCACCAACTGAATCTGATTAGCCACTCTGATTTATTTGGGGCAGCCTGGGAGTGCATGGGCCAATGCTTACTATCATGGCGGATACCATCATCCCCAAAGCTGCTGTTAGTATTTGGAAGATTAATCCCTTCTCTGGAAGATTTCACCATCTATGAAGCATCATGACATATTAGACATCCTACTTTTTTAAACATTTTACAAATTGAGACTCCTTAGTCCTCTTTTTATTCACAACCATCTCCAGTTATTAGCTGTTAAAACTTAGAGTAAAAATTTCTTAATAATTATGAATTTGATGTTTTTAAACCTAATATTTTCTGAGTTAGTATGCCAGCTTCTATAATCAATAAGAAACAAAAGCCAGATTTCAGTGCTGTTAAATATTCGGTGATTGACTTGTATACATTTTGGTTAATAAGTTTTCCTCTTATGTACTAAATACTACTATTTATGTGAAAGAGGTAAAGAAGGAAAAAGAAACAAGTGATATTTTCTTCCCCACAATGAAACTTTTGGATATTGAACCACATACCCTATACCAACCTTCCATATGTATTTGTGGACAATAATAGGTAAAAATAAGAATAATTATTTTTAGCTCACCAAGATGCAAAAGTTTTAAATATCTAAATAAATTTTAAGATGTGTTTAATTTCAAACTTATTATGAAAAAGGTAGCACATTTTTGTCAGGTTTTTCAGTAAGCTGAAAGCAAAAGGATTGTGTCATTAAATCTCTGTTAATTTTCAAATTTTATTTACTACCAGACTTCCCCATTCCTTCCCTAAGTATTTCATGAATAGGTAACCATTGGCCACCACCAGACTAATGATCCTTCTAAGGCCAGGCTGAGTTTGGATTTCCAGCACTTGGATACTGCATGGTACCTAATGGGTCTTAATGAATAGTGGGTCAATAACCTCTACCAGTTTTCCTTTCTTCAGACCCAAGTGTTTCCAGAGCAATGAGGACATTTCTGCTGTTTCAGACCTCTAAGAGGGATTTTCAAAGGATGTGCTCCCTGTTCTTGGTGCATCTTTTCCTCTAGAGAAAAGATAAGACAGGTAGTTAGTTCAGTATTGGAATACAGTGGTCCAGTGGGTGAGGTCATCAGTGCTAGGCAGCTGGGAAGATGCAGAAGGTAGAAAGATGGAGCCCCCACGTGGTGCTTCCCTTTAGATAAGCGTGACCATCGCCACCAACAGTCCCATTTGCAATCACTGTGCGTGCAGAGGGAGCAGACACCTTCGGAGTAAGAGAGTGACTATGGCTGCGGGTACATCCTTCCCTGAGAATGAGAGACCATGCGGACAAAGGAACATTTACAGAGTCAATCAATAACAACTATTGCATATTGCAGAACTCTGCCAAGGACCACACACGTCAAGAAGTACCTAGCACAGGCCCATCACTGGGCATGGAGCTAGAGATGCAGCTAGAAATAAGATGTGGTCTCTGACCTGAGAGGACTCATGGTCCAGTATGATCAGAAGATCATGAACACAGCTCTCTTTTCTCTTAAGAGAGCCACATTCATGTCTTAGATGTATCCTATTATTTTCTTAGCATCTCTTTTTTCTTTGAATGTCCAATACTTAATTATAAATAAAAAAATAAGTAAAATAAGTTTATCCTGCTTAATGTTAAAATAAAATTAAATTTCTGTTAATGCCAGATATTCTTTATAAGTGCTAAACTCTATGAAAACTAGATTTCAAAAAAGAAAAAGAAACAAGAAAATATATGTCAGTATATTTTTATTTCTATAAAGCCTCTTTTAGAGTATTGATGTGTACTATGTGCTTAATTTGTTTGCTGACAATATGTGAAGTGCCAAAATCAATAAATAGATTAATTCTTCCTAGGTGGATGCCCATATGTAATTAACACAATCAGCAGTTATTTCATTCATCTAACAGATATTTTCAGTGTGTCCTTGTTGTTGTTGTTAGGTGCCGTTGAGTCAGGTCCAACTCATAGCAACCCTACGTACAACAGAATGAAACAATATCCAACACTGTGCCATACCTGGCACTATGTCGGTGTTCCTCTACTATTCATAGGGTTTTCAATGGCAGATTGTTTTGGGAGTGGGCTGCCAGGTCCTTCTTCTAAGTCTACAGCACCTGATATTCCCAGGCGGTCTCCCATCCAAGTACTAACCCGGTCTGACCCTGCTTAGCTTCTGAAATCTGACGAATTTGGACATCAGGAAGGTACAGCTATAAACTGTGCAACAGACTTAATAAGCAAATAAGTCAAGGGGGAAGAGAAGCTGACATGTAGAATAAGAAGACAGCTCTTTTTTTTTTTTTTTTTTTGGCACTTAGGATCTTGGGAAAGTGTCTTCAACTTTCTGAGCCTCAGTTCCCTCAGCTACAAAGTGAAATTAGAAGTAATTCTACTTATGAGATTGTTTTGAATGTGAAGCAAGGTCATTTGTAGATGGTGTGGGAATGATTTGTATTTGTAGAGTGCCTGGCAGAGTACCTGCAACCTCATAGATCATTAACTGGTTTTAGCAGTTCTCTCTGCTATTATAGAAGAGAAAGCTGAGGCCAAGATCAGTAAAGTAACTTCCCCCAGGACACTGCACACCCAGAGATAAATTGAAAACAAAGCAGCAGGTGGTACAAAGTACACAGGTCATGTTTGAAGCCAGATAGGATTATTTCTGCTCATGGAGTCTGGCACAGAATCAGGAAGGAATGTTTAAGCCAACTACACAAATGATTTTTCAAATATAGTTCATGAACTTTTATCTGGAGACTTGGTGCAAAGTTTGCAGTCAGCCAATGGCCAACTTTCCCATAGGCACCAGCAAATCTTTAGTCTGGTTCCTTCTTTAGCTTCTTAGCTTCTCTTATTAAGTGCTGGTTAACTTTTAATGAAAAGGATTATCACAGCTTTCTCAGTCCTGACCTTTTTTCTGCTTTCATAACTGACAAGTGAGAATGAGGGGAGGAAGTAATTACCTTGAGTTTTCTCCTAGAATTTCCCTAGTATTGCCACAGCACAGCTCTCTCTGAAGTAGGAGTGTTTTTTTAAACCCTGTCTCTTTTCCAGCTTAGCTGAGCACAGGGCTTCCCTGGATCTTGAATGTCATGATGCCTTCATTCATGATTTATTCATTCACTTGATGTGCATTTGTGTTTACTACATGACGCTCCATGAACTGGAAGTTACTTTTAGTGGAAAAAAATCCTCAAAGTGAAACCCTAAGAAGATCATTCATCATAACAGGGCTGATCTCCTCCTTCTGATTGCCTTTTGTAACTAAAATACCTGTATAATTCTATTTTAAGAAATAATGCTTACCATGAACATTGTTGTTAGGTGCCATCAAGTTGGGTCCAACTCATAGCGACCCTATGTGCAACAGAGCAAAACACTCCCTGACACTGTGGCAGGCCCAACACTATGTCAGTGCTTCTCTGCTATTCACAGGGTTTTCTATGGCTAATTGTTTTGGGATTGTTTCAAGAGTAGACTGTCACATCTTTCTCCCATTTTTGTGGTGCTAGGGATTGAACCCAGGGCCTTCGAGAGCACAGAACGGTGCTCTACCAACTGAGCTAAACTCCAGCCTACCATGCACATTAGTTTTAGAAAAATTATCTCAATGTTTTTTTGCCCATTATATGAATTTGACATCAATCTCCTTTGTTTCTCTTTTCTTAAACAGATTGCCACAACTTTCCACGTGACTGTTCAAGATGATAATAGCATCGTCGTCTCTTTAGAAGCTTCAGATGTTGTCATTCCAGCATCTGTGTATGTTGTGAAGATAACGGGTGAATCCAAAAATTATTTCTTCGAATTTGAGGAATTCAACAGCACTTTGCCTCCTCCCATTATTTTTAAGGCCAATTATCATGGTCTTTATTATATAATCACTCTGGTAGTGGTAAATGGAAATGTGGTTACCAAGCCATCCAGATCAATCACTGTGTTGACAAGTAAGCATCATGTGTGATGTTGCCCTCTGTGTTTCTTCCCTGAGTATAGTCCCACTAGGTGTCACTCAAACAGCCAGAATGGCAAGAGTGCTCACCTTGAGGTCAAGTGACACAGATTCAAAGTTCTGCATTATGTTTCTGATTCAATGCCTTACCAAAGTTTGATAATGTTTACTATTTACTGTTTATTAAACAAAATTCTGTTTTAACCCCAAAACATATATTTGTTAGTATATTTATATTGTTGTTGTTGTTGTTGTTAGGTGCCGTTGAGTCGGTATCCGACTCATAGCGACCCTCATAGGGTTTTCAATGGCTGACTGTTTCGGGATTGCCTTGGGAGTGGGTTGCCAGGCCCTTCTCCCATTTTTGCGGTGCTGGGAATTGAACTCAGGACCTCGGCGACTGCAGCGCAGCGCTCTACCAACTGAGCCAAATCCCAGCATATTTATATTAGCATATTTTATATCAGTATATTTTGAGACTGAATGACAATTTCAGATTCATGGTCTGGCCATGTAATTTCTTACTATCTTATTTGATAGTGGCCTGGGTTTTTTTTTTTTTTTCCCATAACACATATTATCATATTAAGCAATTTGGTTTTTAAGACAAAGAATTTATGCGCACATTATTCTATTCAAATTCAATTATACATTCATAGACAAGAGAGATGAAAAGATATCTTTGCTCATTTGTTTGAGATAGTATTACCATGCAACATAGGCTGGCTTTGAATTTACCATCCTCCTGTCTCAGTCTCCCAAGTTCTGGGATTAAAGGCAGACATTGATATCTTTATCAGCCATATTCTGCATCTTGGCACCTAACAACAACAACATTCTGCATCTCACTTTTAAAGTAGTCTTGGCCTTCACAGCTGAAGAGAAATTAAAAGAAAAATAAATCACTGGCATTTCAGCGCTCCATGTCTTAAAGAATTAATGTTGACTTCAGGAAGTTTTCTGAGTGATATTAACTGTAGGTGATCTTCACTTTCTGAATTTAACATCTAACCTCAAAGTAAAATGGAATTGTATATGTTGCAGGATGTAAGAAAAAATTGATATCTGTAAGATAGTAGATGTTATCATTAGAGAGATTTAGTGGCTCTTCAAAGTTCATTTTGTTCATGTTCTTTAGTGCAAGCTTTTCCACCGTTAAAATGCCAGCTATATGTGATCATCCTGGCCATAATTAATGAAAAGGACATAATGATATTGTCCACTGAGCAGTAAGAGAGAGAAATCATAAGAAGAGAGAACTCAGAACCAAGCTAGAGGACATATTTTTAACATGACTGTCAAAATTTAATTAAACTCTCCATTGGCAGAATCCCAGGATCAGTATTGAGTCCTAAAAATTAACAATGGCACAGACCCAAGACCTTCAAGGTTTATAGATGTAATGAAAAATGCTAGGAGCTATTTGAATTAAAAGAAGAACTCACCTTTAAAATACTATCTCAAACAAGTTCTCAAAAAAGGTGAATTGAGAATTAGATTCAGACAACAGATCTAGGTGTATAATGATTACAATACAAACTCCTTGAAATCAAAGCTCAGCCTTCCTCATCTTCATAATTTCTTAAATAACTGGCCCTAGCCTTGTGCTTAGTAGGTAATCCATACATATTAGTTCTAAGTAGCTGAGCCAGAATAGGAAAAAGCCAGGAAAAAGACTAACACAAAAAGCAAAATAGAATATAGAACTGCAGATGACCATTCCTGACCCAACACTTATTAGCATGTACTCAGCCATTGCCCAATCAGACAAAGCTGGAAGGTTCTACCATTTGCCTAAGTGGTGGTGCCCTCCTCCTCCTCCTCCTCCTCTACCTCCTCCTCCTTCTCCTCCTCCTCTTCTTCCTCCTCCTCCTCCTTCACCTTCTCCTCCTCCTCCTTCTCCTTCTTCTTTTTCCTCCTCTTTCCCCCCTCCTCCTCCTTCTTACTTTTTCAGTACAGAGAGGTTGAACTCAGGGCATTGCACAAGCTTGGTAAGTGCTCCTCATAGATCTGTACCTCTATCCCCCTTTTTACTTTTTTATTTTGAGACAGGGTCTCTCTAAGTTGCATAGGCTGCCTTTGGCCTGAACTTGTGATCCTTCTGCCTCAGCCTCCCAAGTCTCTGGGATTCCAGGTGTACATCATGGCACCCTGCTTAGCTAACAATTAATGCAATTTAGTAAGTAAGTAAATGCTGAAATATTTCTGAAATATTTTGTTTTTATTTTATAACTTATAGGAGCTGTATTTGAAATGTCTTCTGTTTTCCCCCTTTGATCTGTGGGCTTAGAAGTATTTTGAGTGACCAAAACCTTGGAAGCTTTGCAGAGGTCTTTTTTATTTTAATGGATTTCTAGATAAAGGCTGTTGTGATCAGAGAACATATTTCAGTTACTTGAAAATAGTTGCGGTTTCTTTTGTGAGCTCTAATTTTTCTTTTTAAAAATGTATGTTTTAAGTGAAAATTTCTGTTTTATTTATAAATGTTGGTGGGCTACAGAGTAATAAGAGTTTTGCTATATCCATTATGCAACTCTTACATAATTTTTGCTTACACATTCATCAACTTACATATTTTACAGAAACATAACTCTCATGTATTCATATAGTTGCATCATATATCTTGAGATTTTCCTTTACCTCTTTCCCCTCTACTTTATTTCCACTCCCCATGCCTGCTTCTCCAACCTCTGTTCCCACCCATGGATCCCCTCTCCACTTCTTTCAACTTTTTAGCTCTAACTTACTGTTCATCCTGTGAGCACTTGTTGGGTGAAGTTTCAATAAATATCAATTAGGTCAAATTGGTTGATTTAAGTCCTTTATGCCCATACTAATTTTCTGTTTATTTGTTCTGATAGTAACTGGTAAAGGAATGTGCAGTTCTCCAGTTACAACCATGGATATGTCTGTTTCTTCTTTCACTTCTTTTAGTTTATGCTTTTCATATTTTGAAAATCTGTTGTCATGTTGTTCGGTATAAACACTCTTGAGATTGCTGTTTTTCTGATGAACTGATCCTTTTAACTACATGTAATGTTTCCCTTATCCCAAGGATTAGGCCTTAAGCTGAAGTCTTTTCTTTTGCTTATACTAACATATCCATTTTAGTTTTCTTTTCATGTATATTTTTATGGCATACTTGTCTCATTCTTCTACTTTCAATCTTCTTATGTCTTCATTTGGATCTGGTTTCCCATTGACAGCAGAGAGGTGGGTCCTGCTTTTATTCTCTGCCTTTAGAGAACCACTATTCATTAAAAATAGAATGTTAACTATATTGCAATATTGTGTTCTACTAGACACAATAAAAAATTTTTTTGAAAAGGTGAAATTCATTTAAGTGACATGGTTTACCTAACTCATTCCATTTGAAATATTATTTCAACATATAATTATTATAAAAACGTAGACATCATTTTCATTTCAAAACATAAGCTAATTAAAATTAAAGAAGATCTAGAATTTAGTTCCTAGCTGGGCTAGGTGCCACATGCCTATAATCCCAAAAATTTGGGAGGCACAGGCAGGAGAATCACAAGTTTGAGGCCAGAGAGACCCTGACAAATTTAGCAAGACTTTGTCTCACGATAATAACTAAAAAATGGGGCTGGGGTGCTCTCAGTGGTAGAACACTTGTAAAGTATACTCAAAGCCCTGGGTTCAAACTCCTAGTACCACAAAAAAAAGCCAGTTCCTTAGCTGAACTAGCCTCATTGTAAGTGCTCAATAGCCATACATGGCTAGTCACTGCCAACTTAGATAGTGCCTTTTCTCCAATGGCAAGAGAACCCTGCTTTGTGTCAGTGCAGGAACACCCCCCCATCACCACCACCCCCACAGGAACAGGCCTATTCTGTTTCTCTCCATCTTTCAAATGGGGTGATCTTTTCCTGAGAACTGGGGGAGAAAGATTTTTCTGTCCCTATCCAATGCCTTCAGGCTTCAGCTTTGTATTCAAGAAAGATACAGGCAAGTGACCTTTCTTACCACTCTCTTAGTGGCTCCAATTATCCTATGTACGCTTGTTGCCTTAAACCTCTGCCCTGCTCCCAATATTTCTTCTTAGCCCCTGATAGAGGCCCAGGAAAAGAGGTAGAGTGAGAGCATGCACTCCATTTGTGTTTAGGTCTCCCAATTATTCTAAACCAGCACTGTCCTAGAATTTTTGCATGATGGAAATCTTCTGTATCTGCATTGTCCAATACAATATCCAATCATTTGTCATTTAATCTAACTTTAATTCATTTTAAATCTAATTTAAATGGTCCTACACGGCTGTTGTTGTTGTTAGGTGCCCTGGAGTTGGTATCTGATTCATAATGACCCTATGTAGGACACATGAAACAGTATTGTTAGTGCTTCCCTGCAATTCACAGGGTTTTAAATGGCTAATTTTTTGGGGGGAGTGGGTTTCTGGATCCTTCTCCCAATCCAACAGCACCTGGTGTTCCCAGGCGGTCTCCCAAGTACTAACCAGGCCTGACTCTGCTTAGCTTCTGAGATCTGACAGGATCAGAAGCCACAGTGCTACAACTGCAGACAGATCACACTTAGCTTTTATGAATTCATCATCATCTTCACTGCTTTCCTCTTACCTGCTTTCATAGTAGCTTCTCCCTGTGCTCTGCCAAAGATGGAGCAGTGTGTCCCTTCTATCCTTGGAGGAGCTTGTCTCTCCTAGCAATTTACTTCACTTGGTTGCCTTCCAATCTCACCTCTCTAATAAACCCAAGGAAATTTACAATTGCATAGACTACTTAGCCTTTTCTTGTTGGGTTGAAGGGACAGGAAAGATGTGATGCTGTCTTAAAGCTTCCAACACCTTGAGGGGAAGAGGAAACTCTCATTGATTTCTAGAGTAAAATTAATTAATGATAGTCTATTGTACCTCATCCTCTACCCTGTTTTTAAAGGCTCAAGTGTATTATCCCAGATTTCAGAAGCAATAATAGGCTCTGAATATTAGAACGGAGATTAGCATACAAATATTTCTGACATTAGACAAGAGGTGCCTCAGGTGACATTTGGGCTTCAGCTTCCTGCAGTACAAAAGAGGAAATTAATGAACATGACTACTGAAATTACTTTTGAGCTCTAAAACTACCATTATGTTTGTCAGTTAATGATATATTTTGCAATCTTTATTTTTCTAATGGAAAGGTTTTTCTTGAAAGTTTTGAAAACATTTGTTATATCTGTTCATGAGTTTGACATGTTGCTCTTGAGAATAAAAGAGGACATTTGTTGCAGTCACTGACTGTGTGCTAGATGTCTGTCTTAATGAAATGGGCAATGACAAAGTGATTGGCCCAAGGGCATGCCTTTGATTTTTTTTTTTTCTCTGTGGTTTTCTCTGTAGTTTTGGGGGAGTCTGATGTTCTCAAAGAAAGCTGAGAAACCTGGCAAAGAATGAATTCAGCACAATTGAGTCATTTGGCCAGTTCAAAAGAGCATCACAACCCGTGGGCTCTGACATCTGATTAATATTTAATTGATGGATAAATTTCAGTATAATGTGTGCATTGCAGGGGGAAGAGGTAGTTTCTCAGCAGAGAAAATAACACCCAGGAACAATTGCTTAGAAATTGGGGAAAGGTTATATGCATACAGCTGTCTTTTGTGTGGGTAAACTTTCAGAGATGGTAACTATTAACATTGTACAATACTCTACAAGTATATTATTCTATACAGCTTTATAAGAAATAAGAATAATCTGTGAGTTTCCATTTTGTTTATTGGGTACATCCTCTGTGTCATGTCCTAGGAGCCAGAGAAATAAAGATACATAAAAAATCCTCAATCAGATATGGTATTCAATAGTGGGAAAGACAAAAGGCCCTTCCAAAAACTATGATAAATGCTGAAAGAGAACTATACCACATGGAGTGGCTTGCCTCCCTTGGGAGGGCACCACAGAAGAAATATTCATTGAAAAGTTAAGGAAAATGCCGGGCACGGTGGCGCACGCCTGTAATCCCAGCAGCTTGGGAGGTGGAGGCAGGAGGATCGCAAGTTCGAGACCAGAGGCAGTCTGCCTAACTTAGGAAGACCCTGTCTCAAAAAGTAAAAAAATGGGCTGAGGGTGCAGCTCAGTGGTACAGCACTTGCGGAGCATGCAAGCATGAGGCCCTGAGTTAACCCCCAGTACAAAAAAAGAAAAAAAAAAGAAAAAAATTAAGGAAAATTTGGAAAGAGAATAAAGAATGAAAAATATTCCAGGTGGGGACAAAAGGAATCATCTGTGCAAAGAATCGAGATGTGAGCAGCATGGCACCCTTGGTGAACCATGAGGAATAAAAGCAGCTAGCATCAAGTGGCTGGGATTTAGCTCAGTGGGTAGAGCGCTGCGCTGCAGTCTCTGAGGCCCTGAGTTCAATTCCCAGCACCGCAAAAGTGGGAGAAGGGCCTGGCAATCCACTCCCAAGACAATCCCGAAACAGTCAGCCATTGAAAACCCCATGAGGGTCGCTATGAGTCGGATACCGACTCGATGGCACCTAACAACAACAAGCATCAAGTGTTCTAGAAAATTTCAGGAAAGGTGGCTAAAAAGGTTGGGGAAAACTTTAAGTGCCTTGCAAAGGAGTTTAGACCTTGACCTTCACGTAATGAGGAGGGAAGGTAGATTAAAGATGAGATATAATACAATTTGGCTGAGGAAAGGTCCCTCTCATCTAGAGCTGCAAGCCACCAAGAACCTGAGTCTTTGAACCTGAGTCTTTGGAATGGACAAACTACAAAGCAGTATTTGGGACCATGGTTCATAGCCTGAGCTTTAAAGTCAAAGAAATCTGGAAACCATGTCTGTAGCATGGCTAGATGATAACTTCTTCTTAATCTTAGTTTTCAGATATTTAGCCTATTATAAGAGCTAGAAATTGTTTTTATCCTGTAAAAGCCTAGAGAATAAATATGGGTGCTGTGCAGGTTATACAGTCTGTATTGCAGCTACTCAACTCTGCTATTGCAGGTTATACAGTCTGTATTGCAGCTACTCAACTCTGCTGTTGCAGGAGAAAGGCAGCCACAGATAATATGTTAGCACATGAACATGACTGAGCTTTCTGAAAACTGATTTATAGACACCAAAATCTGAATTTTACATAATTTTCATGTGTCATGAAATAATATTCTTTTGATTCTTGTCAACCATTTAAATACATAAAAGCCAGGTCAGGCACAGTGGTGCACACCTGTATTTCTAGAGACTCAGGAGGTGGAGGCAAGAGAATACTGAGTTCAAGGCCAGAGGCAGCCATTGCAACCTAGCAAGACCCTATTTCTAGTGAAAAAACTTTAGAAAGGGGGTCTGGGAGGGCAGCTCAGTAGCACAGCACTTGTAAAGTACATGTGAGACCCTGGGTTCAGCCCAGTGTATCACTAAATAAATAAATAAATAAAAATGGCTCACAAGTCACACCAAAACAAATAGCAGAGATAGCAGAGTTTGGCTTTGTGGGCTATAGTTTGCTGACTTGATCAGCTACATAATAATCATACATAATATGTGGATAATTATAGTATCTACTTGGTATGGGGTGCTGAAAATAATGTAAATATTATTGCAATGTATAAAAATGCAAATAAACTCCTTCACAAAGTATGTTGCATGTAGTATATGATCAATTAAATATAAACAGTACCAATGGCATTGAACAGGAAGTCACTCAAGGTATTAGGAAGACAGGAAAATTCAAACAGATTCGGCTGGGAAATGTCCATGAAGTAGGGGTGGAATGGTTACAGACAGGGTCACTGACTAAAGTGAGAGCAGCAAGGACCCTTCAGGCTTAGATGTTTCGAGAAGAAACAAATGAGAAAAATTAAATTGAGAGTAGAACCAGGGAGAGTAACTGGAAAGCTATTAAATGTTGCAGGAAATAAATAAAGAGGGTACGAACTAAGATAGTGGGTGTGACAGTCACCACTCTTTGGGGACCCTGGGTGGTTACACATAGCCCACCTTCGTGTCCTGCTTAGACATCTACAGTGAAGTTATCAGGTCAGGTTTCCAACCATTACCTAAACACAGGGCAGTGGCCCTGGCCTTGGACCCAGAGACTGTCCTTTTTCCCATCTGCCATTGGAAGTGAGGGGCTAATCATAAGCCCCTTTCCCTCAAGAGAGCTACGTCAGGAGAGACATGTTCCTAGGTGAATAATATCGGGAGCAGAGATTTGCTACTCCTACCCAATTGCTTCTTTAGGTTTTACTTTAGCAAAACAAAGTCATGTCAACCAGACACACCTCTTAGTCTTAGTAGTTTCTACCAAATTCAGGGCTGCCTTTTCTTCTCTAATTGCATTTGCTCCATATTAGCTTTTGTTTGTCTCTTCTTTGAGATAAACACATTCAGAACTTTCAAAATTTCCTTCGTGATCTTCCATGAATGGTTTAAAGGTAATTAAGGAGTATGAAATATCCTCAATTTGAAGTGAGTGAAGTGAATGAATTTGCATTATATGAAACATCTACTGAGAAGAAATGTGATGTTAGTGGAATATTTTTTCCTTTTTATTAAGAGGAAAAAGTGGGAATTTGATGTTGGTGTTTCTAGTCAAAATAGACCAATAAATTCCTGCTCTGCCATACACTTCTTTCTTCTACCAGAAAGCAAAAAGAAAGTCAGAGTACATGGCCAAGTTTGAGAACAAAATAATTGTCTCTTGGAATCACAAACAAAATGGAAACTCTAAGTGAGGAAGTGGGCTGATGTAACCAGCCTCTGGGCTCTGGGTATAGACAAGGCATTACTTGGTTTGAGTCCCAGGACAGCAGAGGGATGGAAATGTTTCACACTAGACTGGGTGCAGAGTCAGGCTCTCTGCTTAGAGCAAAGAAAGAGCCTTCCTGTTTAAGAAAACATTCACATATGAAGACCTAGGAATGCAAGGGACACGTACCCAGTCTCATTACCACAGACCAAGCCTGTCACCCTCCGACTCAGTGAATGGGTCTGTGTTAGACTCTGGATCATCCGCAATATGAAGAATCCCAAAATGTTGCCTGTCTTGTGTTAGACTGCAGGCTCTGGTGGCTGAAAGGAGCCAATGGCTTAACTGCTTCAAAAGCAAGAAAAAGAGGGATGAGAAAGCAAAAAAAAAAAAAAAAAAGAGCCTAGAGCCTGTGCTTCAAAACACCTGAAGAAACCTATGCTAAAAATGGCAGACATCAGAACAACTATATCATTCCAGATTCTGTTTCAAATCACCCTCTAACAGAAACCCACAGTGTGTTTCTGATGTTGAAAGACGTAAATGTCAGAATTACCTGAATTTTTCAAAGGTCAAGGAAGAGTGAAACAAAACGTGGCAGAAATAAAACAAAACATATAAAAAATAAACACAATTCTCTTAGTTTAAAATTTACATCAATTAAAACTTGAAAAATATAATTACTAAATGCTAAAAATTAATCCAATTGACTAAATTGCAGCTTAACCTTGAATACAGATGGGACAAATTGTTTATTGATGACATTATGGGGAATTGGAAGGCAACATTGTGCAGTTGCCCCATTAAAAATTTGACACAGTGAACAATTCACAGGCATTGAGGTGGGAGAGGCCACAACTAAGGAAGCTTAAGCATTCAAGAAAAATAGAATGGAGGGAAAGATGACTCTGTATTTGAAGAGATGGTTATTATAAGACTTTTGAAGACTGGAAAAATGCCATGAATCCACAGACCAACAGAGCGTTCCAGGTACCTAGCAGGGTCATTCAAAAATAACACCATATCTAAATACATTATAGTGAAACTGCAAATTATCAAGTCTAAATAAAAATAAATAACCTTGGAAGGCACCAGAGCTAAAAAGCATAGCATGTACAAGGGGTTGACCATTAGCCCAATGGAAGTCTTCTCTTCTATGGTAATTGGTGCAAGAAGACAAGGAAGCAATGTTTTCTAAGTACTGAGGGGAAATACGACCTCCTAGAATTTTATACCCAAGAATCTTATACATCAAGTGTAAAGAGAGCCAAGTGCAGTGTTGCACCCTGTAATCCCAGCAATTCAGGGGGCAGAGCAGGAGGATTGTGAGTTTGAGGCCACAAGCAACCTGCGTAACTTAGTGAGACTCTGTCTCAAGATAAAAATTTTAAAATGGGCTGGAGGCACAGTTCAGTGGTAGAGTGCTTCAAAGCATGTGCAAGATACAAGTAAAGCAAAAAAGTACTGCAAAAAAATAAAAAATAAAATAAAAGAAAGAAAGAAAGAAAAAACAAAGACATTTTCTAATATACAAAGGTGAATTTGTTGCCCACAACTCTTAACGTAAAAAAGGTGAATCCAAAAGGAAAGCAAAGAACACGTAGCTGAAAATGACAGTGA
This sequence comes from Pedetes capensis, assembly GCA_007922755.1. Taxonomy (NCBI): domain Eukaryota; kingdom Metazoa; phylum Chordata; class Mammalia; order Rodentia; family Pedetidae; genus Pedetes; species Pedetes capensis. The sequence continues at coordinate 85,331 of VMDO01000885.1, forward strand.
AAATGTGGTATTCGACTAAGATTGTATTACAAATTAGCAGGAAAAGACTTAAAAAGAACCTACAAAACGAGCAAAAGAGTCAAACAATTGTTAGAAGAGGGAATCTGAATGGCCAGTAAGCACATTAAGCAATCAATGTCCTTCATGAACAGGAAGTTGAAACAAACAATGAGACAAAACTTCACATACATCAGGGTGGCAAAAATTAGAAACACTGATACAAGCACATGCTGAAGAAAAATATGAAGAAACAAGAACTATTACACACTGCTGGTAGATATAAACTGGCAGCATCAATTCAGAAAACTCTTTAGCAGCATCTTACACAGTTTGAACATATGCATACCTGCAATCCAAAGTTTCCAACCTAAGGACACAAGTCCCACATATTTATTGCAAGATTCATAAGAATGGATGATTAGAAACAAGCTATTTACCAAAAGAATGACAGATAAATTGTATAGTTTATGTAGTTGTAAAATGGACACTAAATGTTTCTAAAGATACTTATATCCAGATGAGCAAATCCCAAGACTGTGTTAGGTGATAAAACCAAGCAGCTGACTTATGTGTATGTTATGATACTATTAATATAATATATTAAAGCATGAAATAATATTGGATACATACAAAACTTTTGAACATGCATAAGAAGATTAACACCAAATTGAGAGCAATAATTTACCTCTGGTGTGGGTGGTGGGAGCATGGATCCCAGGTGAGATGTATGGGAGAAGTATCAACTGTACTTTATACTGATTCATTTCTTTGAAAAATATACAGGACTGAGGACAAAAAAGTAACTATTGAACAAAGGCACTAAGTGATTCACATTTTCTAGCACCCTCATTTCTCCATTCAGTTCAGCCTGGCTTCCAAAACAAGAGAGGGCGATACACTGGAGTGGCTGGCAGGGAAAGAGTATTGAATTAGATTAGGATTTAAACTTGTTATCACTAAAATACAGATGGGTCATTACAGCGCTTGTCTATCCCATACCACTTAATTTCTATAAGAAGAAAAACAATGAGGTAAGTAACTAGAGAGATAGTAAAATATTTTTAGACTATGAATTTGAATTCAACTAACACAGTAAATGTTGTATAGAATAAGCCACTGTAATGCCTAGGTATGCAATTCAAGATTTATAGCTGACTTGAGTCATTTACAGGGAAGCTAAGAGGAAGATAGACAAGAAATATCTAGGAAGGCATTTTAGAAATTCTCTTAGTTTAAAGTTTAAATAGTTTTCGTCAGCCAAAAAGAAAATCAGAAAATAAATAAATCAATCTTCATGTTTGTCTTGAATTTCAAAGTTTGACTGTGGCTTTGATGTGCAGACTTCCTGCCTCAGGGCATGAAAGACTGACTGGACCTCTAATTTCTCTTGTTAGTGGAGAGAACTCTGGCTAGGGTGTGAAACTGGATGGCTGGGCGGGGGAGCTAGGGCTCTGTGCTGCTTTGAGCTGCTGGCTGAGATACTGGTTCTCTGAGTCAGTAGCTGAATCTAGTAGACTCCCTGGGTTAGTGATTAGGCTGGGTTGAAAGAAAAACTTTCAGATTGTTCAAAACTTCTTTGGGAATTTTGAAGTCAAACTTCAGAGTCTTCAAGGTCGGTTGGTTGGTTTGTTTATATGACATATAAGTGAGTTCACTCTGAAATGTGATCTTTATGTAGGAAGACCAGGCATGGGATAAGGATAAAATAGTAACATTTTCACCAGACAATACAGCACACAGGGCAGAGACCCAACCACAGAATGTGCTGCAATCTGAAGGCCTTCCTCACATTTTCACAGATGTCGGTTTGGTTTTTTAGAAAAGTTCAGGAAAGATCAAAACTTTCATGTGTAGCTCCATCCATTTTCCATTCCTTCAATCCAAAGCAAAAATAGATTAAGACCTTGAGGAACAAAGAGAAATTTATTTGGCTGTAGAATGAGACAAATTGTGCTCAATAATTGTTTGTTCAATGATTTAAGTCCAATTTTGGTTTGTTCTGTTAATGAAACTGAAATGTTAAAAGAGTAAATTTCGAATTAAGGGTATTGCTTTTGTTTAAGCTATAGATGTGGTCCAAGAATCCTCTCAATTTGGAAAGTAAATAGAAATTAATTCTCAATAATATAATAGTCAACTCCAAACCTCAGTATTTATGATATTTTCTGAATAAATAAAATGTAAGTAAAATTTATCCAATAGATCCTTCAGAAGGGTTGGAGAGCTCTGTTATTTTATAAGAATTTTGCAGAAGGATGAGATATAAATAAACTATAGATATATACCAATCATGGGGGTTTTAGAAATGACAATTCTAAATGTTGTATGATGAATAACAACTCAAGCAAATTCGAAATAAATTTTTAAACTTCTATAGAAAAAGTGGTTTGATAAACATCATATAAACCATGATTTTCACAACACTGGTTTGTACTTTTATACATCACATTTAAGAATAAATGCTAAGTTCACAGGCAGAAATAAATATTTATCATCAGCCAGAGTCAAAATGTGTTTTCTGTTACTGGCCTGTTATTAATGTCAAATTTTAAGCTTGTCTTGTCATAAGGAAAAGGAAAATGAACTAGGAATCTGCAGATACACACACTACCACAGACTTATTAAATTGCCTATGACAACAAGCTATTTAAAGTCTACAGGTTTCATTAGAGCTGGGATTTAGCTCACTTGGTAGAGTGCCACTCTGCAGTCTCTGAGATCCCAGGTTGATTCTCAGCACCACAAAAATGGGAGAAGGATATGGCAATCCACTCCTGAGGCCATCCCGAAAGAGTCAGCCATTGAAAACCCTACGAGGGTCGCTAAGAGTTGGCAACGACTTGATGGCACATAGCAACAACAAAGTTTCATTATGTTTATCTGTTGATGGAAATAACAATATTTGTACTTCCTAAATCTCAGGGTTGTTTCAAATGACAAATGGGAAAGTGAATATGAAGTGCTTTGAAAAGAAAAAAAATCATATAAAATGTACTGTGTTAATTACTGCTAAGAGGAAGAGTCAACACATGAGAATCGAGTTTAGTCCACAGAGAACATAAAAACAATATTAAGGTTCATATAGATGTAATTCTTCATGAACTTCCAAGTATTGATGATGGCTTTTCTCCTTCTTTTCCCTTCCCCTTCTCTCCATTTACTTCCCTTCTGTAGAACCTTTACCTGTAACCAGTGTTTCAATATATGACTATAAACCTTCTCCTGAAACAGGAGTCCTATTTGAAATTCATTATCCAGAAAAATTTAATGTTTTCACAAGAGTAAACATAAGCTACTGGGAAGGAAAAGACTTCCGGACAATGCTATATAAAGGTAAGAGGCAAAAGGAGGTCTGAATAAGTGATGATGATTGCTTTTCATGTGATTTTTTCCAAATAGTCTTCTCTCTTACTCTAAAGAGTTTTTACAATTCACTGGTTGACCTATAAATGAGCCATTAAGAATAGTTATTGATTCATGAAAATCTTGTTATGAGTAGTCTTAGAACATCTGGCTCATTAGTTGAGAATCACAAGTCATGCATACAATATGAGAAATGCTCAAATTATTTTCCATCACATGTATTCTTGTCAAAGGCAGCATTTTTGATGCAGGAAATAAATGCAAACAAGTTTAAAAGCAATCTCATCCTAACCTCTCAGTTCTGGGTATGCTAGAAGGGCGTTTCTGTGGGTAGCAAGAGGGGCACCTTTCACACAATTTCACTTGGAAATGGTCCAAGATTATTCTCAAACACAAAAGACAATTTTTTTTTTTTTTTGCTCCTTTACATACATTTACCTATATGACCTGTTAATGACTGGATTAACACACAAAGATTGGTTTCACTCTTTTTACTGGGTTAATGGGGACCTTGTAGGGAGGAGAGAGAGAAAAGATAGTGTACAGGGGTAAGATCTGCAGCCATAGCATCCTGGTATCTGATCCCGCCTGATCTCAGAAGCTAAGCAAGGTCAGCCTGGTTAGCCCTTAGACAGAAGACCGCCTGAGAATACCAGATGCTTCAGGCTAGGAAGAAGGAGTTGGCAACCCACTCTGGAAACAATCCACCATTGAAAACCCTGTGAGTAGCAGAGAAGCACTGACAGTAGTGCTGGGCATGGCACAATGTTGGGGAGTGTTTTGTCTGTTGTACATAGGGTTGTCATGAGTCAGATTCAATTGGATGGCACCTGACAACAATAACAACAACAAAGTTTCTATAAGTGAAAACATTTCTTGTGAAATTGCTATTTCATATGTGACAGAGTACCAAGATTGTTTTTATTTTAAAGCAAATGGCTAGCATATGCCTAATATCTATAATTTAGTAGGCACCAAAAGTTCCTATAATAAAAATTTAAGTCCAATTATATTCAATCTTCTTAGGAATTCTGTTAGAAAAAACAACTTTCAGGGTTGAGTGTAAATTCATCCCAAAAAAATAATCAGCCATTAAAACCCTATGTATAGCAGAGAAACACTGTTTCATCTGTTGTAGCTAGGATCGCTATGAGTCAGATGTCAACTCAATTGCAAACTAATAACACCAACAACATGTGACATTTAGAAGATCTTATTTTTAATGCAGTTGATTTTTCTCTCCACAGATTTCTTTAAGGGAAAAACAGTATTTAATCACTGGCTGCCAGGAATATGTTATAGTAACATCACCTTTCAGCTGGTATCTGAGGCAACTTTTAATAAAAGTACACTTGTAGGGTATAGTGGTGTCAGTCATGAGCCCAAACAGCACCGAACTGGTAAGTTCAAATTCAATGAGAAAATAATTAAATAATTAAATTATATGTTGTCATTTTTAAATGTTTCTAAAGAATAATAATAATTATCATTATTATTATTATTATTATTAGTAGTAGTAGTAGTAGTAGTAGTAGTACTAGTACTAGTACTAGGGATTGAACTGAGGGCCTCACACATGCTAGGCAAGCTCTGTACCACTGACCTGCACCCACCCTGAGCTCCTTTTATATTTTGTATTTTGAGTCAAGGTCTCACTAAGTTACACAGGCTGCTTCTGACCTTGAACTTGCCATCCTCCTACTTCATCTCCTGAATCATTGGTATTATAGTCATACACCACTGAGCCCAGCTAAAAATTATTTATTAATGCATCTAAGAAACTTACTGTTGTGGGACTAAGAAAATATTTGTTTTTAATAATCTAAAATAACTTTTCTATAAAGGTAAAAGGAACTAAGCAAAATATTCAATAAGGAAAAAATCTAAAATAAATCAATGCAATCTTAGGTTTATAATCTTTGAATATAAATGTGTTTTGTACTCCCAAAAGTTGTAATTAAGTAACTTAACTGGATCTGGTAGACATTGGTTGGTCTATAATGTGACACATGCCTATCTCAAAAAAACAGAGGGGGATTGTTGGTTTATAAAAGAGGATATTGGGATCCTTTTTTTCTTCTGGTACTGGGGGTTGAACCCAGGGCCTCGTGCTTGCATGCTTTGTAAGTGTTGTACCACTGAGCTGCACCCCTAGCCCATTTAATGTTGGGATTCTTATGTATCTAAAACTAGTAGTGCTTAATTTTAGTAGCATCATTAATATGAAGAACTACTGAATTATATATTATATATAACTATATTAATGTGAAGAACTATAAGATGGATGAATGAATTGGATGGATGAATGGATGGATGGAAGAATGAAAGGATGAGATAAGTATATACCTACTAAATATCCATCCCCTACATGTCTGTCAGCTTGTCATGCTGTGGGGGCTTGTGTGTTGCTGTGATGCTAAAAGCTACACCACCAATATTTCAGATACTAGCAGAGCTACTCATGGTGGGCAGGTTTCAGTTGAGCTTCCAGATGAAGAAAGACTAGAGAGAAGGACCCAGCAGCCCACTCCCAAAACAATTAGCCACTGAAAACCCTATGAATAGCAGAAAAACACTATCAAATATAGTGCTGGAAAATGAGCTCCCCAGGCTAGAATGCACTCAAGAGAAAACTGGGGAAAAGTTGAGCATCAGAGTAGAGTCAACCTTAATTATGGGAATGGAATAAAGCCCCTGGGACCTCCTTTTGTTGATGTGGCATGACTCAAAGTGACACGAAACATGGTGACTGCAATAATGGGCTGAAACATGAAAAAGATTGTGTTCATGGCACAGTGTTGAGTAGTGTTTTGTTCTGTTGTACATACGGTAGCTATGAGTCAGACCTAACTTGATAGCACTAAACAACAACAAATATCCACCACCAATATAAGCAACATTGAGACTGCCTAATAATGTAGCTGAATAGTCAATAAGAATGCTGGAGAAGCCATTATTATAAGTATTGGGCATAAGTTATGATGCTAGATCATTCTTGAGCCTTATAGAATTTGAGATTCTAAGATGTCATGATTCTCATTTAATTAGGGAAAGACAAGGAAACTATTCAGCTAAATAGCTAATTCACCTCATGTCAACATCAAAGATTCAATTTGCATTTTTTATTGTTCAACTCAAGTAAAGACATTTTAATTGAGCACCTTCTACCTGGAAGTTGTTCTAAGTATGAAGAAAGATGAGAGGACAGAGACTGGTGAGACAAGGCCTCTATCCTCAAAAATGATCCTGATATGCAAATGGCAATGATGTAAGGCCGAATGAAATAAATATCATAAAAGAGGTACAAAATTATTTAATGGTACAGAGAAGGGAGAGATTAATGTTTGCTGGAAGTTCATGAAAGGTGGTATTTGAGATGCTATTTAAGGAATAACTGAAACTGTTACAGGCAGAGACCATGTCTTCATAGTTTTCTACACTTCAAGAAGTATGCTTCCATAATGCATAGTCATTTTACACTCATATGCTTCATTTTAGAGAAGTAGGGAGTGAAGCCACATTTCCAACGTACGTGACAGTATCTCTAAGGGCAGCTCACGTATTCAGCTCTGCTATGTTCAGCTATGTCACGTGGAGTATTTGTACCTTGAGAGCTATATAGTTGAGTTTTTTGTAATGAAGATTTAGGAACAGAGACAGATTTTTAAGTGATAATGTGGTAAACTAAAGAGAATTTCTATAACTTAGTTATGTTGTTGTTAGGTGCCATCAAGTTGGTGTCCGACTCATAGAGACCCTACATACAACAGACGAAACACTATTGTTGTGCTTCTCTGGTATTAGTAGGGTTTTCAATGGCTGATTGTTTTGGGAGTGAGTTGCTGAGTCCTCCCAACCTGGCTTTAGAAGTTGTTAAATTATAACAAGTATAATATCACAAGTTAATATGTTTTATCCATAAAATATTTTATCCGTAAAATATTAGAGTATGTTTACTTAAAATCACAATTGTTCTTCATGCAAATTTGTCTGTATATTAAAGTGAAGTTAAATTCTATTTGGCAAATACGCTTTTATATTTAACTCATTAGTAGAATGTGGCTGGGTTTTAGCTCAGTTGGTAGACAGCTGCTCTGTGGGCTCCGAGGCCCAGGGTTCAATCCCCAGCACCATAAAAATGGGAGAAGGATATGGCAGCCCACTCCCAAAACAATCAGTCATTGAAAACACTATCAACAGCAGAGAAACATTGACATAGTGCTGGGCATGGCACAGTGTCGGGGAGTGTTTCATCTGTTGTATATAGGGTCATATGAGTCAGACTCAACTCGATGGTACCTAACAAAACAACAACATTAGTAGAATAAGTATGATATTTAGTATAACAATTTAAAATTTCTTGAAAATAAAAATTCTCTCTTTTACAGCCCCATATCCACCTCGAAATATTTCTGTTCATTTTGTAAATGTGAACAAAAATAACTGGGAAGAACAGAGTGGCAGTTTCCCAGAAGAATCATTCATAAAATCACAAGAGTCATCAGGAAAAGACAAACTCTTCCATTTCACAGATGAAACTCCTGAAATTCCCTCCGGGAACATTTCTTCAGGGTGGTCTGATTTTAATAGCAGTGACTATGAGACCACATCTCAGCCATATTGGTGGGACAGTGCGTCTGCAGCTCCTGAAAATGAAGATGAATTTGTCAGTGTACTTCCCACAGAATACGAACAGAATGCCACACCCAGCGGGACTGAGAAGTCACTGTCAGACTCTTTCTCTTTCTTCCCTGTGCAGATGATACTGAGCTGGTTACCACCCAAACCACCTACTGCTTTCGATGGGTTCCATATTTACATAGAAAGAGAAGGTAAAGAAGGAGGAAATCAGAGAAGATAAGAAATGGCACAAAGGAAAGGAAATTGAAATGTTCTTAAATTTGAGTATAGAAAGAAGAAATGATGGTAGACAGTTAATATTTAAGCAAAGATAGTAAAGAAAAGGAAGAATTTAATTGAGTATCCAATGTGGACTGTCAGAAAACCAAAATGAGTAGGTTAGGTCAGAATCAGGTTTTGGATGATTCAAAAGTTGTGTTACTGGCAATTGTACATAGATTTGCCTGCAGCCATACCACTGTGGCATTCAATCCTGTCAGATCTAGGAAGCTAAGCAGGGTAGGGCCTGGTTAGTACTTGGATGGGGGACCATTTGGGAACACCAGGTGTCATAGGCATGGGAGAAGGACCTGGAAACCCACTTTCAAAAAACAATTAGCCATTGAAAACCCTATGAATAGCAGAGAAGCACAGGCAATTGTATTTTGTCTGTTGTATGTAGGGTCACTATGAGTCGGACACCAACTCGAGGGTACCTAACAACAACATATATATATTTCACTAGCAAATATTTATTATACCTCAGGCTATTGAGGAAAACCTTATATTTGGAAAATATTTTTAATTAAAGATTTAATTTTCAAAAAAGTGTTACAGAATATCCTGGAAAACTTTGTTTTCTTACATGCAAATTTGTGAAATTTGCAACAAAACAGTCTTTATGACAAAATGGCTATTTCTCCAAGAGTCTTGAGACCTGTGTTCTGTTTACCCAGTGATTCATGTTTCTCTTAGGATATGTCTTTCCAGAAGCAGTGCTCAAATTTTTCCAAAGAGGAGTTGGTGGTAAATGGAAAATATGCAACAACTGATGTTTCCATTATAGCTACTACATTTTATTTTGTATTCATTTATCCAGCATTTAAGATTTATTCTTTATATTTTAACCCTCTAGTTCATGAAAACAAGAGCCATGGCATGTCTTACTTGTACCTTGGTAGATTTTTATGGTTATTTGTTGTTTGATTTGTTTTATTTTTACAATAGCATTCTTCATTTTCTATTTGCCAGTCTAGCAGTTTGGGTGTCAAAAGGTAGTTAAGTTGTCAAAGTTTGAAATTATAATGGCAGCTTTATTTTCATGGTAGGACATTAAGATCATGTAGTCTTAAGCATCATGGATTATCTGTAGATTCTTCTATACTAGATGATAGAGCAGTCAACCATATTCAAATATTACATAAAATTGAAGTCTTTTACCATTTCCAATTATTTGAGTCAAAAGTCATTTGCCTGGAATTGCTTATACATATTTCACAAGTTCCCTTAATCTGTTGTTTATTTGTCTCTCAATTTATTCTATGAAACCTAGTATTTTGTAACTCAAACTATTTTACTGCATATTTCTATGAAAGTTCAATCATGCATTTATGTGACTGCAGTATAATTTTTTGAAGATATTTATAGTCACCAACTAATGATAACAACTTCAAATGAAAAAATAAGCAGCAAGAGATGAATTATGAGGCAATGTAAAATCATTCTTACTTTTAAAAGTTCTGTAAGCAAACCAATGAAAGCAAAATATGGCATGCCATATTTTCTAACTTGAAATAATTCCATATATCTTAAAACATTTAATGCTACAAGAAGGAATTTATAAGATATTTAGTGCTAGCTATTTCTTATATTTTACATCACATGAGGAAAGCAATGATTGCGCACATAATTTTATTAGATAAAGATATGCAATATACTCCTGCCCTCCAATTTTATTGATTTGCACACTGTTTTAGTTTGGATATTTTAAAGTATTATGGAAATAATTCAACTGCTTAGTCGCCCTTCTTATTTATACTTTCTATAGTTTAGAGGTATAGTTGAACTTGAGAAAAAGGAAAGAGAACACTATAATAAACTCCTATTTTTAAAAATTAATTGGCTTCTCCATATCCAGGACTTTCCAAGTGTCAATTCACATATTGTCTTTTTTGCATTTGATTTAGAGAACCTTACTGAATATTTAACAGTGGATGAAGAAGCACATAAATTTGTTGCAGAACTGAAGGAGCCAGGGAAATACAAGTTATCTGTGACAACCTTTAGTTCCTCGGGATCTTGTGAAACTCGAAAAAGTCAGTCAGCAAAATCACTCAGCTTTTATATCAGTAAGTAGCAAAGAGATAATTTTGTGCTTACAGGGGATGTAGAACAATGAAACTGGTGAGGCTCATGATGCTCAGATGTCAATTATTCACAGGCCTTGGGGATCCTGGGAATTCCTCAAGGTCAGGAGAGGCCAGAATCCATGGACTTCTGACAGCAGAAGAAATATATGTATGTTTAATAGCAGCAAGCCTACTCAGGGATTTACTGGGAGGATTTTTTTTTTTATTGTGATAATTGTACAGTTATTGAATGGACCTTCTACCCTAGCCATAACAAAGTCTCCAAGGACATGGACACATAGTTTGGGAAATATGGCTTTTGTTTAAGGCCTTAATGGAATTTGTCCTATATTATAGGATTGTGTGGAAAATCTCATTAGAGTATCAAGCTTGTAGAGCTCAAAAGACAAAGATACAAGTGTCATTATGTCCAGATGGTCTCCACATGCTTGACAGGAGACAACAAAACCAGAGCAATCTAAAAGCCTCTATGTCATGTCTTAGTGAAGCTCCTACTGTTTCCATAAGTGGTAACAGCAGAGTGAAAGCAAGCACCTCAAGGCCACACAAATAGTGCAAGTGTCTGTAATGCTTTTAGCAAAGCTATGTTTACTGG